>NAJI01000877.1:0-10250 GCA_002179835.1 Calonectria leucothoes
TAGAGAAGAAAATGTCAATAGAATAACCACAATTACATCAACGTTGACATACTGAACAACTCGGATGAAATGTTAAGTGCCCATGTGATGTACATAGATTTCTTGTCCTGCTGAAGTTTGCATGACCGCAGGTCTTCAGACCTTTGACAGTAGTCAGTCCTGAACTGAAGAATGAGAATGGTGTTAGGTTTGCTTACCAATTTTCCTCTATACTCAGCCCGCACCAGAATATATCCAGAAAGATGGTTGTTAAACAAGAGGCCACGGTGTAAATCGCAATGATGTACAAAAGAACGCGTAATTTACGTTCCGTAAAAGGAAAAAGCTCGTTGTAGAACGCAAGCAAGCTGAATTTGGCAAGATAAAGACCACAGTCGTAAATCAATGAGTTAAAGTATTCCCACTATGGAGCACGTCAGCCAAAACAGATTTGATCATTAAATATGAGTCAAGAAGCCTTACCTCTCGCACACTTTGGGTAATGGAAGGGTTGTCGGGGTTACCGAAATCATACTTGATGACGATAGTCTCTGAAATCACAATGTAAATATGGATCAGCATTGCCATGACGAGAAACACTTCAGATAACCAGAATGACCAGGCATTCTGCCATGAACGAATTGCCAGGCGGCCAAAAACGACTACAATACACAGTCCGGTCTCAAACCACAAGACACCCTGCAAAATACGGTTAGACAGCTTTTTGAGGGGCAATCTTAAGATTAACATACAAGAACAACCCCGTTTCCGATGCCCATTTTCTTTAGCTTTTGTTGCTTTTTTGTTTTTGAATGCACTTTCTTTTTTGTTGTGCTAAATGAGGACCATCGAACTCGCGCTCCGAGCTAACTCTGTGTGTTGAGTGGCGATCTGATACAATTCAGGTGGTCTTGCCTACTGATCAGCGATAACACATATTTTGAATGGCAAGATGTCCATCGCAATCCATTAAATTGCGGGAAAAGAAGAGAGTGGTTAGTGGAAAGCCCTTCTAATCGAAGTGACTGTGTTTTGTACATTTGACAAATATGCAGCTAACACGAAATTGTCATACGCCACCATTTGAACAATTGGTCTAGGCGTGCCTTTGTCAAGTAGCGCAGTTGTGAAACTTTCCGCCAAATGGTGCTAAAGCCACCGAATTCCAGAGCTGAAGGATACCTCAAGTCCACATATGAAATTCCCAGTGAGGAAGCTCGAGGCTTGGACCATTATAGATTCTTGGCTTGCCAGTATCGAACAGGAATGATCCTCACACACGTCACATGTGAAAGATGCCGAAAAGACGGCGTTTGACTTATGACAAAGATCATGATGAAAACGCGACAGCCTCGAGTCGAATAAATGCCGGCTCAATCAACTATACTTGGCTGAATTCACGGTGCGTGAAGAAATGCATTCTGGTAAAACCGCTCTCTTCATTCACTTTATCCATGCAGAAACGGAGGGCTGGTAACTCTAGGAGAAGGAAGAAACCCCCGAATGCTGGTTTGGACTAGATTCGGGGTTTATAAAGCTTTGGGGGGTCGCGTAAACGCCGCGCCGACGCCTTGCCGTCATCTACGCCAAGGCGTTCCACATAAATGGAAAGTTAGTGGTTCGGCATTCATCGTTGAAGTCGGCGAGTCGGCTCGAGTTAGCATGACTCGTACGAGCCCTCCATCACATTCTAATGAACTTGAAATACGTGCAGCAAATTTCAGCGTCAACCTTCAATGCGCGATTTCCACATTCCGATTCTGATGATGCAGTATTTCCTCGTGGCTTGCCGCCGTCACTCTCGGAAGCGACCCTGGAGACCAGGAGGTGCACAAGTGCATCCAGAGCTCGAGACGAGAGCTGTTTTTTTTTTCTTTTCGTAGGACGATGAAATATTTTATACAATATCCTTGATAAATTTGAGCGCGAGTCCTCAATCCAAAAGTCAAGCTATTTATCACCCACAAGCGATCCTTGTTGTACGACTTCATTACGTGATCACGCTACTGAGATGAATCGCGCATACGACTGATCTTTTTATAGGCACTCAAGAGTCTCTCCGTTGAGTACGTCTGGCCTCTCTTCTGGTTTTTGGACCCTGAAGAGCTATTCCCTAGTCGTTCTACAATCGTCCTTCAATAATCTTTATGCTTGGTGCGAAGCCTTATCCGCCACGGCCAGGAAGGGCTCATGTCTGCTCCATGTTGGCATGGAAAAGTCAAGGCAGTGAGTGGTACACATTCATCGGGACAAAGACCAGAATTATCTTCTTGAAATTTACTCTCTCGCTCTTAATCAATGGGTGTTGGCCATCTCGTGATCTTCAATCGGATCCCATCCCGGCAATGGGCCGGTATTGCCATGGGGCTTCGCATTGGTCTTGGCATTCACAAACAGACCACCCATGAATAATTCTAAAGCGTTGTGTCTCCGGCAAAAGTGTCGGCACCGTTTTTTTCAAAGACCGAAAGAGTGCATGGCAGATAATGTCCTAGAGCTTGTGGCCATCTTAAAGCTTGTGTCAGCCGTGCAGACATCACCAAAAAAAAAAAGGTAGGGGGTTCCCCGGTGTCATCTAATCCCTCAACGCTTCATTGAACTACGTTCGGCAGGACAGTCGATATGCTCGGCCATTTTTTATCTATTGGAAATTGGCACCAAAATCGGAAACAACATGCCGTTCCGCGTAAAGTAATTCTTCAAAGGTACATGAATGAGAAAGTTAATGAATCCCTTTCATCAATCATAAGATTCCCGGGATGTTGGTGGAATAATGCGATACGGAAAAAATAAGAATCGCAATTTAACATTTTGCCAAGCCTCTCTGCGCTGTGTATTGGTGGAAACATCCCTGCCGAGACTCCGGGCGGATCCATCCGAGCCGCAACGGAGGATGATGCCGCAATTGGAAAGGGACCCTCCTGTATGCGGTGGGCAAATGAGGGCTAAAAAAATACGAGCATCGTGCAACACTCCTAAAGGGGAATGTGTGAAGTTGAAATAGGAGAAGCCTGGGTCCCGTTCGGCCGGATCCGAGAGTATAAAGAAGCCTGCGGGACGGGGCGAGTCGCTTAGTAGCCGAGGTGGCATCACGACCAACTAGCTGCTTTACTTCAAACATACTACATTCCAAAAAATGTTGATTCTAGTAGCCGTTTACGCGCTGCTGCTATGGCCCACTGCGGTCGCAGCTGCATGGGGATGGAAAGACGAAAATGGCAACTACGTCATTGACTCTGGTGCGGATCTTGTCATCAGCGTCAGCAAGTCTACTGGCGATATCAATTCGTTAAAGTACAAAAGTCAGGAATTCAATGGCTGGGGTGGAAAAAACACGCAAGTATAATGGATGCACCATGCTGTCGTATTTGCTGACCTAGTGTTAGCCACGTCGAGTCTGGCCTTGGAGCCAGTACCGTCTCAATTGCTATGCACAGCAGCAACGTCATCAAGGTTTCGGTCCAGCACGGAACCCTCAAGCATTACATTGTAGTGCGATACAAGAACAACAATGTCTACCTCTTTACCAACAAGGCCGATGACAGCGTTTCGGCCATGCGCTACATCGTGCGCATCAAGTCTGGCATCTTTAGCCATGGTTCAACTGACCCAGGTATTTATGTCCGAGCTTGCGAATCCTGGAAGCGCATCCTAAGTATTTTCAACAGACTATTATGACCCCGGCAGCAGCTACATTGAGGCATCGGATGTTAGCATTAATGGAGATGGAATTACCAAGAGCAAGCACTACCAAGGCAACACGTACGGCCGAACCATGGACTGTAAGTCACTTCGATATTTCCGTTTCATTTCATAGCTGATGTGCACTCTCAGATGACTATATTGGCCGATCCAATGGTAAAGTCGGCTTGTACATGATCCGTTCCAACCATGAAAAGGCATCCGGCGGACCGTTCTTCCGATCTTTGCTGACCCGCGCTGATTCCACTGGCGAGGATTTATATGAGATTTACTACTATAACATGGGAAGCACCGACCCCATGCGATTTGGCCTCCAGGGTCCCCATGTCCTGTCATTTACGGATGGTGGCTCCCCCAACACTGCGCTTTTTGCCCGCAACGCAGACTGGGGTTGGTTTGATGGAATCGGGGTAAGTTGATTCAGATTATTGACAGCATTCTTAAAAGATATGGCAACAGCTAAAACCTTTTGCAGCTTGATGGTTGGACCAACTGGGGTGACCGTGGTTACGCCGCCGGTGTTGGCATTTCCAACATGAAGTCGGGATACACGTATACCGTCGGCCTTTCCAATTCGGCTGCTCAATACTGGGGTACCGCATCTTCAAGCAACGGCGCATGGAGAATCAACAAAGTTATTCCTGGCACCTATACCATGACAGTGTATAAGGACGAGCTCGAAGTGTACACGGGGTCTGTTACGGTGAACAAGGGTGCCGGAACTGCGGTGAACACGGTCAAGGCTACAGACCCTGTTGATGATGCCGCCATCTGGCGCATCGGTGAGTGGGACGGAACTCCCCGAGGCTTCCTCAACTTTGAGGACAAGGTGATGAAGCCCACATACATGCACCCATCCGACAAGCGCCTCGCCAAATGGGATGCGAGCAACTTCATTGTCGGGACAACCGCCACCAGCGGCTTCCCAGGCTACATGTGGCAGGACGTCAATAATAACCACCTTGTTTACTTCAAACTCACCCAGGCTCAGCTCGCCAAAGCACACACCATTCGTCTTGGCATCACTGAGGCATACATCAACGGCAGACCGACCATCAAAGTTAACGACTGGTCGGCAACCGCACCCAGCGCGACAAACCAAGCCAAAAGGCGAAGCCTTACTACTGGCACGTACCGTGGCAACAATGTCAAGCTTCAATTCTCGGTTCCGGCCAGCGCCTTCAAGCAAAGCACTTCCGAGTGGCAGATTATGACAATCAACATCATCACAGGCAGCACTGGTACAGGGTACCTGAGTGGAGGCGTCAGCTTTGACTGCATTGATATGCTGGATTGATCATCGGGTTAAATATGGTTATGGGCTCTTTTTGATCGTAAATATTTATTTAATTGTTATCTGAGTTTTCTTGTAAAAGGAAAAAGGGTTGCTGTCCTCTCAGATCAGTAAATGGTATTGATTTGAGATGATGACCCATAAAGTTCTAAATATAAATCATCACAAAGTTTCTGTTTAAAGTCTCTCCCTATCAGTAGCTGTGTGGCTGAGCTTGTTTAGCTAGGAGGTTTCCAAAAGATCAAAAATCTCTCCCGGGGTTTTGAATTTATTTTTATGATCTACTGTAACTCAGTTAAGAGCTGTAGTTAAAGGTATGGGAGTTAATGTTGATGGTGGACACTGTCCAGGTTTTTCCTCCATCAGTTGAGTTGAAGCCGGAAGAGGTAGCCTCGGTGAGAACCAAGGTATTCCCAAATGATGTGTCAGTCGAGTCAAGAATAATTGTCGTGTCAAGGTATTCTGAATTGGTTAGCTACATCTCCAAACAGAAGGTACGGTTGCGAGCTTACGGTGAGCTCCAGTGGTTCCAACGCAAGCACTGTCCTGGCATTCAACAGCGGTTCCCCATCCCTGGGCATGTCCAGAAGCTAAAGTTTTTATTAGAACATGCTTGAATTTCTTTTCTTTTTTTGATACGGTACTTACTGGTCGAGAGGTTTGAAATGACTGAACCACCGATGCTCACAGTCTGGTCATATTTTCCAGTTGAATCGTTGTACTTGTCTGGCTATACGTTAGATATGCGACATAATAACTAATGTGAGGTTCAAACAAACATTGCATAGTCAATTTGTCTCCAGCCGATGCAGGGACCTGTTTCCCTCCCAATTGGGTGCCTGGTCAAGTCAGATTATTGTCCTTTGAAGTCTTCAACAAAACGCTACCTTGCAAAGTGCTAGCCCATGTGCACCATTGGCCGCTTGTAGCACCACAGTTGCTATTGGTGCGTTAGCAAAATATTGTACGTCAATTCAACCTGTGGATATTTACCTGGCGGGGTCTGAAAAAGAAACAGCTAGTGCTTGTATAAGGTCTCCGGCACTTGTTCCCATTCCCGGCCAGAGAGCCAGGCGGTCTTTTTGAGGGCTGGGAGCCTCAGGCAAGACGAGGGTTGTGGTAGCCTCTCGAATCCATGAGTTTGTCGGACCGAGTGAAAATGCAGGCCCAAAATTGATCAAGCTATCGCATTTGGCCAAGTTCAGCAGGGCCAGGACACTCAGAGATAGCGCGTTTTTCGTAGAGGCGTACATGATGTGCTGTAGGATTGTTTTTGTAAGAATGGAATGTGAATAGTTTGTTATTCAATGATATGTTGGAAGATATTGCTCTTTTATACAACTGCACCTTCCGTCCTTTGTTCACCAACGGAAGGTTGGGCGCCTTGCAACCAGAGGTCTATCAAATAATTCCACCAATCGCAGTGCAAAGATTTTTCGGAACCAGGCAGCTGGATCATCGCATCTAGATGAAAATCTACCATATTCCCCATAGATTTTGCCGTTATTGCCGTGCTGTCGCGTCATCTATTCTTCTGTAACACACTATCCGGCATTCGTAATAGCTTGTGTCAAACAAAAGTGAAACATGGGCGTGCCAACTGCCTAGCCAGGAGATCCTTGTCATCGAAGCGGGCGAGTCTCCATGTGAATGCACTTTTTAGCATCAGCGCGCACATGATATTTTCTACCTCCAAACTTTTGGCCCGTCTCATTGGGCGAGAGAACTTCATTCCGGGGGGGGGGGGTTTCTTTGAGTAAAATGGCTGCGGCTGGCACAACTGCAACTGGACGCGGAAAATGAACGACACCCGCTAGCAAGAATTCTGGACTTGGCTCGAGAGCCATTCTGATCCCATGGAGCCCCGCTGTGGGCCTCGTTCGACTCATTTTCAGCGTAAAACCAGAACCCTAAAGCCCCAAAACGGTATTAAATTACTTGTTTCAGCGCGCTTGGACACTGATTGAGCATCCTATGATTTAATGGCCGTCGGTGGATTGAATCGCGAATATTCTGGAAGAACCATGTTGATTGTCAAGGCCGTGGCCTTAGAATTGACTTCAAACTCCTGACTTTTATTCTAGACTTTTTCTTGAGCTTGAACAGACGACGAGCCCGACAGAGTCTCCTCCAGGCTGCCAATAACAGGCGCGTCCCCAAAGGTTCCGAAATAGTCCACCTCATCTACATCCAGCTTTCCGGGCATCGGCCAAAAGTAATCCAAGGCAAGAAACACAAGACCGGACAAGAAACAACCAGCAAACCAGGATAATTGATAAAGTCGGGTCCATCCACCCCAGAAACCCCCAGGTGCAACAGCTCGTTGGACCAGCCCTGGTAGCAGGAACCAAACACTAGACACCCACGCAACAGCTGCACGCCAGTTCCATCCCTTGGTATACCAGTAGATGCTCTGCGAGGAGCCGTACAAATCTGTCAGCTTCATCGTGCACTTCCGCAAGAGGAAGTAATCGGCAAACATGATGCCCATGAGCGGACCGAGAAACACATTGAAACTCCCCACTACGGTGAGGAAGTTGGTCGCCGTGTTGAGCAACGACCACGGCTGCATGATGAAGGCGCAGAGAAGAGTCAAATACCCACCTCTTCGTATCGTAAACCAGCGCGGCAGCAGCGCTGCGAGATCAATTCCGGCAACAACAAAGTTGGACGCGACGACCATGCCAAACTGAGATATCATGAATGCAATGCTTGCAAAGGCCACACCCGCCCGAGCGCCTCTGCTGTCCTCGTACTTGCGAATTGCATCGAGGAATGCATACGGCTGCCACATCAAACCTGTCTCCTGAGGATACAAGGTCGCCGCGCACGATGTGCAGATGATGCCGATGCACGCCACGACAATGGTTCCTAGGGGCACCATGACGAGCTGCGCCAGAATCTGGTCACCGGGCTTCCGAGCATATCTCGTGTAATCGGACTGCGACCACATGTGCGTAGCGATGCTCCCAATGTTCGCTGTCACGGCGGCCACAAATGCCCATCCAAGATTGCCGCCTGTCGCGGGCTCAACCCCAGAAATGCCACTGACGTCAGCGAGCAATGCGCCCCCTCCTTGCGCTTTGACTGTTGACCAGATGAGCAGCACAAAAACTGTCGTGGCAACCGTAACTGAGGCAAAAAAGAACGGCTTGCGATAGTGCTCTGGGCTGAGCCATGCGAGGGGTGCGCAGAGCGCGAGGTACAATAGAAACGCCACGAAGTCGCAGACCTGCATTGCTCCACCAGCCAGTTCTTCGTCGAGATTCAGAAACGATGGCCAAATGCACGTTAGCAAAACTTTGAGGCATTGGCTTCCGTACCAAGTATTGGTTGATGTCCAGACAAACGAAAGGAAGACGCGAATCATCTGGGGCCTGGTTAATTGGACATCCTTGTCAAAACTGCACTTCACTCACCATGGGAAATAGATAGCCCCAAATGCCCCAATTCTGCTTCATCCACATGGGAAATCCAATGTGCCATTTCGCTCCAGGGTGCCCACCAGCGATGCACAGGACTGCTGCAATGAAATTAGCCACAATGATGGCAAGCATGGATTGCTGATCAATGTCAGTAACGCGCTTGTTAATCTCGTCATTATGGACCACTTGCCCACACGTTGAGGCCGAGAGAAATCAGGGAAGAGCCGGTTGTCCATCCTCCAACATTGAATGACCCCGTCACCATCCAGAGACCGACAAAATTCCACGGTCCATAGGGGCGCCGCGACGGCGGTAAAGGTCGAGTGTCCTTATTCACATAGATTTCGACATTGGCGTCCTCGTCTCTTTGCACTTCTAGCCTCCTGGCAAGACGACGAAGTCCACTTGCTAGTGCCATCACCTTCGAGTGAGCGATTTAGAAACACCCAGTTTGTTCTGATGCAGTTTATGTTCAAGACCGCTTTAATTTTTTCATGAATCCTCAGGACTTAACAGTCCACTTTCTTGATAGCCACATAGCTGCGCACTGATTAGCGGTGGGTCTGGAAACAGAAAAAGTGGTTTAATCCCGCCGCCTATCTCTGAACAACCAGGGTTAAGATGTTTGGGTATCATTTTCCAGAGGCAAGCACCAGCAAGGCCCCCCTCTCGATCCAATCAAAGGCCGACGATATAAGTTGGCCGAGCTGTTCTGCAGTCTAGCGGTTTGCCGGTTCATCGGCCAAGAACCTTATCAGCGGCATTCTTGTCCCCGCATCCGCCGGCACTTTTGCCAGTTCATCATCAGCATCAGGGCAAACAAAATCTGGCATGTCCATCCGTGCTAGGAATCATCTCAAACCACTCCAAATCATCGAATTCACCAATTGTAAAACATCTGCGTGCAGCACTGCTAAGACTTTGTATAGCTTCAGTCGAGCACCTTTAGAATTCAACACGTCCTAAAGATATTGACTGAAATGGCAGTTCAAACTCAATCAATCCCTGTGTCTACAGAAAAGACTGTAAAACTGCACAACGGGACCGTATTCACGTTTCAATCAAATATTGCCGTGGATGCTGATATAATTCCGGTCATCGATGCATCCAAGATCTGGAGCTCGGAGCTCAAAGATCGACAGGCAATTGCGGAAGAGATTCGGGTGGCGTCTCAAAAAATCGGCTTCTTTTATTTAATCAATCATGTAAGTTTGATTAGAGAGTCTCTTTGTTTGAACATACTTCTAATGCCAAGAAGGGAATTGATCCGAAATATGTCGATGCTGCGATGGAGCAAGCCAAGCGCTTCTTTGCCTTGCCCGAGGAAAAGAAGATGGAAGTTTACACCGGGCTTGTTCCGAATGAATATGTGGGCTATCATCCCATGGAATGTTACAATCGAAATGGGTGGAAACATCAAGGTAGGTATGCATTGCATAGAAGAGCGACTGTCGCTAACATATTTTGGAGACCTCAGCGAGGCTTTCAACTGGGCCTATGATCCAGTTGAGGATCCTTGCGCTGTTGCTGATTGCGAACCGTCAGTGAGCATTTGGCCCTCCGAGTTCCCAGGCTTCCGTGAAGGTCTCTATGCCTATCATACAGAGCTTCTAAAGCTATCACGGCAACTTATTCGTATATTTGCCTTGGCATTACGTTTACCGGAGAACTATTTTGACCAATACGTGCGGAAACCAGAGGCCGGGATGAGAATCTTGCATTATCCTCAGCAGTCACACTCCGTGGATGATCAAAACGGAATTGGAGCCCACACAGACGTAGAGTGTTTTACCATGGTCACACAAGACTCCGTTGGAGGCCTCGAGGTCCTGAGCAAAAATGGAACATGG
>NAJI01000884.1:0-14964 GCA_002179835.1 Calonectria leucothoes
ATTAAATTAAATTACTATTTTAGTAGATTAAATTGATTGAATTGTAATTAAATTAAGGCGGATTGAATTGAGCGCAGCCTTGGTCGGAGCGACGCGACAGACCTTTCCCCCAACCAAATGAAGTGTCATATTCGGGACAATCTTTCCAGCTCGCGGATCCACAAGCTTACAGTTAAAGATAAGATATGGGGTTTGTGTCTTTGGAAGCCATGGCTTATCTGAGACGTCATATCTGGGATTGGGAGGGTAGATTGAGGCCTTTAGCTCGGATAACGACTCGATTCGAGGTGCGCCAGTCAATGGTGTGAATGATGAACCAGAAAATGCCGAGGGCTTTTCTGCATTGAAAGCATCATCGTGCTTTATGAATTCAAAGCTCTCTGTATCCATGCTAATTGATGGTTCAAACAAAGTGAATTTGATGGTGCTGACTCGACAGTAACTCAATAGCACCAGCTTAAAATCGGGCGCGGGGTTTAAAATGTAATCTTTGACATCTCAAAGCCCCGCTTTGGTAGGAATCAAACTGTGGGTAAAGCCGGGATATACAGAAAAACCATGAATGACCGGTGATCAATCTACTGCGGTTTTAGGATGCCGATGTGTACATCTCGGCGACTTTTTGCGCGGAGGCCAAATCTAACTCCGGTCGGAAGCATTCTGCAGCCTTATATGTAAGCGACCGATAAGTCGCCAACTAATCCTGCCTAGCACACCCAATGGGATAGCGATAAAGATGGACAAGCGTATGAAGTATAGTGTACGCATACCGCTGCGTTACGGAAAGGGGTCCATTTCAATCAGACCGCGAGTTAGGCTTGCCTTGTATCTCGTCTGCTTCATATTGGCCCTCTCGAAAGTTTTGGGTTACCTCCAAACCAACTCGATATCTCATCAACACGAGAATGATTACCCAGATACAGACTATCCCCTCAGGCCAGCAATCGAGCCATGGGACATATCTCAATATTACCCTTATCCGAGGAAATTTAAAAAGAACGTCACGGAGGGAACGTGGTTGCGCCTCACTGTTCATCCTCATCTAGATGAAATTGTATTCGACATGCTGGGAGATTTGTATTGCATGTCGATCTCCCAAAAGAGGGTCCAGGCAAAGCCCTTTCTTCAAGGTATTTCATTTGATAAAGAGGCTGAGTTTTCCGCTGATGGGTCAAAAATCGTCTTCATCTCTGACGGAGGCTTTGGTGTGGACAATATCTGGGTCATGCCGTACACAAGCTGCGACGCCATGGCAAGCAAGGCCACAACCTTAGACAGCCTAAGGTCAACTGCAGTTCAGCAGACAAACTCTACGTTTCGGTTTTACTCGTCTCCTGCATTTCACCCCACTGAGCCAAGGATTATTTCCACCAAGTGGTTCTTGACAGGGCGACCTAACGGGGCTGGAGAGATTTGGGAGATTCCCCTGCATCATAATTCTCAAAATGCTCTACCAGAGCACAGTGGCAGGAGGCTGGTTAGCCGCAGACTGCCCCCCGGCTGGAACAGGGCTCGATATGAAGAGAGTCAGCTCGGTGCGGAACAGGCCAGGTACCATCCCGATGGGCATTCCATCATATACAGCACAAACCTCAATGACGAGAAGTCTGGGAAATTTTCCTACAACAAAGACGTGCACTCGGGAATCAATTCGGTTCACTCGCTGAACCTTGAAACAGGAGAGAGGAAAGAACTCGTGACTGCGGCCTCGAGTGCGCCAAATAGGCCTGCTAGCCCTGGAGGTGCTAGCATGCCTCGCTTGAGCCGTGATGGTAACACATTGGCATTTGTGAGACGGAAAGACGATAAGAGTGTGCTCGTGCTAAAGGACATGAGATCTGGCACAGCTCACTATGCTTGGGATGGCTTGACGTATGATCTAAGTACAATTCCAGCATTCATGGGAGCCTATCCTAATTACGGCTATCTCGATGACGATTCTGCGGTAATGATTTGGTCAGAGGGGGGTATTTGGAAGGTTCCTCTTCAACTAAACCAGCTGGGTGAAAGAGTGGCTGCTGGGTCGCCGAGCAAGGTGTTATTCGACGCAAACATCCATCTGCAACTTGGTCAAACCCGTGCCGGTGAATTCGACATTCTTTCATCAGAGCTAGCTATGGAATTACAATTGAGAGCCTTCAGAAACCTGAGAAGCAATCTTTCAGGAAACAAGGTTGTCATTGAGAACGCTGGGGACAATTATTTGGTGAGCCTGGAGTCTGGACAGGCAAAACCTTTACCCAAGGCCGATCAATCCTTAAATTGCTACAGTCCTTCCTTTATAGATGGAAGTGATCATCTGTTGCAAGCCTGCTGGAGCAACCTGAACCTGACCACCTTATATGTGGTCAATACAGAAACAAACAAGGTGGTGCTAGTTGATGGGTTGCCGAAGGGGCGGTATTCTTCACCAGTCACAGCTGGAGGTGTCATTTCGCTACTGAGAACTGGGAAGGACTACATGACTGGTGATATTGAGGAGACATTTGGAGAAGGGGTATGGGTTGGCAGGTTTAGCTATTCCGACGGCCATGCCAGCGTGGCCGGGTTAGCTAGGATTCCTGCATCCAGCGACCAAGACACAAAACTGGCGCTTAGTCCTGGTGGAACTGAACTCTTGATTCAAAATCCAACGTCTGTCTTCACCTATTGCATTGGAACAAAAAAGCTCCAAGTCGTCGTTATTGGAAAGACGTCAGTCGAGATGTCAGTGCACAGCGGTTTATGCGTGGCATTTCGCGACTTCCAGCATATATGGCTCACCTGCAATGGTGAAAAGAACTTGGCTGGAATCTGGAGCAAACCTGGAGACGAAGGAACCCCCAAAGACTTGGTTCGGCTATCAGAACATGGTGGTCATGACGTCACATTTAGCGGCGATGGGAAACGGGTATTTTGGCTTCTGGGCCCGATGCTCCACACAGCGACCGTGCACGATGTGATGAATTCCTGCAGGGCGTCTTTGCCTCGCTTGAGAGATACAGGAGCCTGCGCCAAAAACGGTATTTCATCTTCAGAACTCAACATTACAGCCCCAACAGTTCTGAACCAACTTATCCAAGAATCATCTGATAGGCCGCTGGCATTAGTCAATGGGACGCTAATTAGCATGTCTCCGAGTATTCCACCTGTCCTATTCAACGCTACCGTTGTCATTCATCGCGGAGTCTTTACTGCTGTGGGACCCGGTTCTTCCACCCCTATCCCAGACAATGCGGCCGTGTTTGACGTTTCTGGTGGGGCCATTCTGCCAGGATTCATAGACTTTCATGGGCATTGGGGAGGCTTTCTCTCGCCATACCCAATTACCTCGTGGGAAATGAACTTGTTTCTGGCTTACGGTGTCACTACGATACATAATCCAGCCAGCAGAAATGTGGCGGGCATGATTGAGCGAAACCAAATTGAGAAGGGAAGAATGTGGGGTCCCAGAGTATATCATACCGGTGATGTTCTTTACGGTTCTACACAGCCAAGTGTGTATACCGAAATCAATTCTAGGGAGGACGCTAGGTCTGCGTTGACCAGAATCAAAGCAGAAGGCGGTACAAGTTCATTTACTGTCAAGAATTACCAACTTGTGCCGAGATCGGCAAGACAACGACTATTGCTCGAAGCAAAGAAACAAAATATGCTTGTTGTTCCAGAAGGCAGATGGTCATTCGACTGGGACTTGACTTATTTGATCGATGGTTATACGACCCTGGAGCACTCCATACCCGTACCCACTTTGTATGATGATGTGCTAAGTCTAGTTGCAGCTAGCGGCAGCTCATACACTCCTCTCGCCGTAATGAATTACGGTGGAATATTTGGACAACATTGGATACACCAGTCAGAAAATCTTCCTGAAAATCCAAAGCTTCGCCATTATCTTCCTCATTCAATTCTAGAAAGCCTCACGGAAGTAAAACAAGCACCCAAGTCGTCTTACCAATTCTTCAATACGACAATTTCGACTCGAAAGTTGAGAGAGAGGGGAGTGAGAACCAATGTTGGCGCTCATGGTGAGCAGCCTATTGGTTACCTCTATCATTCGGAAATGGATATGATGCTGATGGGTGGGCAAACTGCATATAAAATCTTGGAAAGCGCCACACGCGGTAATGCTGAGAGCCTGGGCTTGGGAAATGCTTTGGGGTCTATAGAGCCTGGGAAGCTTTCTGACTTGGTTGTGTATCCCGAAGGAGTCTTTGGAATTGATTCTGTTTGGGAAAAAAAGGCAGATATCAAATGGGTGATTACAAGAGGCAGGATCTTGAGCGTGGCTGACAGTCTCAGAGAAGTCTGGCCAGTTCCGGACAGGACACAACCGATGGGAAGAATGAATGCTGAGGATCCCTTCTAACTCAGGAAAGTCGGCTAAGATTGGAGGTCCACATAGTTAACAAGGCATTGAGCAACTAAAAATAATTGTGCTAATTTATAAGCTATCATGGTTTATATCTGAAGTTGTGGTCTTGCAAATTGGTTTCATTGCGATTAGTGGGACCATGTCCACGCTCGTTGTTCGAGCGAGGTATGCAATAGATCGAGTCGTGTAACGGATGTTGATAAAGGGTTTAGGTAAGTATGGGATATGAAAGGGCTCAATTGAAAATTCAAAATTACTTGTCGCATTAGGTGTTATTTAAATTATTTTATCCGAAAATATTCATTACATTTCGATGGTCACATTTTTGACCAGTTACCCTACATGGTATCCCCAAGTGGCGCTTAGTCAGCATTTTCGCGAAGATCTGTCCCGAGATCTCATTGTGCAGACGCGACAGGCGCCTCGCTTGGGCAAACAACAAAACAAATCGACCGCATCAAGCCACAATCATGGGGACAAAGTCTATTGACGATGAGTTTGACTCAGGCGATGAACTATTTGATGATGTGATGGAGGAAGACCTGCTACATCCTCCGCCTCCAAAGCGCCATAGAGAAACCGTGGGTAGCGAAGGATCGCATCGCAAGAAGGCCAAGCAAGCTTCAGAGAGCCAAAATGATGACCAAGACGCGAGTTTAGCTGTTGCACAGTCAATTCTCAGCAAGTCATTTGGTTACAGCTCATTCCGCCACGAGCAAGAAGGAGCCATTCGTCAAGTCCTCAGTGGTCACAACGCTCTCGTCATCTTTCCGACGGGCGCTGGCAAGTCTCTTTGCTACCAGGCAAGTTACTTGGGCCTATTGTATAATTTTGACTGACAAAGCTATATTATAGATCCCAGCGGTCGCTTTTGAGCAAATCGACCGGCAAACCAACCAGAGACAGCCTGGGGAATCGGGCATCACCATCGTGGTATCGCCTCTGATTGCGTTGATGAAAGACCAAGTCGACACGCTCAAGCGCAAGGGTATTGCCGCTGATTGTCTTGACTCAACGAAAACTTGGGAAGAGGTGCAGAAAATCACCGATTCTCTGCGCAAGGGACAACTGCGATTGCTGTACTGCGCGCCTGAGCGACTCAACAATGAAGGGTTCGTCGAGACTATCAAAAGTGTTAGAGGGGGCGTGCGTCTGATTGGCATCGACGAAGCACACTGCATCTCCGAGGTGAGCCAACCCTGTCACTGCGTGTATCTGATCTAATTGTGCATTTAGTGGGGACATTCTTTTCGTCCTGATTACCTGAAAGGTCAGGACCAAACTTTTTAACCAGTACAAAGCAGGCTAATTCTGCTGCAGTGGCCCGGTTTGTTCAAGAAATAAAGGCAGAAAAAGTTATTTGCCTGACGGCCACTGCTACACCTGTGGTGGCCGATGACATTTGCAAAAACTTTGACATTCCCGCAGATGGTGTCTTTAGAACATCCCCATACCGTCCAAAGTATATCCGCGCCGAAATCTTTTCATGACAGACTTGCTGATATTGTGACAGTCTCCGCCTTGAGACGAAGGCTGTACCAAATCAAGAGGACAAGACCGACCTCCTACTCGGCTTTCTCGCCAAGAACCCTGGGCCCACGCTTGTCTATGTCACAACACAAAAGGCATGAACCGACCGGATTGGGAAGATGGCAACTAACCAGTTGATAGCAAGCAGAAAGCCTGGCTGCAAAGCTCACCGCAAAAGGCCATCGTTCGAGTTTCTTCCACGCCGGCATGTCGGTAGAAGACAAGAAGATGGTCCAGGCTGATTTCATGGGGTCAAGAACTTCCATTGTAAGCCTCTCATCCAACTCATACTCAAGTGAGTTCTAATAGGCTCAGGTTGTTGCTACCATTGCTTTTGGCATGGGAATTGATAAGTCAGGTATGAAACCAACTCAACAGTAAAAGTACTTTTTAACAATACGAAAAAGATATCCGCAAGATTATTCACTGGGATCTCCCCAATACCATTGAAGAGTATTGCCAGCAAGTTGGTCGCGCCGGCCGAGATGGCAAGCCGAGCCAGTGCATACTCTACCTCTGCCCAGAGGACTTTCACGTCAAAGAGAGCTTTGCTAGAGGAGATTTGCCTTCTCTCAGCTCGCTCCGAAGTCTACTCAAAGACATCTTCAGCGATGAGGTGGTCCGACTCTCCAAAGGCGAGTCCTTCATGACAAGTCACTACCAGCAGTCCTCCGAATTCGATATACGACAGAATCCTTTAGGTGTCATTTATGCATCTCTCGAACTAAAGTTTAATCTCATTCGAGCCATTACACCCGAGTACAGTTCCTACAAATTCGAATCAATCTCGGGCGACTTATCATTCCTCAACAGAAAGGGGACGCCAGAAGCAGATGCTATCCTCGCCGGTTCCTCCAAGGCTAAAAAGTTTTACTCCGTGGACCCCACTGCCATAGCCAAGAGCACTGGACTGCGTCGCAATGACCTCATCCGGATTCTCAATGAGGCGAACGATATGGGTGCCATCAAGCTAAAAGTTGGTGGAGTTATGGCAAAGTACAAGGTGCTGTCCAAACTTCCACAGAGCAAATCCGAGATTGAAGCTTTGGTCACGAAGCTCTATGCCGATTTGAAGAAGCGCGAAGAGCATGGCCTCGAGAAGATTCAGGAAGTCATCAAATTCATCACGGCGCCAAAGTGCTTCGCCAGATCAATTGCTGAACACTTTGGAATGAGTCTGCCCGATGACAAAAATGCGTGTGGACACTGCACCTTTTGTATTGAGGGTGAATCAATCAAGGTTCCGCCCGCCTCGCCGATGCAATTGGACAAGCAACAAATTGCAAAGATTTTGGCCGCCACTGACGTTCGCGATGACGCGCGCTTCCTTGCAAGGGTGGCCTTTGGAATCAGCAGCCCGAGAATCCAAAAACTTAAACTCAATAAGAGCCCCGTTTTCATGTCGATGGCGGACCAGAGCTTCGAGGTGAGTTGGCCTTGGCTAAAATGGTTTGTACTAATATTTCCGCCAGTTGATTTTGAACGAGTTTGTCAAGCACTGTGGTGGGTCCTAGTGACGGACAGGAATACAGTTCACATGCAAAGAATGTAAGGTGGCTGAGAATTATCTGTGAATGTCTCCAAACCTGATTAGCATTTTATCACTACTTTTTGACTTTATTGGCGATAGGCTAAATGATTCGATGGAATTACGCTGTGATTGCTCTCTCTTCTTGACTCCATTTCATCACATGCTTCGTAAATGATACCTTGCCCTCGGCAACATCATTCATTCTTTCAACGAAGGCGTTCAGATCTCTGTCCACAACTTGCACAGGTACTTGATGAAACTTGGTGCCAAGATTATCCAGGGCCCATTGAACCCGTTCACCGACAACGGAAGCATCCTCCCCCCTACGCTTCACAACTACACCATTTCCCAACTTGATATCTTCATTGTAGATGACGGCTGCAAAAGGTTTTGGGAGATTATGCGGCCCACCAGCGGTGCAGACCAACGCAGCGTTATCAGGGCTCACCGCCTTGATGATATTGTCGGCATTGGACCCGGTTGCGTCGATCGCGCACCCGAGAACCTGACAGGGGGCTAGTTCTTTGACAGAAGCTGCAATGGCCCCTAGCACGTTCTCATCTCGGTACTCGAAACACCTGGTTGCGCCTCTCTTCTTGAGAGCGGCATGGTGCTGCTGAGATGCGGTTACGAGAATTGGCCAAACACCTGCCGCATGGGCGAACTGGATAGCCGCGTGGCCAACAGCAGAAGAGCCTCCCCAGATAAGAAGCGGAACCCGGTTTGATGGACATGGGCTTGGCTTGAAAGGTAGAAGTGAGAAGAGACAATCGGCAGCTGTGGCAGCAACAACAGGAACAGTTGCTGCCACTTCAAGAGGGGCATCAGGCCGTAAGGAGAAACAGCCCCGCTCTTCAACGACGGCAATCTCTTGGTGAGAGCCAAACAAGCTTTGATTCGGGATAATTCCCGGCCTGGCTAAGAGACATACCCGCGAGCCAGTCTGGAACCTGGCTTGTGACCCAGCTGCAACAATGGTCCCGACGGCATCGTACCCAGCGACACGATCCCCGAGCCCAAGGTAAATAGCGTGCTTCTTATCAGCGGGATTAACGCCACTGTATTCCACACGAACAAGGTACTGTGTTGGTGCAAGTGAAGCTGGTGGAATGTCAGGTACCTGTCGAATGGTCAAGGAACCGTCAGATGAAACCCAAACAGCGCTATGGCCCATTTTTATGATTGTTGCCGAGAAATGTATTTGCCCCAGTAAATTCATTTCCGAATCTTGACTTTAATTTCACCTATTTATAAAAGGCCCACGCAAAGTAGCGGTCGGTCTCGGTCTCGCGAGGCCGAGGCCGAGATGTCACGATGAGGTTTTCAAACCACGCATGCATCGGATCGGGCTATCACATGAGACCGACCGAAGATAGCCAGTATGGGCTATCAATTTGCTGTAAATTATCAACCCGATTTCGCAGTGAGGCATTTTGAGTTGCGTGATGTTGAACAGACATCTGATTCAATGAGATGAGATTTTGGACGGAGATGCGAGAAGTACTCCACAATCGGCATTTCGCTACCGATTTAGCGTCGTACCAGGCGACACACCTGCATCAACTTTTGTGGACGATGACGTTCATTTCCAATTTTGGATGGATGCATGGTGACGGCAATGCGAGTTACCCGACTGCTATTAACGCGTCATGAAGCCACCCTTGTCCTTTGAACATGGCATGATGATTTGTGCGCCAGATAGCGTGTATGAAAAGACAAGACTAGTAAGAAGGAAGTATTGAATCCATACGGGGAATTCCGGCATCCATCTCGTTGCCCGAATTTTCCAGAAGTTATCTTCTCTCGAATTAGCTCCGGCACCGATTCTACTTTAATAATTTTGGGTCCAGGCAGTTGTATGGCTTTCTCCCACCTACAATACTTGAGCAACGGCGACATATTAATGACGAATAATCGTCGGATAATGATGGATGCCCTCACTAGCTTCTTCTGGTAGGAGTTGGAGGCAGCGGCCTTGAAGCTCCTGCGCATTTCAACTTGTCAATGAATATTAAAGATGCCTTTGCTAAGGGCAATTTGTACCAAAGCATGATCTGGTAGAGGTCTGGGTTTTTTCGTTGAGGTATTGAGTGCAATTGAGGTACTGAAGCTACTGCTGAGACTAAAAAAGACACAAGCCAAATGGTGGGCTTCATCTTTGGCGAGGGATTTCTCAAACGGACTAACCATGAACGAGGATGCAATTAAAGGCACTAGCAAGTCGCAGTGACCAAACAAGACATCTTTACAAAATATTGCCACCGTAGGAAGATATAATAAGATTCCAACTAGAAGCAGTCGTCGAGTGATACCACACCACCCCTTGCTGCGATGAAGGTGACCACTTTGCTAACCAGCGTGCTCAAGCGTCTTTGACATTGTGTACAGTTGATCATGTACAATAAACAATTGGAGGCGGTGGGAGTTATTGATTGGACGTTGAAATGCCGTGTTGGAAGGTTGTCTGATATGTAAATAACATACGAACAATAACTATATTCCTTTATCTCAAATACTTTCAATTTCCTATTAATTGTGCATACAAGATACCACATATTATCCCAATCGATGCATCTATACCTGAAATGATCCAAGCATAGGTCCTATCGAATTTCTTGTTGAATGTTTCCTCCCTTTTGCCTGCACATTTCTCCCACACGCGTGCGGATGGCAAAATTGAGAGCAATATGCATGCTATACACACGTCTACACATTTGTGATTGTACAACGGTAAGGTTACCGCTATTTACGCGAGGAACTGTCCTTCTACCTGCTTATTGTATGGGTGCAAGGCAGTAAATGTGTTGAGATCCTGACTCGAAGTGCGAGTTGCTGTGCTGAGCTGGCAAAAAATCACTCGCTGACAAAACATCGGGCCAATTATGACTACAGGGTGTTGGGGCATGGCTTCCTCGACAAGACTAAACAGAAGAACAGACCTTTTTAGTGAGCCACGTTCTCACAAAAAGCACCGAACACTCTTGCAGTGAGCATTTCTAACCCTTGCAGCCTGTCTAGCGTTGGCCGTAGCGTGGTAGAGGCGCAATGCGGACCAACGAGGCTAAACGGGCCAGAATAAATGTGGCGTTATGGCCCGACCGATGATGAGGATTATATTCAGTACAATGTTAGCTTTGGCGCTCCAAATGTTATGTTTCGTGCCGCTAGGTATGAAATTATCCTGGAGTGGGGGGCTTTCCCCTTTTCAACCAAAGTTGCAGCCCACTGTCCAGCGCGCGAGATGTTAAAAAATGCCTCTTTGAGAGACGGCAACTAGTGAAAGCCACAGCGGAGGCTGAAGCGAGCTAGTACGCTAGCTTTCGGCAGTTGAAGGGTCAAATATGGCAATGTCGAAATTTGCAGAGTGCCATGCTCAATAGCTCAAGCACCTTCCAAACTAGCGCATTGCTGTCTCTGGCAATTGGCTAGGCTGCAGGGCTGAGGAGGGGCGGGACAGGGCGGCTGGTAGCGCGCGTCCAAGTTGGCCGGCATATACCAGGCAGATGATTATATATGACGGATACGTTTGCCAGCTCAATTGCGAGCGCCATCCATCTTCTTCCAAAATAAAATGGTATCCCTCAAAGTGTTGTTTTTGGCTCTAGCTGCCGGGAGCGAGGTCCTCGCCGCCACGGACCTCACATGCACCACTAGGCTTGGTCCCTCATCGTGCAAGGTCACTCGGCAAACATCCACCAAGACCACAACCATGACCAAGAAGATTGTCCACACTGTCGGCAATACTGTAACACCTCAGCCGGTGACCAGCATGATCCAGTCGACACTTACCACTACAACCACCATTGTAGCTAGCACCAAGACAAACACTGCCACGGTGACCCAGAAGAGTAAGCCTTTTCCTACATATCATGACTTGCACTAACAAAACTCCAGGCACAAGCACTAGGACATCCGTCATTACTGTCCCTGTGGTTGTCACCTCAACTAGCTACACTCTTTCTGGGACGAAAACAGCAACCTCCACAATCCCTGCGCCTCCAGACTTTACCTATCTTGCCGATGACCGCAACTACAGGCCAAGGATCAAAGGTCGCGATGGTATCATTGACAAGAGAGACTCGACCAGCAAGAAGCAATACCCGCAGCGCATTGATTGTACCAAGACTGTGACCAAAATTACCACAATGACAGTCACCAGCACAGCAACAGGATCCGCCACTACTCTGCCTACCCCCACCACGATCAGAACGGCCACCGTCACCAAGAAAGACACCACAACTGTCTACCCGGAGGCAAGCACAACCATAACAATTACCAGCAAGTTTAGCACTTCCACTCTAGTGGTCAAGACTTCTACGAGCACAGTGACAACTCTAGGTAAGATATGCCCTTGATGTCCACGAGTTTCGCTAATAGGACATAGTGGGTGTAGAGACTGGAGTCACAAAGCCGTACTACCAAGGTTGTGGGGCTCGAAACTTAGTCGAAAAGGGTAACGGCGGTGATCCAATCTCCCTTGTATCGAATGCCAATCGCAATGAGAGTTTGATCCTGGGTGTGAGCAACGCCTATGATTGTTGTGCGATTTGTTTCGAGACATATATTTGCTGGCAATCTGCTTACAATCTTGCGACATCGGAATGCGTATTGGGCCTTGGCGACAAGTGCATGCCTAGTGAATACAATGGGAACTTTTTCAGGACTTCATCGGATTGGACAATGGATCATCTGGTTGCAAGTAATGGACCGTGCGGACGGCTAAACAATGGTGGAGGATGGTTGTAAAGGACGGTTATATCTCAACCAATCAAATGGAATTCTTATGAATAGAATCATGACTCAAATAATTTGAAACAGGTGATTTATCGGCTTCTAGTTTCAAGAAAATCGTAGATTCAATTGGGTGGTCCATGAGCCAGGCCGCCACAGTGTATACGATCAGTGTTAAAAGGATTCGTGATATTAACTTCATTCATATCTTTAAGTTTATCATAAAAGTTCATCACCCAATTAAAAAAAAATACAATACAAATATAAACTGTTTGTTTGCAGTATAAATATTGCTTTTATATCAAAGTTTACCTAGTGAATGTCCTATTTAAAATACTGTTCTAAGTATTTGGAAGACTCGTACTAAACAAATATCACAGCTTAGACGCTGGCGTTCTCTAAGTCTCACGCTCTTTATCTCTAAGCAGCCTCCGAAGAATCTTACCGCTCGGACTCCTTGGCACCTCATCAATAAACTCGACAACACCCTCTAGCCACTTGTAAGAGGCCTTGTGGTCCTTGACGTGCTTGATGATGCTTGCAATCACCTCTTCATGGCTGTTGGAGGCAGCTCACTCTGCCCGTTGCACAAATGCTTTAGGAACTTCACCGCGCCGTTCATCGGGGACAGATATAACAGCGCAATCATCCACAAAGGGGTGCATAAGCAAATGGGCCTCAAGCTCCGCAGGTGCTACTTGGTGGGCCTAGGGAACCCAATATTATTAGCGCCGAATTTCAGCATGGAAAGGACGTCAGTCACCTTGACTTTGATCAATTCTTTGATTCGATCCACAACACAGATGTGTTCATTCCCCGATGGTGTCATTGTCACAATAACTTCATCCCCTGTCCTCATCCATAGTCCATCATTATCCCACACAATTGCTTCCGCAGTCGCAGCCTGGTTGTTCATGTAACCTAGAGTCACAGAAGGCGATTGAATCAAAAGTTCGCCACGCAGATTGTGTGCTGTAATCTCATCCGCTAACGCCAACAGGCCCCTCTAATCATGATTCAAATGCTCGCCAAGAAAGATATTTGTAATAAGTATGACTTGAGCAGCGTTAGATTGGTCTACACCGGCGCCGCACCCGCGGGTGAAGAGGCAATGAAAGAATTTCTGTCTCTGTATCCAAAATGGCGTATTGCGCAAGGTCCCGGCGATCCAGCCTCCAACTTAAACTTTACTCCAGCAGTCCTCATATGTTCAGGGTATGACGGAGACTTCTGCTGTTGTAATGAACACGAGCGAGCATAATATTATGCACAAGTCTTCAGGCTCTCTGACAACTGGTGTGAGAGCAAAGTTAATCGATTCTCATGAAGAATATGCGGTACTTTATTCATATTCTGTACGAAGTAAAGTTGGTTGACTCCATAAGTCTGAATTGCACCCAAAAACCGCACAAGCTCAAATTTGGGCAGTACTACCACTTCATCGCCTCACCAGGGATTGCAGTGAGCCATAAAAATAAGACCATACATGTGGCTAAACGGAAGTACTGCCACACACGTCTGTGTCTGTACTCCATACATTTTCCGCGCTACCAAGGCGTAGTTTGAATATTGCATGATGCTTGCAATCACATTCCGGTGAGAGATCTCCACTGCTTTCTATTTGCGATTAGTTTGTAACAAGCTCTCATGCCGTAGAGGGGGTTGCTTTACGGGAAGGCTTGACGTTCCGCTAGAATAGAACAAGAATGCAATTTGACGTGCGCCGTCTCCCTGGACCCATTTCAAAGGCGGAAGATCTGGTAGGGGTATTCCCTCATTGATAAGCATCTGGACCGTGCGGGACCTCCCATAACCCGTCTTTTGTCTCTCCTGGGAGCTCTAGTATAAATCCATGGCTCTGCGGAATTCCACTAGACTTGGCGGCTTCCAATGCTTTTTCCAGAACAGGTAGACATGTTAATAGCACCTTGGCACCCGAGGATTTCAGCTGCTGTGACAGTTCGTCTGTAGAATAGGCGACGTTTGCCGGTTATGCCAAGATACTCTGCTAAAGTATCGCCGTCGGTAATGCCGTTGATGCTGGCTTGTATATAAAACACGCGCACTTCCTCGTTCAAGTATAGCAAGTCGGTGTGTACCATTGAACCAGCCTTCATACCAAAATGGTGTTTTATCCTCCGTCGTGGGTACCATCGCTTTCTTTTGGTAAGTTTGGTCAAGACGCGACGCATGTTCTAAACATGTTATGCTGACTTGACTAGACCCGCCAGACTCGATCACCATCGGGGAATACTTTCGCGATGAAAGATACGGCAGATGTCTAATAGAGAATAGTTGAAACCCCTTTACTTGTGGAATCACCGGAAAAAACATATGACTGTAGAGCCTCATAATTGCTTAGATTAAGTAGCCAAAGCCTTGTTAAAGCGGCTAGGATGGGGGCTAAGCAATGGGATGTCGCGAGACAAGGTTGTTTGTGTTTATTTCCTTAACACGGTATGCAATTCTAAAATTACTGCCGTGTGGCTATAAAAGTCCATCTATGCTAACTTATAAATTCTTTAAATTAACTATCTTAGAGTTCTTTATGCTGTTTATAAACTGTCTGGTATTATAATGCCGGCGCTTTAAAGCTTGCTATGAATGGCTTTAGTGTGTAATTACCTTTATTACTAAGTTTGGCTAAACCTGTATATAAATAGAATCTAGCTCTAGGTACTTCTAATGTTCCGGTTAGTTTTTAATTATAATAGATTAATTAAAGTAAAGGGTTTATTTATTAGTAAAGAGGCTAGGTATATTAAATATAAATAAGTAATATAAATATAAGTTATAAAGAAGTATTATATTTAGTTTA
>NAJI01000089.1:0-54121 GCA_002179835.1 Calonectria leucothoes
CTGGTACATACGACCATAGCTCTTAGAAAATACGGGATCCCGTCCGCTCTCCCATAGTCAAGCTGAGAAGCGGTGAATTAGTACTCGGGTCGGTGACGACCGGGGAATCCTCGCTGTTGTATGTTTTTTGCTGTTCTTACGGATGGCCAGTTGGCGGATGCCCTGCGCTTGACAGGTCAAGTTTTTTGCCAGAATGCACCTACAGCAGCCGCAAGATGTCAATCACTGCCATGTTTTTATCCAACTTTGGATGCTATGAACTAGGAATTGCAGGACGCTGTCACAAAGACCCGCATTTGTAGTGCACTAGAGATTTATGGAGACGGTCCTGTCGTGCTCAGTGCAGGCTTGTCTCAATTGACAAGTGGATCCATGATGCAAATGATGATTACTTTTCCAGTGCCCTGTCTCTGCCAAGCGCGGTATCTTAACACTACCCAGCTGCTTACACGTTGTATTAGACAGAGACTCAGTCGCACATTAATGCGTTGCATCATCGCCAGTGTCTTGCCTTTTCTGTCGATCACCAGGCTTGGTGACAGTGAAATCCACTCATCGCACAGCCTGGTTGCCACCTCCTTCGTTGTATGAAAGACTACGTTGCTGGGACTGGGGACATGCTGTGCGCCACTCGTGAGGGATACGGAAGTCCAGCCATGTGACCCCTCTTAGATCTTGATAACTGCATCTTTGCCTTTGACTGTATCGTATGTAAGGCAGCGGTCGCTGTTTGGGACAAGTATACCGCATCTTTCAGCAACATTGCTGCTACTGATGAGGGGTCGGCCAGGACTTCGAATGTCCAAGCGCTGCATGCAATGAGGAACGCTGACAAGACTCGATACCAATATTGATAAGGGCATGTAGAGCAGAAACAAGTGCAGCTCGACGAGTGCCGCAAATATTATGTTCCAATCTGGGTCCTGTTTGTGACTACTTTGTCCACGTCAATCCTCCAACCAGAATTGGGTTGTCGTTTGCCACTTGTCAACCCGCCTGTCTTTAGGTGAAGGGTTGGGGACAAAGATCAATAGTTCAGCGGCTAACCGAAATCAATAGCTCCACAATGTCTTGCCATGCGCGCTGTCGACAGACTATTTGGCCTAACCGCAGTTTTGGACGTCGTGAATGGCTCCTTGGATGAACTAGTGCAGATACAGGGTGGCTCGAACAGTCTACAGCACAACCTGGGCATCTTAGCTTTGGTCTAGTCCGAATACGGACCATTTCTAGGCTATTTCAGACTACTGTGCGAGTACAATGTCCAACCGTCTCTTTGCCTCCTCAGCTCGTGACTATGGCTCAAACCTGACCCCTCAGCGAACTCACACCAAGAGTTGTATGGTTCCAGCACCCAGCGATCTACTGCACATTGTTTGAAACGGAGTAATTGCGCAAAGGAGAAGCGTCAAGGGCGAAATGACAGACACAGAGAAATCTCAGAGCGGCGAGTTTGTGCAGATGCCTCGACGAATCGGCCAGCCGCTGCGGCTCAACTCGGTCTTTGTCAAACGCGACGATGGGGCCAACGCGCCCTTCTGGAAAACAGCAAGCGAATGGGATAATCCAATCTGGGGATGGGTTGTCATCAATTACGCCGACAGAGGCGCCCAGCTATTCCTTCAGGACGGTTCCTTTTACCGCGAGGTGCGAATGGCTAGCAATGACAGATCCAAAGCAACACCAGAACGGTTGCCATTCAGGCCACCAGAGGCCAAAGATGCTGAAGGCCAACGAGACGTTTGCCAGTTACAACTTCTTGCTGAGAGGCTGGACGAAAAAGCATACATGGAAGCTTTCTTGGACATGGTGCTGAAGGCAACGCACAATTTGGCGGCCGCCCCGGAACTGGACGCGAACCTTTCCAATGCCCGCATCGACCGACCTCTTGCTTTGGCAAACGCTGGTTGGTCACTAGAGCTGGCCGATAAGGAAGTTGGACATTTCACCGCGGACCCTTTGCCTTGGACTTTGCATCCTCTCCATGACAAGATGCAACTAAGCCATGGACGTGAACACCTTTCGCAGCCTTCCGAGACCAATAAATACGTCTTTCCAGTCAAAGTGGGCAACGCTCAACGAGCATTGGACGGGCTGGTAGGGTATTTTCCATGTCGACAGAACTTGAAATCCGAAACGAATGTGCTCGACCTCGGCCTCGACCTGACAACTATCAGCTCTCATTATGCCCCAGACGATTCTCTTGTGGACTCTCCGCACGTCACCAAACCCAAAGACATCTTTTTGGAAATTTTCTGCACAAACCCGGAGGACTACATTACCCGCGATGACCATCTTTACGCCCACAATGACAAATTACAAGTGTACGGTGTGCTAATTGATCCGTTTGCACCTATACACAGTTACTCTAAAGTCTTGCCGGTGCAGGAACTCTCTCTTCTGCCGTGGACGTGGGAGGGGGCACTGAAAAGAATAATGTCTTTCTTCCATGCAGGGCCGCTGGTTGCGAGCTCACATGTGCCAAATGCCATGGAAAACTCCAAGGCGCAACCAGGGGCGGGCGAGGCTGACAGGCCTGTGGACTTGCCGACCATGGAGGCTGATGATTGGGCTTGGTTACAACCTTCTCAGCCGGCCGAGTAGGCTAGAGTTGACCCCCGGGCATCAGTCCTCAAGGAGATTTGTGGGGTTTACGCTTGTGTTTCATCCGAATGTGATGTCAGCTGCCTAACCACCTCGTAATGTTAGGTATCACGCGATATCATGTGTAAAAGCATATCAATACATTGTTTCTCTGTATCTAACGCTAAACCCAAGGAACAGACTGACATGGCGAGCCTTCCGTTGCAGAGCCCTTGCAAGCCCGAGACAGCAACGAGTTCCTGAGCAGCCACAAACCCAAAGTAGCGTTATACTGCAGTCTGCTAGAGTAATTTAGACATCAATATATTTTGCAGAGGATGGAAATCAGTAGCCAGGGTAATCATTTTGCATTTCGCGTGCAAATGGTTTCAACGCTAAGAACCTGCACCCACGCTCAACCAGATGCAGCATACATCCATGATAAGAAATCACAGTTGTCGGTAAATGCACCAAACACAGGCTGCTAATACAAACAACTGAATCAACACCTTCCCAAATCTCCAGAGCACCAATGCCAAGGATCTGTTCCTACGTGCCACAATCTTTGGGAGATAGTCTTCCCCGGAGTTGACGTGCGGATAGCCGCCTGGGGGCAATGGTTTGCCCAAAAAGGTGCAGAGACTGTGGGCACTAAAGGGCGGCGCGAGTTCCAATAGTCTTTCTTTTGGCACCAGCTGTCGGACTCGTTCGTTGTGTCGAACAAATGCCCCCTCAGCCTCAGCCCCACCATACTGGTTTCCATTGTGCACGGTGAAGATGAGTTCAACCAGCTTCATGAAGGAACCGAGATACTCGGGATCCAGGTACCGCAGGATTCGGTACGAGGGCAGCTGCATAAATCTCCAGATTGTGTTTTGCATCGAAGCGATCCACTTCTCGGGTGGTCTCGTGGTCAAGATGACCTTGGCTTCAGGGTACGCGCTGATCAACTGCTCGGCAAAGATGGCGCAAGGAACGTCGAGAGCAACATTGTACTTGCTCAAGAGGACGTCGAATTCGGCCCTACCACAAGGCTTCTGGCCATCCTTGTTGATAAAGGTGCGCTCAATCGCCTCAGTCCACAGTCGCTTCTGGTTTGGATCCTCCAAGATTTTCGACATGTGGATGGGAGTATAGCCCAGCTGTGTCAAAATGGTCAACAAAGAGCTAGTTCCCGTCCGGCACATTCCGAGACAGAGCACCTCGACTGGCTTGGGCGCATCTTTTGGCTGCTCGACAGCTGGGCGGGTGTTTGGAATCGACATCTTCCGAATCGGCAGGATGGTGCTCTTCTCTAGGATCTTTGACAGGCACGACTGAATAATGGTTTAAGATGGACTTGCCGGAACTCGGCCCACCGACGAACCGAAAGTGTACGGAATGAGGTGTTGCAGGGTCTAGGGCTCACAGGGGCATGTTTATGAGGGGTAAAATTGACCTCCCGGACAGAGTAGACTAGACCTTTGTAACTTCAGACTTTAGCCATGGCCAATCTCGTTTATACATGTTCAAGCCTCTGCTCCTGCTGACGTCACTGCTGAATTTCAATAAGCCTCTGCTCGTGCTGACGTCATTGCCGTATTCCAACAAGCCGCTGTAGACGTGCAGCTTGTCCTCATGCGAGCATAGTTTTAGTTGTTTGACGCCGGGTTGGGCTAGCTAATCCGACACAAATCTCAACAATTCTGTCATGTACGATAGGCGTTGCGGCACTTTGGCTGATCCCTGTCCATGCATCGTAGACACCGTCAGGTTCCTTGTCAGCACCTGAGCCTCGTACCGTTCCAGTGTCTCGCAAGACCATCAGAAGTTACTTGTGCCAACATCTAGACGACCATTTGCGAAATGAAGGAACAGTCGCAATTGCGTCTCGGGAAACTTCCAAATGAGACCATCTTTACACGCATCATCCAGATGCCAAAGAAATTAAGCACGCCCTTATTCACCACTTGGCGACAGGAGAAGCTGCGACATATGGCCGATTGCTAAAGGACATGGGTGGAATGCAATGCCTTTTGAAAGAAATGCTGCCAACGTCAGTCTTTGACCATGTTGGCCTCATCTCAGAGGCAACCGCATTTATTTTGATTGTCTCGGCCAGTAGTTTGCTTTGTTTTTGCTGCCTTGTCTATCCTATCCCTCGGGGGCGGGTTCGCACCAATATGAAGATTGCAAGACTCTACCCTGGACCCTATTCTAACGCCAAACCAGCGATCAAAATCATGCCCGAGGAAATTTTCCACTTTTTAGAAATCTCACAGGCCACCTGTATTGTAGCAAACCCAATCGTTTGGAACTGGCCAACAAGGCCCAGGAGTATGCCGCCTCTCGGGGATTGAGCATTACTGTCGTCGCCATCTGCAACAGTCATCTCTTGGGCCCCCCCGAAACAGCGCATGGTCTTGAAATTAACGAGAAACTCATACTTGACCCGGATCGCCCTGCATTAATCCTCTTCACATCTGGAACAAGTGGCCCCCATAAGGCGTGGCTCACAAACGTCGCTTATTTTATGACATGCACATGTCCAATGACAAAGATGAGGTCATTTTGAGCAACGCCCATCAACTGGGCCAGTACCATGATATGTGTCATGGGCAGTGTTCTGAGCGGGTCGCGGACAGAGTTTATCGCTCCAACCGCCCAAGCTCTCTGGAACGGCTGGCCAAGGGGGGTGTAACAACGCTGGATGCCCCTCCTAGTACCTGGGATGATAAGAGGTCTTATTTTGAGACTCATTTGAAACAGCTGCCATCGGGAGAACTGCAAATTTATTCAAGAAGCCCAATCTCTTCTCCGTGCTAATACTCGGGGCTCCATGCCTAGTCCGTCCTTGCTTCGATTCTGGCGGGAGGAAATCGGCCTGCGCCTGCATCTTTGCTATGGCATAACTGAACTAGGAGCAGTAGTGATGCGGACCGTTGATGATACTGACCCCGAACTCGAGGTACTGTCCCCAAATCCAAGCCATGTCTACCATGCTAAATGCCTAGCGCTGTATCGGAGGGCCGGTGCCAGGAATAACCCTGAAGCTTTCAGATAGAGACCATGGCGAGATGTTGATCAAGAAGTCTATTGTATTTTCTCAGTACTCACCGCCACATATTGTCACCGCACTCGCTCACGCAAGCAGCTACTTTCATAACCCAAAGAAGACGGCGGCCTGCTTCGATAGACTTCCCCCTGATGTTGAAGTATGGGATCCTAATGATGAAGATGACTTGGTGCCGAAAGCATGGGATTGTGCTGGTTTGCAGAACTAACCAAAATAAAAGGGTACCTAATGGCGTGGAATTACGCATGTGCCATCTTTCCACTCTGCACTATTCAGAGCTCCTTTGTGAATATTGGACAGGTTAGTGTAGAAGGTACAGCTATAACTAATTCAATTCCGACTCTTCCAACCATCCGGGCCTCCTTGTCTCAATTCTCCCTCACGCTGATTGGTCATCAGGAGTGGTCCTGAAGAGCACAGCAACTGGCTTGAATGGCCGAAAGATGGCCTGGCACGCTAGATGTCAGTCCGTACGTCACTCCTGCTTCACCGCAAGCATTCCCATTCTGTAGCGTCGCAATGTAACATTGCCGCTCGTGTGCACATCATCTCTGCGTTGCACAGGATCCATTCGTCCTGTGCTGCAGTCTGGAGCTTTGTTTACTCTCCATGCTGATGACGCATCTTGCAGATCTAGTTTGCTGTCCAGTGCTACCATGTCATCCATCATGGTGCGGTGGAGCGAACCCGTGTGCTATCAAATCAGCGAATTGGCCTGCCGGTGCCACCGAAAGAAAACGTGGCGCGCGGGACGCATCGTGAAATCGATCGAATGGCATCACAGCCCAACTCCCCACCCACACGCTCGGCCGAAACCCAATAAAAAAACAAGGCAAGCTCCATCCGAGGTCACAAGAACCACGCGATGAACCATCCACATACACAAGCCTGCTGAGGCCGGCCCAGTCTGCGACACCTCGGCCAATCAGCGAATGCCAGGTCGGAGATCAGCCAGTACGAGCCAGCCGAGCTGCGGCTTGGTGGTGACCTCCATCCCTCTTTGCATCACCACCAACGCTTGATCCGCAAACGCCGCGTCTAGGCCCGCACACTACGTGGTAGCGCTGAGCCTGCGTAACCTCAACCATGCCGCCACGTTGCCATGTCGTGTCTTGGTTGCACCTCCTGGCTGCCATTGATCCCGCTACGCAGATGGTTCATACAGCATTGGTCCACGCACATGCGTCGTTGGGACTAGACCGGGTCGGCTATGCACCCCATTGGGCCTCGTTCGACGTCGGGCTGCAGTGCAAGAATGTCTCGAGATGTGTATTTATGTCTGCATTTGGACGTATCGCTTCATTACTCTTGGGATTCATTACTCTTGGGCTCCCATTGCAACTGCCTTGATGCATTAATCTATGTCTCGGGCGAATTGGCATTATCCCAGCCCCAGCATCTGTTTCATACAAGGGCTGATCCAACGACCTTTTGCTTCGCACAGAATCTCGCCCTCATCCCAAGATGCCTCGAGTCCCTGACGACGGACCACCGCTCGAGAAATACACTATCGGATGGATATGCGCGCTCCAGGAGGAATATGACGCGGCATGCCGAATGCTCGACCAAGAGTACGGATGCTTGCAAGTCGACGACACTGAAGACGGCAATGCATATGCTTTTGGTCGCATCCAACTACATCATGTAGTCATTGTGCGGATGGTGACCAGGGAATCCACCAGCCCAGCAGACACTGTCGCCAAATCATTGTCCGATTCTTTCCCCGGCTTGCGCTTTGCGTTGCTGGTGGGCATTGGAGGCGGTTGCCCTACTGCGGAAAACGACGTGCGGCTTGGTGATGTTGTCGTGAGTGAGCCTCGCGGTCGGTTTGGTGGTGTTATCCAATACGACCTCAAAAAGCGCCTCGAAGATGGCCGTCTTGAGCGGATCGGCCAACTTGACCCCCCTCCGGAGGTTCTCGCCAGAGCGCTACCAGAAATGAAGCGCCGAGAACACGACCTACGAAAGCCCAACGCAATGGCAAGGCACATGGCGAGAATGGACGACGTGCCGAGTTTCGAACGACCACAAGAGGATCGCCTCTACGATAATGACAACCCTCACAGGACGGGTGCGGACTGTCTCTGGTGCGGGTCAATCGGTTTAGTAAAGCGCCCTCAACGACCGGCAAATGCCCAACTTACAATCCACTATGGCATCATTGCCTCAACAAAGGATACGCTAAAAAACCCCGTGGAACGAGACCAATATGCCACAGATGGAGATGTAAACATTTTATGTTTTGAAACGGAAGCTGCTGGCCTCATGAAGAACTTTCCGTGCCTTTTGATTCGAGGAATCAGCGACTACTGCGATACTCACAGAAACGCAGAGTGGCAAAGCTATGCATCGCTCACATCGGCGGCATACGCGAGAGAGCTTCTTCACGTTGTGAGGCCCACCAGCGTCGACTCCATGCCACCCATCTTCACCGTCCTCGAAGCACCCAAAACCAAGTCTTCCTCGACTTCAAAGACGCTCATTCGCCTTCAAAGTCCTTCTCGCCGCAACGAAGCTCACATTCTCACCTGGCTCTCGCCAATCGATCACTCTGCCATGCAGTCAGATTATTCCATGCGACGCCATCCCGGCACGGGCCAATGGATATTAGAAGCAGAGCCGTATAAAAGGTGGCTAAGCGCGGCCAAGCAAACTCTCTTTTGTCCAGGAGCCCCGGGCTCAGGAAAGACGTTTCTCACGTCCCTGGTCATCGACGACTTGACAGCCAAGTATGGAAACGACTCCAAGATTGGCATCGCGTACGTCTACTGCAGTGCGAATCAGAGGCTGCACCAGACCGCCGAGGACATCCTGGCCAACCTGGTCAAGCAGCTGTGCAGCGGCCTGCGCGGGCTCCCACGCGTCGTAACAGAAATGTACGACAGGCACGAGCCTCAAGATGCCAGACCTTCGTTTGTTGAGCTGCTGCGTGCGCTTCAACTTGTAAGCGTGAAATACTCGAGAGTTTTTATCATGCTAGATGGGCTGGAGGAACTTCAGGTGGCCGAAAACGAGCAATCGCGATTCATTACCACAATTCAGAATTTCCAATCTTCATCCACCAACGCCAACATTCTTGTCACCTCACGGCCGATCCCTGAGATAACAAAACGATTTAACAATACCATCAGCTTGGAAATACGTTCCAGCAGTGTGGATATCCAACGGTATCTCGAGCATAAAATGGCCTACTCACAGGCCGAGGCTCTCCACGAATGCCCTTATGACATAGTTCGCAAGGTCAGGGAGATTCCTGATGGAACGTAAGTAATATAATCCCATTCAATGAGACAAAGCTGACAGCCTCAGATTTCTTCACGCTTACCTTTTGTTCAAGCTGGTGAAGACTAAACGGACAGCAGCTGGCGTGCGAAAGACGCTGTCGAAATTCCCGAGCGAGCCCCAAGCCTACTACCACGCTTACAACGAAATGGTCGAACGAATCAACTCTTTTGACGACAACACACGATCCCTGGCCTGGCGCGCACTCACTTGGGTCACTCATGCGAAGCGTCCACTCACCAAGCTGGAGCTTCAATATGCGGTGGCGATAACACCCGAGACACCCGTACCAGCGCCAGAGGATCTTCCAACCATGGGCTCTATATTGGCAGCGTGCGCTGGACTTCTCACGGTCGTGCGGAAAAATAGTGTTGTTCGTCTGATTCACTCGACGGCCCAAGAGTACTTTGAGAGCAATCGCGCACACTTTTTTTGCGAGGCCGAGGCCAGCATTGCCACCATGTGCATCAAGTACCTGGAGTGCACAATGTTTGACTACCGACTGTATCCTCAAAACCGCGACTTTCTCGACCGGGTCGACATTGAACCTCTGCTGGGATATACGGCTTGTCACTGGGGCCACCATGCCAGAGCCGCGTCCGTTCTGCCCAGTGCCGTCGAGGAGGTTTTGCTTTCCAAGAGCCGGACGAACAACTGCGGTCTTTTCACATTCTGGCTCAACGCTCAGCTAAAGCCATCCCGATCGGCTGTTCGTGCTCCCAAGGATCTGTCTGGTTTGCATTTGGCCGCGTACTTTGGCATCGCCACAGCATTCAGCTCTGAATTGCGAATCAAGGCCAAGATTGACTGGACAGACTCGGACAACCGTACGCCATTGGCATATGCCGCCATGAATGGTTACGAGGAGGCTGTTGTTTGCTGCCTTGACAAAGATTGGGTCACCGTCGATGCTGCCATTAACAAACAAGACAAGTTTGGCTATACCCCGCTCGCCTTGGCTGCCATGAATGGACACGAGGGTGTGGTCAAACAACTACTGGCCACGGGGATAGCAAGCTGCAACACCATGTGCGAGAATCAAAAGACGCCCCTTTACTACGCAGCAGAGAGAGGGCATGAATCCATTGTCGGTTTGCTTCTGTCTGCGGGTCAAGGGCAGGTTGACCCGAATTTCCCATGCAAGCACAGACGAACTCCGCTCTTCATTGCTGCCCACTGCGGCCAGGAAGAGGTTGTCAAGACTCTTCTGTCGACCAAGAACATTGATCACAACAGCATTGACTATCGCGACCGAACCCCGCTGTCCATCGCTGCCAAGCATGGTCACGAGGGGGTGGTGAAACTGCTGCTGGCTACTGGCAAGGTTGACTGCAACACCAAGGACTACCAGGACAAGACGCCGTTTCTTGCCGCTGCTGAGCACGGGCATGGCGAGATAATGAAGCTGCTTCTCGAAAAGGGCAAGGTAAGTTGGAGCCAACAGATGGTTGGCAAATCAGCCCTCAACCCGTCGTCTGTCGGCAATATCAAGCGCCTACTCGTGTCGGCAGGGTATAATTAGGGGAGAAGGAGGGGATTCGGAAATGATGCAAAGAATAACAAAGAAAAGGGAAGAAAAAAAGGAGAAAAGGACAAAAGAAGAAAACAGGAGAAAGGAAAAAAGAAAGAAAAGTGACAAAAAAACAAGAAAAAAGAAATAAAGAAGAAAAGAAAATTAAAAAAACAGAAAGAGAAAAGGACAAAAAAATGGTAAAAAGAAAAAAAACAGAAAGGAAGAAAGAGACTTGGTCAAATTGAAGGGATGAATTATATCATATGATTGAAAAAATAGTTTAAAATTTGGGACAATATTTTCAAAGACATTCATAGTCAAGAATAAAAAGAATCTAAAACAAAGGATGCTAATCTGTCAGGCAGACAGAGTAACGGGCTTGACCGCGTAACGGACTACCCAATGGACCACAGCAGACACCCGAATAGGAGAAGCATATTCTTAACTTTACAGTAATCGATGAGAATTCCAAGCTTACTAATATGTTTCAGCCTTGTAATTGAGTAGGCAGCCTAAAAACTCGTCAAGTGTCGGCAATTCATTTAGCTTGTGCGCCGACTTTCTCATCCCTTTGAATCAGCCACTTGGACCTGTCCGCCCGACTGCGGCGAAAATGCCACCTGGAATGGTCAAAATCGTGTGCTCTGTGGCCGGGAGGTGTTTGATGAAAACTCCCAGACATGTGCTCCTTGCCCGATGGCGAGTACTTGATTGATGGAAGTTGCGAGACTTGCGGTAAGAAAGCTTGGTACAGTAGAGATGGTCAGATGTGTCTGCAGCGAGTCTGGTCCGACCTATGACGCCAAGACAAAGACATGCGGCTGCCCTTCTAGCAAACTCCGTCTAGACCGCAGCTGTGTCGATACTTGCCCAGTGACTACTCTCAGCAAAGGCGGTGAGTGCGTGTGCGAGGACGAGGGCAAGTTCTACGACTTGAGCTCCAATACTTGTTCTTGCCCTGGCAATCAAGTGTGGAGCGAAGAAAAGTGTCCTAACCCTTGTGGCAAGGGCGCGGCGTACGACCATGAAAGGAGAGGTTGCGTTTGCCTTGTCAAAGGACAACTCCACGACAGCAAATCCAAAACCTGTGCTTGCCCTGTAGGCAAAGGTTTCGATGGCAACGCTTGTGTCCGACCCTGTCCCAAGATTCCTTCTCTCAAAGACGGCGTGTGCGGCAAGGAGAGCGAAGTGTGACTTTAAGACCAACACATGCTCTTGTCCTGCCGGCATACTTTGGACAAGAACAACAAGTGCAGCCCGTGCGGGCGGATCTGCATGCCCTCTACAATGATAACACGGATGTCTGTGAATGCGATCTGGATGCGTTGACCTACGACAAGAAAACCAAGACTTGCGTGTGCCCACCCAGTAAATGGTGGAACAAAGAATGCAGACGCACTTGTGGCACAGGCTCTACTCTGAACTGAGATGAGTGTGTGTGACATTCGAGGCCAGATTTACGAGCCCAAGTCCAAGACATGTTCTTGCCCCGTCGGTCAGCAACTAACGGACAACAAATGCGGAACCATTTGCGGCGACGACGCTTCATTCGACGCAAAATTGAAGGCCTGCGTTTGCAAGAAACAGGGCCAGCTCTACGATGCCAAGTCCAAGACCTGCGCTTGTCCCAGTGGCCAAACCTACGTCTCTGTCAAGTGTACTGTTACCTGTGGCAAGGACGCCGTCCCCAATGTATATGCCTGGGTTTGCAAGAACCAAGGCCAGCTATACAGCCACAAGTCGAAAACTTGCTCTTGTCCTACAGGCATGAGCCTCGTCTACGGCAAGTGTGCTTACAACTGTGGTCAAGCCAGAACCTACGACCCCAAGTCCGAGTGTTGTGTTTGCAAAAATGGCATGGTGTATAGCAAGTCCAAGGGTTGCACTTGTCCCAAGGGAAAGAGTTGTGGCTCCGAAGGGTTTTATAGCTAGAGGTTGATACACTTGACGGGCGGTATGCGTACGTCTATAGAGTTGATACCAACTTTTAATCACCTTGAAATCATTGCACTGTCCATTTTACACATGGAACCGCAGAAGTGCGATATATGAGGCAACAGATTCAGACGCTGTTGCTGGATAAGCACTCACCCTATAGTAGCGCGACAGAATATCGCTGTACCTTGTCACGAATCCAATGAGCAATCCCGGGATCTAATTCAGTTTCTAAGTTAGCCATTTGACACTATAGGGTATATACTACGTTTTATCTTGGCCCTTTGTTTCCCCTTTCCTGCAGAAAGAACTGGACTTGCGTGACGTGCCTCCGGAACTTGCGAGGCGCAACCTTCTTTGAACGTTGTGCATATCTCGGCCTGAGTTCGGTAGGTAGTTTATGGCAGCAAAGTAGCCAATGACACGCGATGATACGTGAAAGTCTGAAGCTGGTGGTTCGCCATGTACGTGCGATCGCTAGCCACAAACACCCCGTTCTAATACTCCAAACCTTGACTGAGCGACGTTGTGTAATTAAAGGTTATGGCAAGGAATTATCCCATCAAGGCTGTGGAGGCCCTGCGTGCCGAAATTGTTGGGTAAGAATCTCGGCAATGTAAGAGTAGGCGATTCCGTCCAATGACTCTAAAGTTGGACACAGGCCAAAATACCTGCAACGGGTAGCAATGGCTGAATGACCTAACCGCTGATGACTCATCAGGACTGTCTAGCTCTTCACATCGTACCCTACCACCCTTGTGCGTCTTGGCCAGCTACGGCCTGCTCAGTCCTGTTTCCTGCACAAGCCACCTGGGTGGTCAACCTAGAACTGATGGTGAGGTCTAACTCAATGGGCGCTGGGTAGAAAGAATGGAGATCCGCCCAGCATGCCCCACTGCGTTAGGTTAGAAATTTTGAAGTTACATGGGCCCTTGAAGGCCAGTTGTCGCAAGGCCAACGGGCAAACATTTGAGCACATACCAGCTACATGAATGGCTGCCGTCAGAGAAATACCGGTCCGTGAGCACGTATGACGTGGTGAGAAAGCTTCATATTTGTGTCGGCGCGTTTCCCGAACTACAGCAGGATAAGTTGCTTGCATCATGCCGTGGCCTCCAACCAGCCTCGCAAGAGCCAGTTGGTTGCAGCCGGGTCCAGAGCTACAGACTGCAAACGCCATCAGCAAACAGATATCCAGGGGACACCGCACTTACTACAAGGGAAGCCCAGGTAATTCGCATTGCTACCCCGACTTTATCAATCAGTTCAAGTAGCCCACGTCGACGAATTGACCTGTCGACAGCATCGCAAATGACCACATGCGTGGGGTGAACTTGGCGCCCCGCCCGACATTTGAGGGGGCCTTTGAGACGATGGAATTGTGAGTGCGAGCTCTGATTCAAGTCAGTCTAGGCATAGAACACGGTAGCCTTCCAGCGGCACTGAACGCGGCCACGCAGATTGGATATGCCAGTATGCGTAGGGCTTTCAAGATGGGCAAGTCATCCAGCTCAAATGACATCTGGATCACATCCTCAGTCAGAGTCTTGTCGACAGCTGTGAACGTGCCGTCGCATGTTTCGAGATGAGCCGCAAGAGTCTCCTTGTAGATTGGCGAGGTGCAAAGCGAAGCGTTGGCTCCACATAAAGGTCGCAAGGTGAGGTTGACTTTGACCAAGTATCCATGGCTTGGTCGTAGATGGTAGTGTGATTTTGTCTTCCATGGCACTATTCAGTGGTTGGAGCTGGGACCGCACGGCTCCCGATATGGACACCGAGGCTGGACATCCGACGCGGAAGTCCGGGACATTAGGGTAGCATGGAAATTGTCAATATTCAGTCATATCCAATAATGTGAGCATTACGAGCATGGGAAATCGGGAGAATCGAGCATCCTATGCGACCCCACAGACCATCAGTTCAGTCGGCCGCCATCGACCAGGTTTGGGACATGATCATCATGATGAAAACCCTGAAGCCCCTCCTGACGGACTACCTTGCCTACCATAATTCTGCCACCTCAACAACACAATCTCCCAATGGCACCAACGCGCATCATACTTGATACTGATCTGTCCATAGGCGCAGCTGCCGGCGGCTTCGTCCTGCTTTGGCGCACGCATATCCAGATGTCCAGATTGATTTAATCACCACCATCAACGGCAATACCGACATCGAGCGTTACCATCTTGGCCGGTGTGCTTATCAACCGACTGGGATTCATACCCTCTCGTGCGTGGTTCATCCCACACGACGAGAAGCGCACTCCCTTCCCGCACGTCCTTGTGCAAAAAGCAGATGGGCGAGCTCCCTCGTCAGGCTACGCCCCTGTTGCCATTGTTGAGCACATCCTGGCCAATCCAGGCGAGATTACTCTTGTCAACCACTCACTAATGTGGCCATGGCGTTGATTCTCGAACCCTGCATAAATTCGGCCATCAAAGAGCTCGTCATGGGCGGCGTCTTCTTCGGGACCATGTACTCTCGCAGCAAGCCTGGGGAATTCAGCGTCTTTTCAGATCCCGAAGCCGCGCGAACCGTGTTGCGCTTCGGCATCCCTCAACGCTGGATCGGCCTCGACTGCGCACTAAAGATGGAGGATGCTCAAGAGGTCAAGAGGTCTGCTTCAGCCTGCCTTTGCTGCAGACGCAACAATCCCTTAAAGATAGCATCGGGCTGCGAGATTTCCCGAGGCCCAGACTGACTCTATCCCCATGCATGACCCCCTGGCAGTGGACATCGTGTCGCACCCTGACATGTGCAATTACAGATATATGGCCATGTCAGTCATTACAGGATGGTGAAGCTCGTGGTGTTCTGATCGCGTATCGGCTAGAGACTCCGGATCCACCTGTTCTGAATTGTCGAGTTGCTGTAAATGTCAATAGTGATGCGTTTCGACCACACCTTTTGACACTCATCCAAAAGTTGTAGTAGTTCTTTAGTTTTGACAGAATCAATTGCAAGAAGGCAAATCATTGTAGGTTAGTGATTTGAGCACATCCGACATAGACGAAACCGGAGACTGCGATATAAGGACATTGCCCGGGGCTAAAAAGGGGGCGTGATGACCCGCAGGTTGAGTTTGGTCGGATGGACTCCTGGGTGGAATTATACATCATTACATAGTCGAGAGAGTCTGAGGTTGCCAGTTTCCCTTCATTAGCTGTCTTGCAGCGGTAGACGAGTCTCCACTGGATGCCAGGACCAATGCAAGCAGCTCATGGATCAAACCGCATGGATCCCTCTTTGTCCTTTCGGATTCCGCGATTAAAGCGTTCCAGATGCCAAGATCGTGTTCAATGTGCTGGGGTGACGTGTCGGTTGGCATCGCAGGCATAGGGAGTCCCGATGCCCAAGAGCGAAGCCAGCTTTCTCTACACTCTCGCTGGGTCATTGCATGCTGTACCCCGCACGCTGATTTCCTAATCAACTTTGCCCGATTCCACTTGCAGGCTCAGCTGGGCGTGTTAGGGTTGGTTACGTCCAATCTCTGTGGTTCGTGGCCACAATCTCTGTCGATATCGATCCCAAGTTGCATCTTCGTGGACCGCCGTTTGGGCGCATGGCACATTTGAACTTCTGGATCTTCGGCCTCGACGTTCAATCCATCGACTAGCCCAGCTATATAGTAGCCCTGTCATTTCAGTAGTTCCGAGACCCGGTTTTGAACTGTTCCGAGGACAAGGTCATCGACTACTAACTCGACGATGCGCCGCGGACAAAAGTCGACGATGCCCACATCTTGGGCATCGAGATATGTCACGTGCTGTCTAGCTCGCCAGTGGGACGGGAAGGACTAGAGGCATCAACTTCTGCGGCTTGCGACCCCAAGTCGAAATACCTGCGCAAACGGTGAATAACCAGATTTTGAACCAGTCGCAACCTTTTTGCCAAATCCATGCAACGCAACGATTAGCTCCAGTCAACCTGACGGTCAAAGCTGAAACCTTCAGACACCACGCAGACTAAATCTTACAAGAGACGGAAAAGCTCATACATTCAGGTTACAAAGAAGCTGCCGGCCAGTATTTGGAGTCAGTAATAATCGCGTGGAGGCGTTCAATCATATCATGAGGTTTTCCTATTACTAATCAATAAGTACCCTGTAAGCTCTGCTCACTGTTGCATGCGTAGGTTGGCTCGAACCTAAGTGCGGCTGATATTATTTCTGTTTGTATTTTTTACAGCTCCTCTCGCGCCCCTCGAGGAGATAAGGGCTCTAGAAGCCCATAATAATAACTCTATCTCGTCTGGACGCAAACGCAATCTTGTTTGTCGAGGATGTGGCCCAAACACATGATGGCAACCTAGGGACGTTCATCCGATACTCAGGAGGAATCCACATAAAATTCTGTCCGTTCCGGGTGGCCCACTCTCCTCCATAACTTACACCATAGTTGAGAGGCGCAAGGTTTAGGCTTTCTTCTCTTTGTGTCTGGTCGTTGGATTTGGTTGTATGTTTGTCCATCGTATTTGCCTTTATTCTATCACTGACGTCGACGATGAATGGAGCCTTTCCATCGAAGAAGTCTGTGATGAGGTCTGCGATGATGCCTCCTCCTGTTTCTGTTAGTATACAAAGCTTTGAGGTGGTATGGAATACAATGTTTGAAGCACGTGTTCCAATTTCGAGGGTGCATTTGAGATCCCCACTGATTGTATCGTAAACCTTTACTGTGTTGTCTGATGATGCTGATGCAATCATGAGATTGTCAGGCGAGAGCGCAACCGAAATTACCCAGCCAGTATGGTCGTTAAGTGTGTGTAGAATGGTTCCATCTTTGATGTCCCAAATCTTAACTGTTAGATCCTCGGATCCTGATGCAACTAGTTTACTATCAGATGAAAAGACAACTGAGATAACTGAATTGGAATGGCCCTCAAGTGTGTGTACAATGGTGCCATCTTTCATATCCCAAATCTTAATTTTTCGATCATCGGATCCTGATGCAACTAGTTTACTATCAGATGAAAAGACAACCGAATTTACACCACCGGCATGGCCCTCAAGTGTGTGTATAATGGTGCCATCTTTCATATCCCAAACCTTGACTGTTAGATCATTGGATCCTGATGCAACTAGTTTACTATCAGATGAAAAGACAACCGAGTTGACCGGATAGGAATGGCCCTCAAGTGTGTATATAACGGTTCCATCCTTCGTATCCCAAATCTTGACACTTTTATCATCTGATGCTGATGCAACCAATGAATTGTCAGGCGAAAACACAATACACCTTATGTTGTCGGCATGCCTTTCAAGGCTTGCTTGGGTTTTTTGCTTTGATGTATCCAATATTTTTATTTCTTTTTGAAGAGTTGCCGAGGCCAGCAGGTTGCTATTAGGCTGGAAAGCGATTTCAAATATTTCATACGGTTGGTCCATGAAGGCGTGACGCAGCTCTGTAGTTTCTGCATCCCAAAACTTGATCTTCCCATCACGCAAGCCAGAGGCTATCGTCTTGGTATCCCACGAAAATGCCACTGAGTTAACCATCTCGGCCTCTTGGATTGTGTGAATGAGCTCCCCGGTGTATGCATCCCAAATCTTAATGGTTTCATCTTCTGACCCGGAGGCTATAAGCCTTCCATCTTCAGAGAATACTACCGGGTTAATGAACTTAGTATGGCCACTGAGATCTTTCATGAGGTCTCCTGTCTCTGTGTCCCACACTTTGATGTTGTAATCAGGTGTTCCCGATGCAAGGAACCGACTATCCGGTGAGAGTGCGATCGAATAGACACCGCCACTGTTTTGGAGTGTGTGCCGAAGCTCTCCTGTCACGGCGTCCCAAATTTGGACTTCCTTTGAAGCCGATGCAATTAGTTTGTTATTCCTCGAGAACGCAACTGATCGCACAGAGACGTCACACTCGATCGTGGATTTGAGCAACCCAGTTGCAACATCCCACACCTTGATTGTTTCATCATCTGAACCAGATACAATCAACTTGCTATCGCCAGAAAACGCCACCGATTTGACTATATCGGTGTAATCCTCGAGAGTATATCTCAGTAACCCCGTTGCAACCTCCCAGATATTAATCGTCGCATCCCATGACCCAGAAGCTATTAATTTGCCATCGCCCGAAAACGAGACTGAACAAGCCCAATCCTTATGGCCCTCGAGTGTTTGAATGCAAGGATGCCAATCTTTTTCTAAGATCGGTTTGGGTTTTATCCAATCGATAAGATATTCGAACCGTTGTCGAATAATGCTCCGTTCTGGACAAAATAGGATCGCTGAGGAGTATACCTGAAGAGGCGTGTTGTCGATTAATGCCATAAAAGCGAGGATGAACCTTTGCGCATCCTCAAGAAACAACTTCACATTGCTTTGGGGCTTGATAGTGTTAGCAGGGCTTCATTTGGTAATCTGGGACTTGCTTACATCAACCACAGCCGTCAGCAGGTCTTGTATGAAGCCAATGCTTTCGGACATTCTTCCCATAAGACTTAATGCTTCAAGCCAAAAAAGTAAATGATCCCGAAGAAACCCATATGCTTGGTGCTGGTCGTCAAGTATAGCATTGCTTCTCTTCAAGTGGGTGACCCAATAACGGCAGGCATATTGAACTGCTGGAGGAAGAGCGTCGTCGATACTTTGTTGGTTTATCTCGCTCCGAGGCTTCCCAAGCTCCACTAAGTCACACATATCCTTTCTCAAACATCCAGAAGTTTTGAGAAGGTCAAGAGAACGACTCGTCAAATATTGATGTGTCTGCTCCTGGTCAATACAGAACTCCTCCGCCACGTTTGGCTCTTTTGCAACTAGGAACTCGCGGAAAGACAGATGAAAGGTCGTCACGGGAGAGTTTGAGTTTGGTGGAGGAACCTTGAGGACCGCATCCAAAGGTCGGATCATATCTCCAATGTCATTTTCTGGAATGCCCAAAAGCTTTGCGAGAGACTTGACGGAGAGCAACTCTTCTAGTAGGATTATTGAGCCCACAATCTTCTGGAATTGGTCTTCCAAATTCGTTTTTATGTCTCCGCTTGTACCTTGAGTAAGGCGACGTAGGACCTGAAGATATGTCTGATTAAGTTGATCACTATATGTGACAGCCGGATGTTTCAAGACATGGAGGAGTCTCTTATCGGGAGAAGTCCTCAGCAGTCGACAAACGGTCGCTGCGGAAATGAATAAAGGTGTGGCCATGTCGGTTAGCGTCTGGATACGCTCCTCGCCTGGCCATTCTTCAGACAATGGCGAGTAAGGATCATCCGAGTTGTAGTTGACTCTGATCTTGACCAACTCATACTTGAGATATACATATATATCCTGTCGAATCACCGTTTCTTCTATTTCATGAAGGATTGATTGTTGTTTGTCCTGGTCGATCTTCTTGAATTCGGATAGAATATGAGTCTCCGGACGACTAGTCATGAAAAATCTGAACTCAATTCCGACGTCCTTGAGCGCTTTAATCTGCGGCAAAAGCGTGATAATGGTCCGAATGTGGACATCTTCATCGCATTCATCCAGAGCATCAACAACCACTAGCAACTTCAAATGGCCATTTAATTCACCACCTAGTTGTTGTAGTGGCTCCAAGAGCAGTTTAGTGAACTGTTGGGGGATTGCCTTTGACACAATCAAGGAGTCATTACGAATGACCTCTGCAACATGTTGGGCTAGTCTCGGATAATTATCGCAGAGTTGACGAGTGATGGTCGGAAAGAAAGCCCCAGCGCTACGACGATCACTTTCACCTCTGTTGAAAAAGAAGCTAGCGCCAAGTTGTCGTGCATTGTCTAGTTTTCCGGCGACGGTGCGAGATATGGTGGATTTTCCTGTCCCAGCCTTTCCGCTTAACCAGTAAATTGGCTTTCCATTTTCGTCATCAATCCAGTTTTGGACCTTTTCGAGAAGGTCGATCCTGGTGTCTTTATGGCACCTCGGGCGCTCATCAGAGTCAAACGAATCATAGAACGCCCCCTCGACACATTTCAGTTTAGATAAGACGTCTAGCTGAAGAATTTCGATTATGTGGCCACTATCATGTCAGCAGGAGTGTGTTGTAGTGAGAACTCGACCTACCCTTGATCTCGAAGAATCTGATGAATCCCGTTTATACGTTGAACGATATTTCCCAACTTTTCTCGAGCATCATGGTTGCAATATTTCTCGCAACTGTCTGCAGTCTGGGCGAGTGAATTTCCACGGCTCTCGAGGTTCTGGGAGTGTGTTTCAAGTTCGTCGAGTTTGAAGACTGCTATGCCTCTGCCCTTTTTCTGACAAAATGCAAAGTTGAGAAATAAAAGTGATTCGACGTAGGTCTCGACGATAGCCTCTTCAAGCCGAGTGATGGAACCTCTGTGAGATTCTGGGGCTGCCGTTCCAATAGCATACAATACTTCGTACGTCTGGCATTGACAGATGAGCTTAGCAACTTTTGCGATGCAGTCAGCCATCTGACTCTTGAGTTTGCTCTCAGCGGTTAAAGTCTGCAATTAATTAGCGCTGCACACTGACGGGAAGATGAACATACGATAAGGACCAAGCGCAGTGCCGCCCAGGGTAAAGCCGCATGAACGGGATCGAAACTCGAAACGATGTCGCCGACGGAAACAAAAGTGTTGAGCATTGTGACGGTTTTGTCGACAACGTCGTGCACGTATACAAACATTCGTTCTTTGACGCCCCCGATGTTTCCATCGGTTGCTCCACCTTTTGCAACCTCTTGCAGCTTGACTGTGATGTCTTTGATGGGCTCTTCTAAGGGACTACCGTCCATCCCTAGAGCTTTTATTCCTTCCACAAGCTCTGGATCGCACGGCTTGGTTACACGTTTCAACGCTGTTTTCCAAAGGCTATTGGGCGTCTGTTCGTTTTCGGGTGTTGGGTCCACAATTGACTTGATGGCGGTGCGTGGAGGTTCAACCTTGTCTTTGGTGACTGGAGCAACCCCATCGCGTGGAGGCTCAACTTTGGTGACTGGGGCAAGTCCGTCTATGTCAGAGTAGCGTGGAGGTTCGACATTTGTTCCCAGTTTCGCTTTCTTGTCTTTAGTGACTGGAGCCCCGCCTATATGGTGTGGAGGTTCGACATTTGTTTCCAGCTTCGCTTTCTTGTCTTTGGTGACTGGAGCCGCCCCGGTTATATCAGGATCGCGTGGAGGTTCAACTCCCATTTCCAATTTCATTTTCCTGTCTTTGGTGACTGAAGCCACCCCGTCTATATCAGGGTCGCGTGGAGGTTCAACTCTCATTTTCTCCAGCTCCACTTGACTACAGGGCATAGCCTTGTCTTTGGGGACTGGAGCAACTCCACCCATATTAGGGTCGCTCGTGGCTATTTTTGGAGTCCCGTTTCGCACGACGCGCGCCGGGGGGGTCTAGACAAGGACATGGGTCAGTAAATCGAACATGGATAGGTGATGGCCTGACCCACCGTGCCGTCGTTGGGTGTCTCATTGTGGTCGCCAAAACAGCATTCAAGGGCCCAGCGCCATTTCCTCTCGGGTGTGTTTGAACTCATTCTTAAGTTTCGCCAGATCTAGGATAGCAGGTAGAATAACTAGTTGAATCAAAATTTCACATCAACCAAAGAGTACATCGAAGAGCAAATTGGTATCGGTCGAAGAAGCAATTGTTGGAAAGAGGAGTTGGGCTGACATGCAGCCTCGTTGGGCGGCTATCAATTTATGGCCGGCAAAGCATCGGCTCAGCTGGTAGAACCGCGGCTTGATCTGTGTTGGCGAATTGCAATGTAAGTGCAACCATCAGCACGTGAGCGGTATGAGTTGAAGATTGGTGTCCATCAGCCACGCGGGGCCTTTAACTCGCGGTCTCTTCGACTAGCGCCCGGGACACTGGACTACACCTCACAAAGTCCACTGTCTCTGGATTCAGACTTTGACATTCCGGGAATGGGGCCATCTCAACAAGACCGCATTTGTACTTGTGAGTGGGATGAGTGCGTATCATCCTTGATGCGGATTGCCGCGGGTCATAGCGGACATGCTTCACAGTCTGAATCCAGAAGGCAAGTTGGATGCGTTGATGACCTTTATGATCAAGCCTGACATACCTTTGACAGGTTGTAAAGAGCCATGTGATCCTGTAGAGTCTGGCTCCCCTGTTCCTTGCACAGGCATAACTATCCATAATCTTGTCCGTCACGGGCTATCCTACTACAAACGCCAAGACTACTACGACAGCTGGCTGCAGGGTTAAACTACCGCCCAATGACGGGCCGTGTCGAGCGATAGGGCTGACCCGTCTGTTGACTCTCCTGCTCATACTCGGGATGTTTGCAAAGGCGGGCCCGGAAGCCTAGCCGACTTGTGTAAACTGATTCAACTGTGGTGAGTTGGAAGCGAGGGCCTTTGACTAAGCTTCAAGACGCTCTCAGCTGACAGCATCCATGTAGACTTATGTTTTCGTTCCCTAACCATACAGTCTAACCGCTCAGACTTTGCCCATCCATTTATTATCGGCTGCAAACCATTGTATTCCCATTAGTGTCGGGTTGCCAAGTCCTGGCGGCCGGTCGGCATCCTCAGAGTTGACTACAGTGCATCGTGCGGCAATCCAAGGGAGAACACAACATTCCCGTCGTTGGACTCGCCCAGGTCGCTCCATGCTTATGGTCTATTACTACGGCTTAAAGTATGTGGACCTCAAACTGGCTATTGTTTATCCGTGCTGTCAGGCTGGAGCCGGATGCACATATATACGACCTGTTGACCTTGACAATTGTTTGACGAAAGTTGAATGACACTCCGACAGTGCGTGCATATCCCGTTTGACACTCAATTATCTGCCATGAATAGAATGAGCACGCCTCAAATCGACTTGACCATGGCATGCGCTTGAGGCATCGAATTGCTCAAATGGACACAATTTTGACCCAGAATACCAGCTTGGCCCTCGACCCTATCCACCTCGCGAGGCCAATGAACGGCGTAGATCAACTCACGCCTGGCCAATACACAGCGGATGTCGTCTTTCAGGCTTTAGCAACTCGTCAAGGTGTGGAGAGTGACTTGGCACAAACTAAGGCAGACCTTACAGCTAGATGAATCTGAAACTTGCTACATGACCCATTCACTGCAGCGTCCCACTCTGCGGCTTCACATTCACGCCCGCAGAGTCAACTTTGCAACGTGACTGCCGCTGGCGCAATAGACTGTCAACATCCTCGAGGTGACTGGCCACTTGTCCAGCGAGGACCACGAATTCACCCAGGCTCACGCGAGACACGCCGCATCCTTCCGTTAATCCGCCAAGGAGTCCCGCCGTTATACCGTTCAAGAGGCATGACTCGTTCGAAGTGGACAAACCGAGACATCGTTAGAACCACGACTGCGTTTGAAGCCACCGTAGTTCGGTGGTCACTTAGATGCTAGTCCAACTATAGACCAGCGCTCCGATCAACTCAACCCGAATCAAGTCAAGTCAATTCAAGTCAAATCAACTCGACAATTTTAGCTATTCGAGTAATTTAATTTCGAGGTTCGAGTTGAATTGATCTATTCAAGTTATTTGGTATATTTTTTATTAGCTATTTACCCTAGATTAGCTGTTTTGGCTAGTCGCCGGTTGCACATTTTGGCCGGATTAATAAAATTCCGCACCGCCGATCCGCCCCAGCAACAAGTAGGCTGTAATAGGGGTCATGATAAGAGTAATAAATTTTACGCCTATTTTTAGAATCAAATATTCAAGTAAGTTAAGTTGGGGGTCATCGCATTCAATTCTGACCTACCTCAAGTCAAATCGCTGAAAAATTCGACTTGAATTGAGTTCATCGGAGCGCTGCTATAGACTACTGTATATTTCTAGCCTGGATCAAGATGATCACTTCCCAGGCAATCATCTTGGAAACCTCGCAGGTGTCCCGCGGCTAGTCATTTGAGCCGGGGACAGGCTGTCAAGTGAACCCAGTAAATGTCCCTTCAGATTGGCTATCCGATACTACACCTGGAAGGCCGCGCTACAAACTTGCAACGCACTTGTCAGATGCTATTTGACTTGTTCGTCGCACCCTCAGCTGGATGCTCAGACCATTGCGACAATGCGTTGCCTTGCTGCTCTTGTGGCATTCTACACCCACAACGGGCGAGCACGTAGTTGCTAGACTCACTCAAAGTCCGTGTCAACGATTGAAGGTTGCCTATTTTATTAGAAGGTAGCGGCTCCGTGGCGACGGTAATACGACGACCGTCATCCCAAGCGTGATCAAGAGCCCCGTTAAATCAGGTACAATTCCATATGCGTGTAGAAGTTGATTTTTATTAGATGCTTTGCAATATGACATGTCACAGTGGCTCCTACAAACACTACCTCGTAAAATTGTTTATTGTATTTATCTGAAGACAGCACGCCCTCCAAGTCATACCATCCTTTTTACTCTCTAGTATTAAATGAAACAAGTTAAAAACATTTACATTGGTCAAATAAAATATAGTCACATTCACATTAGAGTACGCTTCAAGTCACTAGGATTGGATCCAACTTTATTGTATACTGTCAAGGGCGGCTGGTCACAAACGCAATTAATAGTTGACACGGGTTAAACAATGTCACTTAATAGCAACTATTTCACAACCAGAAGCAGAGAACGAAGCCTCATACGGCTAATCGACCAAATCGACAGGAGTGTGCTCCCGCGGGCCCAATGCCGCCGTCAACATTTCGGCCGCAAACCTGGACCTCGTCTCCAACTTGGTCAGCATTTGAAGCCTCTCGTTTGCCACGGCCTCGAGCTGCTTGAGCTCCTCTAGAACCGCTTCCATGGAGCCGTACCGGGCCATGGCAGTCAGGTCCATGCTGTTGAGCCTGGCCTCTATCAAGTCCATCTGCCTGTTGGCTTCCTCCAGCTCCTGGAGGACCGACTCTCTCTTGGCCATTTCCCCATTCATGGCGTCAATGTTGTCCGAGAAGAACGAGTGCCGCCGCATGACGGTGTCTCGACCGTCGGCGAGCGTGGCAGGCGGCATTACTTTACCGCCTGCGCCCTCTCCCTCCATGCTGTTGAAGCTCGTCTGGGACAGCAGAGACATGGCCAACGTCATGACTAGCCGCTCGGCAAGCGGGAGTTGTCCGTCTTCCCAGACGCGAACTGCCACACGGCAGACTAGCCGCACCGGTATGCCTAGAGCGTGCAGCACACACAGCGTGAGCGCCATTGGGCGGTTGATGTTGGCAAGGCCTAGCTTGAGAGTGTAGACCTCGGTCCTGCTGTAGAGATCCACTGAACACCCAACGTAGAGTGGGCTTTGGTGATGTCGGACGTCGCCGGTTGGGTCCAGCGGCGTAATGCGGTCGTTGAAACTTCTCATCAGCTCGCGGATGATGGTCTCATCACCATCCTTGGACATGAAGCGAGCCACTGCCCTCGGCCTTCGGCTCACGGATGGCTCCAGAGCGTCGTCCACCTTTTGAACCCACAGCCCGCTCCCTCCAATCGCCATGGCCTTTGCATCGTTGATGTATCGCTCGAGACCCCCGACTAGGCGGCCAAGTTCCTTGTTGTTCAGAAACTCGCCCCTGTGGTTGACGTGCTCAAGCCCAATGACGTAGACGCCCGCCTCCTTTTCCAGCTGCTGCGGGCTTGGGTACCACTTGGTGCCCTTGGCCGCATCGTGAGCGACGGTGCCCATGATGATGGACCGGATCGCATCTCTCCCCATGCTGACTAGCAGCTGCAGCATCGGCCAGCCCACAAGCGAGTCGACTCGAAGTCCGGAGACGGTTCTGCCTGTCGCAATGCTCACGCGACCCTGTTGCGCGTTCTGTGTGACCTGTTCAAGCCCATCGGCCAGTCCAGGAAGTTCCTGACACAGCTCGTAGAGCGAGTCGTTGGACTCGAGCGCCTCGATGAGTCGAAGCTGTGTAGGGCCGCCGGGCATCGGCATGTACACGGAAGCTGCGGTTGGGTACGTTGGTTGAGCCATTTCGATTGATGTACGAGTAAATCACACAAGTCACTGCCATTGGTGAAGTGAATCATGCAAGTCCATCGTGCGCGGCTGTAGTGCACGCTGGGCAGCTGTCGGCGGCTGTCAGTTCGAATCGTTGATTCCGCACAAACTTGGCCTTCTCCTCTCCAGAAACTGCTCTCCACAACTGCCTCTCACATACCCATTTTCACTTTTGAACCACAATGAGTACCCAGCGCGCAGAGATGGTGACCATGCTCTCCCACCGGAGCCATCGCTCCATCGCCAACCGCGGCAAGAGTTTCAGGGCGGCGTGGGTCGGGGAGAACCCAACAACGGCGGAGCGTCGGGGATACATGAGAGGATACTTCCTGTTCATGATGTATCTGGACAACCCTGCCCAGGACTTCAAGAGCTACTGGAAGACGGCGGAGGAGAAGATATGCCAAACCCTGTTTGAAGAGGGGTGGCAGGAAATCAGGGCCCGCTACTTTGAGTGGGTGGTGGACGAGAGGCTTTGGGGCTGGTTCTGTAAGTTTTCGTCCCGCGCGTCAGACATTTTCTAACAGTACCAGTTCTCGAATACGAAGAGGGCGAGGAAGACCAGAGGGACCCGCCCGTGTGGCCTTGGGCCCAGAAGCCTCCCAAGGTGGCGGGTGAGCCAATGTCGGCCGTGTACGCAGCGTTCCGCAAGCGTCAGCTCGAGAAGGAGAAGAAGCCCGAAGGAGTTCAGGCTCCACCAGCCCCCAGAGGCTCCGGCAAAGGCGTCTTCGCTGGCAAGATGCCGCTGAGGCCCATGACGGTGCCGCAGAAACCGGCGAGCCATGGGAAGCAGGCAGAGACGCCCCCCAACCTTGGGGTTCAGATCTCGCAAGGCAACAACAGCCTGTACAGCGAGAAGCTGAGAAATCTGTGGGCTGTTGGTGGCGGAGACCAGGCGGCTGCCAAGGTTGCTGCGAAGCCAGCCTTGGCCAATATGGCCAGCGGCTCCGCTGTGGCCTCTTCGTCCAAGGTGAGTGTGCAGGCGGCGAGGAGCTCGGCCGTGCCTCAAGGTGCGGTCAAGACTGTGCCGCCGAAGCAGCCTCCCGTGATGTACTACAGGCAGGACAAGGTGCTTTACCCGGCTGCCTCGACAACAGTTCCCGACAAGGAAATACGTCGGAAAATGTGGAAGTTCTTGTACGGCGAGGCCGAAGAGAACGACGCGCCCTTTGAGCTGACGCTGCCAGAGGGCTTCGACTTTGGCACATACGTGTGGGGGCCGGGCGGAGGCGACTTCAGCAAGATCACCAGCGAGGCCATAGACGATCGGCTCGCCCTTGAATGGCGTTACGTGAATGCGGTCCCTACCGAGGCTCGGGCGTACAATGGGAAGATTGACGGCCTGGAGGTATCCAGGTGTGCCCGGGTTCTTGTGGTTGGTACGGCCGCAACCAATTGGGATGCCGAGCAGGATTACGCCAGCCCCGACCGTGACACCTACTGCGACCTCGCTGTGGGCTTGGCGAGAGACTTGTCCGTCTGGGTGGAGCAATTCGGTCGGGGAGAGTTTGAACCTCTTCTCGATTTCTTGCTGCGACGTCGTGGACGGCGCCTCTATGCTCGATTTGACACGAAGCTGCGTGAGGCGGGGGGCATCAAGGTCGATTTTGCGGAGCAAGACGCCGTGACGAAGAGACAAAACGACTTTCAGGATTCAGTCAGACGGATCTTGAAATCATACAAGTCAGCGGAGGAGATTGGTCAGGAGTTGAAGAAGATGGTGGACGACCATCCACCGGATCACTCAGTGACCACGGCGCAGTGGATCAGGCTTGCCGCAGCATTGTGGAGGCGAGCGGACACATCCGATAATGTGTCGGGTGTCATTGCGCGGTGGGAAATGGCGGCCGCCTTGTGAGCGGGACAAATACACAGTCATCTGGCTCTTGGGTACCGGCTCCTCTGCGGCGGCCTTAGTACAGCGATAGTCTAGAGCAGTATGACAAGGTGGAAGGTGCTGACGGTTTTACGCCGCTTAGAGTCCCCGTGGGCTTCATCGGATGGAAGTGCAGTCGTTTCTCAACCGGACCAGCACTTGCTGCACAAGCTTGGACGGAGGTGTCTACGAATGAACTCGGGATACATGTTCTTTGAAATGGGGGGGGGGGCTGGCGGAGATGGCAAGGGAGGTGTGATTTCGCGGTGCAGATTCCCTTGTTGGCGGTTAGTAGGTAAGAAAAGGTTCTCAGTGGCCCGGAACGATCCTAACAGTCATAGCAGCTCTCGCAAGTCCAAAGTCATCGAACGGTCAGCAGCCCTGGCCGGCGTCCTCAAGGCCCACGAAGCCCCATCACTCTTGCGACATCAGCCACAGCACATGTCGGCATTCGCCCAACATTCATGTGCGACCCCAGGAGAAGCCAAGTTGTCAAGGTTTGTTGTTTCACTTAATCAAACGACTCAGCTAACATATACAGGCATGAACGCACCCTGGTCGTGATACAACTGCCACTGGCACATTGCACATGCTTGTGAGTAGCTTGCATGCAAATTTCCTGCAAATGACTGACAATGTACAGGATGACTACCAGGCCACACAAACAACCAGGAAACCAATGATCACGACCGTCTCATTTTGACACGGTTTCCTTGCCTCACAAGTACGACCGTCGGCAAGGCCGCGTTGGTGGTTGCACAAGGCATGTAGGGCATACAAGGACCTTGCTGGTACAACCGTTGCACAGAGGCTGGATGGTGGCTGGCAATACTGGATTCAAATTTCTGCCGCACACGAGTGCTACTGGGGCTTTTAGATCGGGACTACATACAGATAGGCGGAGCAGCAAACCTGGTCAAGAGAATTGGAGTTGTTTGATGCAAAATCCGAGCGTAGTCAATGAGTGAGCCACCTGCAAAGCTGCCAAGCACCAGCAAATTACAGGCGACGCAAACAAATACCACGTAGGCCCACTTCCCCAACTTCGCATTTCCTTGATCTGCAACCACCTCACCCACACCAAGATGAGCAACCAGGCAGTCATGGAAGTGGTGAATGAGAATTCGCAGTGGGCTCTCCCGCGGCACGAGGCTCGCGATGTGCGCTTTGCCAACCTTGGTGGTGTGGATGGCCTTGGTTATCGCGGTGCTGGAAGCGCGTTGTACCTCGGCACTTCCGACTTGTCGGTTCCGCTAGCGATTTAGAAGTCTCTGGGGCAGGCGGGCGCGGGCATGCTCGTACACGTTACTACAAGCTCCAGGGTGGAGGAGATTGATGGGGCTCGCTCAAACCATGCTTTTGATCGCGAGATGGCTTCTGTCCAGGACACCATGGTTGGGCTTGCGACAGTGGCATACTCTCCTAGCGCGTAAAAACCTCTGCCGAGGATACAATGGATGCTTGACACAGGCCAAATAATGAGACTTTTGCGCCTTTTAACCCAACGACACAGCCTGTTTGCCCCTCAAAGCTTAGAACGCGGCCCGAGTCGACAGCCAAGTTTTTCGCAATGCATTGTGAAACTATAAAGGTGGAGCTACTGACAAAGAGTGCGCCAGTTGAAATCACAGCCTAAATTACCCTAGTCCTCGCAGCCAACCGACCCTGGATTGACGTTTCCGCACATGCCGAGACCAAGTTCCCTATCAAATCAACGTCCTGTCCAGACAATAGAGGAGTCGGAGTGCTTCGTGAGAAAGCTGAACAGTACATGTATATGAAGTGAGTGGCGACAGCTTCTAGCTTTATGCTATGAACAGCGGGAGAAGACAGGAAAGGTGTAATTCCATGCGATGAGATGCCTTTTATTTGGTGTTGCGCTTTGTTGCCGTCAGCCGCTAGCCATTTGTTGAGGCTCTTACGAGTTGTACTCACTCTGTGTTTGAAGTGGTCGCGGAGATCCAAGGTTCCTTCATCTTTGCGGTCGCAGGTCGGACAGTCACTCAGCAAGGTAGAGACATCTCGGATTGAAGGTCTTGCGAACCGTGGTTCCCTGACCTTTATGGCTTTTCACCATGTATTTCGAAAACCTGACTCTTAGGCTGACCAAACTTTGGCAGTTGTGTCGTTTTGGGTTACTGTCAAAAGACGGCAAGAGTCGCATTGTTTACACTGTATTGTTTTTGGCCCTGCGCGTGGCACCCATTGTTTCCTCGGCAGAGAAGTTGTTCCCTCGCAACAGCTCTTGCGAAAATTGTCGCGGCAACTCGTGGAAGCCCTCGCAGTGACCCTCGCAATTGCCTTGCAACAGCCTCAAAGCAGCCAGGGCAGCTGATCCCAGGTCGACGCTGTAGTCGGCCAACACATCATAGGTGCCTGTATTCCCACTCCCAATACTCTTTCCCCGTTTTCAACTTGATCGGAGAGCCTGGCATCCCTGGCGGAGGCGACAGGGTCAGCTTTAGGGCATCGTGGCCAATGTTGGTCTGGGCCACCCATCGCATGGTCTGACCCTCTATGACCAGGATGCCCTGCACTTCCACCGTGCTGAGCAGCAAAAGGTGGCAACGACAGAGGGAGCGTCTGCGCACCACGACGGCAAAAGCTGCCACGGGGCTATCCACCTGTCCTCGCTGGCCACAGTGGTGCCGTCGTTGAACAGGCAATCGAGCATGTCGGAGTCGGTCTTAATACCCAAAGGGTCCAGTAAAAAGTCCCTCAGGCAGAGTCGGTAGTGTTGGCGGATCCGGCGACTGTTGTCCTCGGCATCGTTGCTGCATTGCTCCGCAGTTGACAGCTGCAAAGTCAGCTCCTGCAACTTGGACCTTGTGGCATCCTGTGCTTCCCGTGCATATTTCAGCTTGGCATCGAGTGCATCTGCTCCTTCACGCTCCGGTTTCAAGGCATCCTCAGCTTCCTCGAGCTGGGAACGCCCTGACCTGACCTGCGCGCGGAGATTGGCCTCACGTTAGAGAGAGTGGTCCAGTTTGCTTTTGAGACCTTCGGCCTCATCCTCCAACTTGCTCTGGGCATTTGAAGCCCGGAGGCTGGCCGCTTCCGAGCCTTGCAGCTGGTGTCGCAACTTTGCGCACTCTTCCTGCAGCACGTCCACTTCCCCCTTGCACCTCTTCTCGGAGGCTTTGTGGCGCACCCTCTCTTCAGGAGCAACCTGCGCTTTATCCAAGGCCTGCTTGAACAAAAGAGAATACTGACCGACTTCGGTCTTGGCCTTGGCTTCTGTCTCGACTACCTTGAGTTCTGCCTGGGCCAGCCTCTCCTCCAACTGCCGGATTCGGCCGTCGCGGGCATCGCGCTCGCGTTGCACTACAGTCAGCTCCTCGGCAAGCCGAGAATTTTCCTCCTGCACGGCAAGAAGGGCCTTGACCTGTGATATGGCCTCCTCCACCACTTGGGTGTTTGGGATGGCATCAGTGGCCTTTGAGATGGCTTCGGTCAGCTCCCGGGGCAGGCTAGGTCCGAGGCCTTAGAGGACCTGGACGACACTAGGTTAGTTCTGCACCAGCCATGCAAGCATTTTAGCTGACGCCTCTTCGACCGTCCGACAATCCTCTCCCACTTAGTCGGCACGGATCCGAGACCCCTCTTCGCCCTTGAGCTCATCGACGTTGCGCAGAATTTGCGAGTGCCTTTAGTACGATTTCAAAAGACTGTCGCTCTTGTTCCCGTAACAACAAGGTTGGCGCTTGCCAGCTTGATGTCGTTGATAGAATCTTTAGTGACCCCAGCCTTGTCGGCCAGATCCTTGGCTTCAGTGCGCATCGCGCTCACCCTAGCAACAATAGCCTTAGCCCTGGTCAATGTGTCGGCCATGTGTGTTTCACGACGCTCCCGGACTGGCAGTGCCGGATCGCCTTGTGCAATCAGACGTCGTTCATGTCATCCCCGCAAGATGGACATGCTACGATTCAAGACATTCGGCAATTAGATGCAGGGCACTCGCAACGGACAGTACTAATAGCGGGGCTCCCTCAGTTCTGGGACTGGCCAATGCAAGGCAATGTCAAAATTTCCGATTCTACCTCTGGGTACTTCTCATGAGCCGTCCTCAGTGCATCATCCTATTCGATGGACATTGTAGATTTTCAATGTCCGTAATTTTGGGCTAGCTTATTTCGTTCACGTCGGGGAGCATCCTACAGCTAAAAGATGAAAATTCCCCTCAGCTCATCACTTTGTACCAAAGCTCAATGTACATAAATTGAGATAAAATAAATAAACTAAAATAAAATAAGAATAAAATAAAATAAGAATAAAATAAAATAAGAATAAAATAAAATAAGAATAAAATAAAATAAGAATAAAATAAAATAAGAATAAAATAAAATAAAAATAAAATAAAATAAGAATAAAATAAAATAAGAATAAAATAAAATAATTCATGTATTACAGTAATTCTTTTTAGATTTGATGAAAGAAGAACTCAGGGCATTTAGATGCCAGCATGAGCATTGATCGCTTCGGCCTCGCCGTGCTCGTTTACGATAACAGCCTCGCTGTGAGGCTAAGCGCAGGATAGGGCCTAGTGTTTAGCGAAGCAAATCAGTCGCAACCATGACAGGGTTGATTTGTGCTATCAACCGCCTTAAGGATCTGAGTGATGATGGCCAAGCCAATCTTCCGCTGCCATCTGCAGAAGCGTTCCGGGTATCATTTAGATAACTTGAACAAATCCCTTGATAGAATACAAAGCATCCAATTTTGCAGGAGTGATGAGTAGTCGGCGCAGTGATATTTTCTGGCTAGGTGAGGTGACCCCTACGTCATTGCTTTTGTTATGCAGACGCGTCGGCCAGCTGCCAAGGACTGTCAGGCCAGCCAGCTCACATCTCTGCCTTGGATTTTTTGACAGTTTCATTTTCACACTCCTTCTCCGTTAACTATCGACAATATCTCGTTTTGAACAATGTCCGATAACCACACCAACAACAACGGGAGTGCAGGTGGCCCAGTCGAGGGAACCGGCGACAATGATCGGCAACCTCAATCTGCGTCTCGAGGACGGGGCCACGCCGGGAGAGCTCGGTATACTCCCTACGCTGCGTCCACGCGTGGTCGGGGAGGCGGCAGGGGTGGGGCTCAGTCGAGCATGTTCGCTCCTGGAAACCAAGGAGGCCACTCTGGTGGTTCCCCAGGCGGCGTCAGAGGCGGATTTGGCGGGAGCCAACGAGGTCATTCCGGTGGCTTCCACGGCAACAACAGAGGCAATTGGAGGGGGAGCCAAGGGGGCCACTCTGGTGGCTCCCAAGCTGGATTGGGCGGGAGGCAAGGGAGCCATCCCGGCGACTCACAAGCGCTTCTTGACGCCGTTGTGGATGGGATGTCGAGCCTCACCTTGGTGGATGAGATCACGGTGCAGACTCAGCTGGACCACAACACCAAGACGCTTGGCGTAGCTGCCTGGAACAGCAGCCTTGGAGGTGGTCAGGAGCATGGCATTTATATGCATATACCCGGGGTTAGGAGGGGTGGTGGCACCGTCTGTCTTGCGAGGAACGTAGACACCATCACGGAGCTCTACAAACACCAGGCTAGGCAAAGCGGGTCCAACGTGGTTGTGTGCTACATGTTCACTCCGGAGCCAAGACATCACCCCACAGGTGAGAATGACCCCGTCGAGGTCAAGCCGCTGTTTATCAACCACAACAGCCGGCAGGCACAATGGTCCCTCTCGGAGAGGGATCAAAGGTTGAGGAATTACCTGGAAAGAAGGACCGTGGCGACAGGCCGAACAACGCCGATGGAGGTCGACCAGCCCCCTGACGTAGACCGTCAACGACAAGAACGTGAGCTCCAAGAGGGCTTGGAAAGACAGCAGCGCGGGCTTCAGGCCCGCCTCCAGCGGGAAGAGGCTCGGCGCCAGAAGGCGAGGGGACTTCGACACCAGACGTCGTCTCAACAACAGGCTTCTGAAAAGGAGCCTCAACAACAACAACAGGCTCCTGAGAAAGAGTCTCAACAGCCCGAACAATAGCGTGCTAAAGTTAGCGCGGAGGAGGAGGCTGCGCTGATACAGGCAGACAAAGGTCTGCAGTCGGTATTAGGCCAACCACAAGGGTCTGGTCAAGGATATGCCCCGGCCATCCAAGCACAGGCCGAGCTGTCCACCGTGCGATGCGCGGTCCGATCACGGTATGTACGCTCTTTCCTTCACCACTACAATTTCTAACTTGCATGGGTACCAGATATTATTCCGATGTGCAACGGAGCTGGGGTCACTGGGCCCCCTCTATCCGATTCTCGATCGCTTCCGATATCACACTTGCTGCTCAGCCGTGGCAGCCGAATTGGCGAGAGAATAGCGCGCGTGTATCGAGCCTATTTGAGGAGTTAGAGGTGGATTGTAGGGAAGGTCTGGTGGATATGAGCTTTTAATACAACTTCTCGGTGCATTCGTCATATTCTTGCCGTTTCTCCTGTGAACACTGACTTGTTGACCTGAGTACCTTGGTGGGGCATTTTGATCCCCGAGTGTGAGTGGTGACTATGTCGTGAAAGCCTCTGTGGCGCTGGGAACCGCTCTTTCGCAGAGGAATCGCACTGCCAATCTCGTTATCGACGGACAAAGAGTTCATTTCTCCAAGATTCGAAGCGTTGGTTTCTACTCTCATTTGACCTTGTCGGTATCCTGTGAACAATGAAATCAGAAATACCGTGTATGCTTGCAAACCCCATCGACGAACATGTTTATTCCCCTCCAAGCAACTGATTCATGGCAAACAACTCTTTTTTTTTGGTGGGTGGCAACATCCTGTGGAATGACAGCTGGCCGGCAGCCTTTGCTTCGCCACGGTGGGTAAAACTTGCAATTCAGCGCATTACGCTCATTCACCATCAAATTTACCTTGCAACACTGCAAAATGTCTTCCAACACGCCGCAGCAGGTGATTCCAGTCAAGCGCGGGCCCGAAAGGCCCCCCAAACAGGCAGCACAACAAGAGCATGTTCCTCCTGTAATCGGGCGCAGACGTGAAAGGCCTCGTAATAACGAGGCTCGGGCCAACAGCAGCAGCCACAGTGATGAGGGTGCAAACGGCCGTGATGGCGAAGACATCTCGGAACGCGTTAAACTGGCCAGTGCGGCCATCACAAAGCCCGTATTTGATGACCTGTGGGGCCCAGAGGATGAGAAGGAGTTGGTGGAGGAGTGGAAGGCTTCCGGAGACAAAGCATCGGTGGAGTCCATCGAAGATGAGCAACACCACCATCTCTTAATGTTGTGGAGAGCGTGCATCCGCCGCTTTGGAAAGGACCCTATCGTGCTAATTACCGCTGATGGAGATCTACCGTAAAATCTCGCAAAATCCGGAAATGGAGTGGATCCCTGGGCTTGCAGATGGCCCCATAGTTGATTTTTGCAGCTAACCTCATCTAGCATCCCATCTAACCACCCTACAATCTTATAGCTTTGTATTTTTTCGGTTAAGGTAATTAATTAAAGTTATTATAATACATAGAAATAATACCTATAGGCTTAAAATAATTATTCTAATAATATTCTAAGTTATATTAAAATATTATTATTTCTTCTAAAATCCTATTTTTATAGCTATTAAATAAGATTAGCTTTTTTTTTTAATATTAAAAGCTATTAGCTTTAGTATAATAACTTTAGGTCCTTTAATAAGAAAAAATTATAGGTAAAATTAATATTTTTATTATTAAGATATAATTTTTTTTTATTATAAAGAGAATTAATATCTTTCTTTTTTATTTTTATTAATTATTAAAATACTTTTTATTACTTAGTAAAGTCTATTATAGAAGAAAGAATATCCTTAATCTTAATAAAGTAATTTTAATTACTATTAAACTAAATATTAATTTTATATTTAAAAAATACCTTTTAAACTATTTTTATTTTATTTTATAAGCACTAGATAACTTATATAATAATATATATTATTATAATTTATTTATTTTAAATAAATTACTATATTTTTCTTATTTCCTTCTTTAATCTTATAATATATTTATTACTAGCCTTATAAAGCTATTATTTAAATAACTTATTAATAGCTATATTAAGAGGTTAAAGAAGGCTTATATAATTAAATAAAATTAATATTATAATAATATTATTTTACTATAGCTATTATAAAATATCCTTTATTTTATAAAATATAATTATATTTATTATTAAAAGATATTATTTTTTGCCTTTTATAAAAGATAAAAGTTTATTAAATATTTATTTCTAAAAAAGCTCTTTATTATTATATATAATTTTATTAAATTTAATTATAATTTTATTGGAATAAAGGTACTCTTTATAAATAAGGATTTAACCTAAAGGTAAAGGCTTTCTATAAAAAATCAACTTTAGCTTTAATCTTTAAATACTATTAGCAAAGATAAATAATACTAATATAGCCTACCTCTTATTTTAACTATTATAATTAGATTTTCTAATAATAGTCTTATTATCTTTAAAGATATATATATAATTATTAAGGTATTTAAATAATATAGGTATTTTATTAAGATTAATAATATAATTCTTTGGAAATTACTATTTTAATAAAATAAATAAGTTATTAATTATTATTAAATAAAAACTATCTTAAGATACTTATTTTATATATTATAAAAAGCTATTTATAATAGAAATATATTTCTTAGATTATCTTATTACCTATTTTATTATTATATATTTTATAATATTATAATATTATTTAAATTATACTTATTATCCTATTAAAAAAATAAATATAATAACTTTAATAATTAAATATAATCTCTAAAAAATCTTATAAAATTTCTATTTAAATTAATTAATAATAATTAATTTATTTTCTTTTTATTATTTAATAAATACTTTAAATAATTTAATTTTAAGATTTAACTAATAGAAATTATATTATATAAATATTCTATTTAAAATAACCTTATATTTTTTCTATTAATTATAAAATATAAATATAAAAATATTAAATATTTTTTTAATTTTTTAAAATATAAGCTTATAATAAAATAAATTTAAATCCCTTTAAATATTTTTATATATAATTAAATATAAATTTAAATTATAAATATAATAATAATAAAGAAAAATAAAAGCCTTAATTTTATACTACTATAACTAAATTATTTACTATTATTAAATTAGCTTATAAACCTTAAATATCCTTTTTAATAATAACTTTAGCTTTAGGCTAAGCCTTTTAGATATTATTTTAATATTTAGATTAATATTTTAAAGTAGTATTTTAATAATATATAAATATCCTTAATTTTATAGTATATAGCAAAGGGCTTTAATTATTTAATTTAATATTAGCTAGTTTAAGGGGTTGCTGATTATTTCCCCTAGTAGTTAACTATAGTTATAATCTTGGCAAGCTACTGCAAGCCACGGATCCACTCCATTTCCGGATTTTGCAAGATTTTACGGTAGGCGTTGATGTGACAAGTACGCAATGGGTCAACATGGGCGACAAGAAAGTGGAGAGTTGTCTGTGGTCAAAACGGTTTTGCAACAATCTAACACGAATTCTTTGTCATCCATTCTGGAGTGGACCAGATACTCTGCGCCTGGTTCTGAAATATGCAGCGAGATGCCGCCAGGATAACAGCAATGTCATCTACAGGGATGTATGGCCTAGCAGTTCCGAGGTCCTGCGACAACTTTTTGCTGGCGAAGACGATCCACAGCTGACGCTCCACCAACGGCATCTAGCGCTACGCCAGAAGGCTCAAGACGAGAATATATACCCCGGTATAGAATCCGACTTGCTAGTTCAACTTCACAGCACCATGCCGGCCCCTCTCCCTGCAGCCCCCCAGGATATGTTGAAGCTGGTAGTTTCCGACCTTGTTCGAGTGAGGGCTGCTCTAGATGGACTGGCCAGAAATGGCTTGCCTCTGCTCACGCCCACCGACGTCGCGTACCAATTGTTTATGCAGAATAGCGAGCACACAGACATTCCGCGCAACTATCAGGAGCTCAAGATCATGTACGCCACCTGCTGGCTGGGTTATGAGCGACAACGCCGTCGCAACTCTAGGCGCCCGGCCAGCGAATGCCCCGCCTCCTCGGGCAGTAATGAAGACAACTTTCTTGCGACACCTAATGATGACAACGGAGACATTGAAATGGATCAATTGGTCGACCATCCCAGTGATTCGGACGAAAGCATGGAGCCCGACGACCGCGACGACCGCGACAACGACAATTGCGTGGACTTTTCAGCTGTCTTCCTGAACGAAGAAGGGTCAAAAATGCTCCAAGAGGTTCGTGGTTCGCTCAGCGTGGAGAGAGAGCCCCATGCCTCCGGAGCCGACGAGGAAAACTTGCTTGCAACTTCACATTGTGGCGACGGGAATCAAGGCTCCTCTCCGAAATCGATAACATCTATGTCATCACGAGAACAGGCCGGCGGTGTGTCTGTGTATGGGACAGGCTATGGTGAGCATCAGGGTCTTTCCCAGAGGGCCGAGAAGCAGCGCTCGCAGCCTTCTGCTCCGGCAGACGTCAGCAAACCGGTGCGCTGGGAAATCATCGACGAAACCAGTACTGGCAACGCGGCATCCAGCAAAACCGCCATATCTGGGTTCATTGTACGGGAATGAGGCGCAGCCGGAAGCAACCCGTGTGCAGAAGGCGCCTTTGGCCTAAGTCTTGGGGGTGCGGAAATCCAGAGGACCTGGCGTATCGCAAGCTTGGCCGGGATGGGTCGGAACCGGCGGCTCTAACAATAGATGGAGGCCATTTTGATCAACACGGTGTCAAATAAAGAAAGAGCTTACATCGCAATCATGAACGGTTCCAGTTCATTGTTTGTTGGGCCAGAGGGGTAGGATTCACACGGCGAAACGCGAGGCAACAGATGTGAGTCAATCTTGGAGGCAAATGTTCCTACACTACTAATAGCAACTGCAGATCGAGGTGGCAGGTTCGAAATGATGGCGGATGGTAATCCATTAGTGGTGAGGAATGGTAGATGGCGTCGCTTCGCCACGTCACCTTGAGCGAGCGCTTCGGCGAATGTAGTCACAAACAAGATTTCTCTATGAAAAGGCATCAAAGCCCCGCAGCTATCTGTAGTCCCCAATGAAACATGCGCCCCAAATTTGAGTTCACATGACTTTTGCGTAACGGGCTCCCAAGCATTGACGCTGTGACGTTTGGCCAACAGGCCATGGCAGCTGTTTGTTTGTGGGCGGCCACCTTGCTTCTTTGTTGATTTTACTGCCTTACCCCTCTTTTCACAAGACGCCTCTTCAAAAATATCTACCGACTCAACGATTCAATATGGACCGAAAAACAGATATTCGCACGAGAAACAAGAGTCTGGGCAGCAAGGCATCGCATGTCGTTTCGCGCCATCTGCGTTTCCATGGGCCGCCGCAAGCCCCAGGGGCTCTAGTCGGCAATGTCAGCGGCATCGACTGCCTACTTCAAGTCATTCGTCATACGAACAGTATGCTCGAGAATCAAGCACTCATTGCAGAGGAGTTCCGGAACCCGATTCTGGCTTATTCGTGGCAGGATTTTGACTTGCGGTCGTTGGAGAGAGACGGCAAGGGGTCGAGACAGCTGGTAGAGATGAAAAGGTGGCTGGTGGACAAGCTGAAGACCGAGCTTGGCAACTTGCTTCCTCATTCAGTGTTCAACAGCAAGCTGATGGATGAGACGCTGTGGTCCACGCCGCATTGGAGCCTGTTTACTCACTATCTGATACCCACGCAGGGGAACAAAATGATTCTGCGCGATATCCAGTCGAGACAAGAGATTGGCAAGCGCAGCTTGTTAGCATTCCATTGCCACGGCGACTCACAAAAATCACTCCAACACTTCATTAATGGTTTTTTCAACCTGCAAGACAAGGATTCCATTATTCCCATCAGCAAGAGGCCGACCATGGTCAGAATCGATTATCTCTCGAATCCGACGCGCCCGTGGCCGTTCTCGGCACTCAAAACATTTGACATGCCGTTCATGGGTGGTGGGGAGCTGGAATTCGGGCCCCCAACCAATTTGCAGAAATACGTGCTCATCGCAGTCGTGAGACGCAGAGGAAAGGGCATTGACAGCGACATGGTCCGAACATATGACAGCGATGGCATGCCTATCATAATCAACGACTTTTCGAAATCGTACACGAGCGACGGTTGGAGCTTGAGCGATGTCGGGGGCATGCATTACTTTTTGTTTTATGGCAAAACACGAGAGCCGCCGGCGGGTGACACACCCGAGATCGCGGCCAACCAGCCTGTGGCAAGTTCATGGGCACTTGATGAGCTTACCGTTGGCATCGATGATTCGCATCGCGACGAACAAGACGGCGCACGGCTTTCCTCAATGGCCGAGCCGCCGCTGATGGGGAGTGCGTCTGAACCATCATTCAGACGAGTTGACGGTCATAGTTCGGAGGGCCAGGTTCGCGTCAAAAGAAAGTCGAGCGCTGAGGAGGGGTCACAAAGCGGTTACCCCCCTCGAAACCGGCTCAAGACTGGCGATAAAGAGGACAACGTGGCTGGCTCCAATGATGGTCATGGTAGCCTCGTTCGAGGTGCGGGCGCGACGAAAGACTCTGGTAAAGGCAGCGCAGAACGGAAAAAGCCACCTCTTCCACCAACAGGCCCAAGATCCACGGCTCCCAGGCGGTACCATAAACAGTGACTGGCCTGACTGGAAAGGTTCAGTTGCCGGCACATCACTTGACTGATGAATCAAGCTAGACTTCTTTACTCAACAATTCCTTCCGGTTCTGCTGTGCAATTGCTCAGACGGTCATTTTTGGCCTCTGGCGGGCATATCCATTCAAACACTCGGGTCCTTCCTTGACCATTTCCTTTTTCTGCTCTCGTCTCTCAAACTCTCTGCAGTTCGCCTATTCAGCCTTTGCACGTTAACCCTTACTAGCTGCCAGTTGTGGGGGATCATCTTGCGTCTACTTTTTCACCAGCTGCCTTGTCCTTGTCCTTGGTCAACTTGGCATTGCTGGCCTTGAGGCGACTTACTTGCTCGCCACGTTGGACAAATTCCTGTTCAAACTTGTTGCTCTCGCCATTTTCCCATTCTAAATTCGATTCTGGGTGGTCAACGGAAACCTGCGGCGCTTCGCCATCGACAATGTCTCGCGGGCGGTCCTCGATACCGCTAGCCAGCGACTGTTGGCCTCTCGCAGCCCCCAGGCGGCCTTCCGGATAAAAACAGCTTGAGCGTGACTCGCCCAAAGCGACGCGCGGTCTCGCCAGGTCCTTCTTTCGCCCACAAGTGCCTTGCCGCCATTCAGCCTTTGCATCACGAAACCCCTCTTTGAGATTTTGTGCAAGTACTTTGCAATTCTACATTACACTCTCTGCTCTACGTTACACTCTCTGCTCTACATTACACTCTCTGCTTGGGCCTTCTACGCAGGATACTCAGCCTTCCTGCTCTTGGTTTCTTTTTTTGCGGTCGCGACCTCCGACCGGATTTTGGAAAGGATGTGGGCTTGGAACGCAATCTCATCCGTTTCCCTTTGGCAGCGGCCCAGACTTTCTGCCAACCCTGATTGGAGATTAACTACAGCTGCAGAGTGCCCCGCCTTTGTCACACACAGCTCCTTGTCAGCTTTAGCCAAGCACTTGCTCAGACGACTCACCTCCTCGGTTGCCAGAGCCTCCCACAACCTGGAAATACCATTGCTAAGCTCTTTGATGCGGGTGGACTGCTCTCGCATATCTTCCACATTTGAGTTGGCCATGTCGAATTGCTTTTGCGTGCCAGCCTGACTGCTCTCGCACCACTCCTTGGCGATTTCGACCACTCGGTCAACTTCGCCCTGTTCTCTTGCAAGCAACAAGATCCCGTCACCAGTGTCCTCCTCAAACACATTCCACCTGGTGTCCTGTTGATGACGCGCATCAGCATCCCTCATTATCACACGATGTTCCCCGCCTCCACATTGAGAGAGTTGGGCTTCTGGAACACCTATTCCAACTGGCCAGTCTTGGCTTGGTCTAGGTTAGTTACAGTCTAGGCCAGCGATTTTTGCCTTCACAATTGACCTTGCTGGTTCATCCAATCTAGCGACCACCCCTTTCATAACCTCGCAGCTCTCAAGACTGGCCTGCTCCAGATTATTCATGGTCTCGACTAGCGACCTACCCTCTTCCGAGCTGACCCTGTTGGCTTCATCCAACTTGGCCACAGCCTTTTTCATGGCTTCGCGGTGCCCGAGGCTAGCCTGGGAGAGACTACCCATGGTGTTGGCCAGCGACCGGCCCTTTTCAGAGGCGACTTCTTTGACCTTATCCAATTCGGCCTTAATCTCCACGGTCTTCTCCAGAATCTCCAACTTGCCATTGGCCTCCTGGCGCTGTAGGCTTTGGTTGCAGGTAGATTGAATCTGCCCCGGCCGCTCAACCAGCTGTTTCTGGTGAATTGGCGTGACCTGCTCGAGGGCCATGATAATTCGAGCACCCTGGCCCATAAAGGAAGACCCCAATTCTCGCCCTGGTCCCGGAAGGACTCGATTCGGAAACAGGCCGATAGATTGCTGGAGGACACTTCAACTGCATCCTGTGCAAACGGGCGAAGCGACCAAACCTCAGCCGTGTACACAATTGGATTCAATCTTGGATGCGAATTTCCCAAAAACGATACTTCTAACCTTTCCTGGTTGAAATTGTGACACTTTTTGCGCTAGGCACAAACTAGCTTCGGACCGCAACGTGGCTTTCTAACCGCGTAGCGCTCGGACTGGATCATTTGATCAGCAAAACACCCATCTTCTTGAATGGTCATGAGAGGACCCGCTTCGTTCCCGCTCAATATCTCGTCGCTCCGTACCCACTCGGCCTGTTGGTTCCGGCCTTGACTAGTGTACTTTGAGACGGGCTACGGCATAAAGCCCAACTGTCCCCCAATTCATTTTGCGAAGAATCACTCATCCTTTTCATCCTGCTGTATTCTATCCTTGCAACTCAATCATCCCCCAAAATTTCATCACTTTGTCAAAATGACTGGCCGTGGATCAGCACACTTGCCGACGCTTCCTCCAATGGACCCTTCCCTTGAGCCTCGCCCTGTACCATTGACTCGACAGTTTACTGTCCGTTCGTACGGCCCGGGCGCCGATGCGGACATCAAGGAAAAGGCCGTCACCTTCAAGGAGCTCGATGCTCTTACTGGCTTTTTAGCTAAACGTCGTCCACCCCGTCCGGCAACTCGAAGCGAGGAGGATCTGAAACGCTACCACGACCAAGTAAGACAATTTCAGCTTTGCCATGAGGTGAGAAAGATTTTTGTCATGGTTCAGAAGAAGGCCCACGTCTATTGGAGGGATGATTTGGACACTCGGGACCCAACCTGGGGCCTTTGTATCTTTGTCACGTCATATACGGAAACAGCCCTGGAAAAGATGGATGCAGCATTATCGACACTCATTACAGCGGTGCAGCGTTATTTTCTCCGACAAACAGACTCCCACTCTGAACCATACGCACTTGAAATGTTCAAGATATTCAGACTGGATTTGATATTGAATAAAGAGGCGCTCGATGGTGCGTCAGATGACCGTGTGAGAGAAGAGTTCAACGCCCACGTCAGGCACCTGCATCTCTGGTTCGAGAATGAGGAGCGTGCTCACCCCAAGGGTTTAAACCGCCCTCCTGGCCCTACACCGCGATTCAACTTTTGCATGGTTTTGGACGAGGCGGCCATTCTCAAACTATCAGATATTCAGTTTCCTCCCGACATTACGAAAGACCAGGAGGTACTTGGAGATGTGATGGTGAAAATGGTTGGCCGCGATTGGGATTACCCAGACAGGGTCAACGCGGAACACGAGCAAATAGTCAACGGAGTCAAGAAGTATCCAACTGGGGTAGATGAGTGTCCAATCTGGAAAATTGCTCTCATCTACTATTACGCCGAATTGGTAGAGATGGAAACAATGTTCCCCATGGCTTCGTTTGATCCAGGATGGTACTAGGCACAGAAAATAAATTCGCCTGATATTGACCTCGAAGGTGTTCAGGCCTCCTTTTAATAGTACGAGACACATGCTTGACCAAGTTGGCTTTTATGCACAATCCTGTGAAAAAGAAGGCGTCGAGTGAGTGTATTTCCGCCGAAGCTACTAATCCAAACCAGTCAAATCTACAGAGATGGCTTTGCCAGCGTACTGTGCTTTCATAGAAGTACAATCCGCAAGTACGCTCTGGGCATACTCTATCCGACTCTGATCCCCAGCTGATTGTGCCCGTCTGAGTTCCGTAAACCAGAATTGCTCCAAATCGCCAATCTGAGTCCAAACGACATTCTCAGCTCTGAATTCCATAGTCTCCATGTGATTTATTGTCCATTTATCCCAGTATTCCACTATTCCTGTTGATGATCGCTGAGGGCGACTACCTTTAGGTTTGTCTAGCCCATTCTTCCATGCGTCATCGGCGCGCTTGAGTTCAGCACGAATGATGTTGCTAATTTCAACAAAGTACTTTTGCACTTTGCTGTCCTTCAGGTACATAAAAACATTGAACACGAGGCGTGCATTCATCAAGCATTCATCGTCGTTGCTGAGGTCAGGCGGGATCACTCTGCGCTCTATTCCTTTCCAGAACTATAATTGACATGTTAGTGAGATTCAATACATTCGATAAGCATTGGTTGAGGAGCCTCACAATCGCTTTTACAGTGTTGATACCGCGCTCGAGAAAAACAAATCGTTCAAAGTTGTCTCCGCTACCATGTGCCCACATGATGCGTTCGATTGGCGTGTCATTGTCAACAACTCCGTCTAAAGCAGGTGGGTTTTCGAGAACTGGCTTCATCAAGATGTCCTCGAAAAAGTCGCAATAAATTTGATCTTGTTCTGCATCTTCATTATCAAATAAAATGTTGAATGCTACGTCCTCGAAGAATAGCTGCATGGTTTGAAGCTCCATGATGTGCTCGCCTAGTTATCATAAGTCTTGCCATCGCGAAATCGCGGATAAGTTAGGGACAACTTACAGGCATAGTAAGGATCCGAAAACGTTACTTGGTCGTGTTCAGGGATGATGTGTGTACCTATCGCCGCCGATATGCACGATTTTGGGTACTCGGCGTTATAGGCGTTATCATACCGAACGTCGTCGGTAGTCCAAGACCCAACGCTCGGATAATCGTAAGACCAATAGTAAATGGGTTGTACAGAGCCAAGCCTTGGGAGACATTGTGTCTTATACTGCTTCCTCCCACTCATAGTTGTCGGATCCCGCTCGAATAGAGTATCGACGAATGAAACACTATCACGGAGCATTAGTAATTATCATTCCAGACAAATGAGCGAAAGATTCATGCGAAAGGGCTTTTCTATCCACTCACTTCGCCTCCGGGGCACTTTCTTTGAGTTTCGAGCCACGGGCCCGTCTGTTGTGTGAGTGTTGTGCCAGGTGTCTTTCTCGGTTCTCAAGACCACGAGGTCGACTCGTGTCTCGTTTCTTCCGGTTGTTGGAAGGCCGGGAGTTGGCTGTTATCTCATCATCACAGCTTAATTCTCCGGTTGAACATAAATCAGTGCCACAAGTCCGTTTACCGCTCGACCCAGATTCGTCAGTGCAGGTGATGGGTACATTTTTAAAGAGTTGACCATCTGAACCAACCGTCTCCTTGTAGTTAGGAATCGAGACATCCTCCTTGTCAACCCTCTCTTGGAGAACCAAGACACCTAGAGTTTTTCCAAGGCTGCTTTCAGTTGTCAAATCTTTAGTCCAACCGGTACTTATGTCAGTGCCTGTTTCCTCATTGGAGAACATGGGGGCGAAATATGTAGCTGTTATGTTGTCTGGATTCCATTTGACTTTTGCAATAGACCACAACTGAGACGCATACTGTATGTCGCCGACATTCCCGCGCTCTGTGAGTGTTAGGCTGTCTCTCTTGGAAGACAAAGTACTGTCTCCCACGTCATCGATGTGGATGTACATTTTGAAGGTGGGGTTGATTGAGAGTTCTACATCTCCCTTGTATGTTATCATTTCACCTTTGAATTTATGGTTGGAGATGACAGCAGAGCCGCTGGGTTTCATCACGCTTGAAGGGAATGTGCGCTGAATCCATCCGTCGTTAGTGTTAGGATCAGATTGCACCTAGAGACGGGCTGTGAAATCGCTGTCGTCATGTTAGTTCTATGCGAGTATGCAAAGGTCGAGCTAAACTCACCCAGTGAAGGAGGCATCATTAGCCTGGAGCCCAACGTTTATATCGAAACTAGGCAAAAACGTTACGATACCAGGATGAATGAAGGAGGTGCCAGTCTGTGGAGTGTTCCGTTCTGGTTTTACTGCGTAATCAGTGTCGAGGTTTGCACTTCCGCTAACACCGATGTCAACAGATAGCTTGTACTTGACATCATTGAAGCCATAGGCCTGCTCGATTTTGAACGGGCTCAGTGTTCCAATCATAGTGTAGCCGAATTTAGCCAGGACATTGCAGCTACCTTGGCTGGTGATGCTCAGCCAACCGCCTTCGCTGCACTTGACCTTCTCGTCCAAAATGACGCTATCGGCGGATTCCGTGAAGTTGGTCCAATAATCACCGCCCCGAAGTTTTGTAAATTCTGTTATTTCAGTCAGTCTACTTTCTCAACTTGAAGAATTCATTTTGACCTACTGGCGGCCCAGTCCTCGGCATCATCGGAGAAGAAACGCTTATCCAGATCTCGCTGGCTTAGATCACGAGGATGCACCGAACGCTTACTCTTGACACCTGGCGAATCAACAACTGACTGCCAATACCCGGGAATATTTCTGGGGGGTAGATTGTTAGTCAATTTAGAAGATGTTGACGGAGAATGTAAAAGGTTCCTTACGAGTAGTCGATGCGCAGATAGACTTTGTCGCTCGCGCGCTTGACTTTTGCAAAGTCATAAGAGAACTCCAAGTCCATTACCTCTCGACTTGATGCCATTCTTTTGGACAGATGATTGGGGAGTGTCTGGTTTGCTGAGGGTGTCAAAGAGTGAGCAACGATGTAGGTGCCCGGTCCACATTCATCGGGCATCCGAATTATAGTGCCATCGAGACCGCCCTCCAATATGTCGTCGCAGTTGCTGTCTTCCCCATCATTCGTACAGATGATGCGGGTTCTCTGGCGGTCTGAAGATGTTATCGAAGAACAATCAACAACCTCGATGTGGGAGTCATCTCGCTTAGAAATGGTGGAGACAACGTCCTTTGGGCCAGCAACAAGCACAAATCCAAACGACCCATACGCAGGGTCGTTTGTTGAGCTTCCTTTCGTTGTTTGCATGCCACCATCTTCTCCGGAGCCTTCAAAGGACCCGAGAACCTGGACATCCCACTTCACCTTGTCATCTGCAGCCGGAGGATCCGGAAACAAATAAGCCAAGTCCACCGGTGTGAAAGGTAGATCATCGCTAGGAGCATCGCAACATAAGCTCTTCTTGCGGCCCATGAGATTGCATGCCCAATGGCTGTCGCCTCTCTCGTTTCGTGACAGCTGAAAATCGGTGCTAGGAGAATCGTTAGGCTGAGATTTGAATTCTGCACACCTAAAACTTACTTCGCACAATTGTTTTGATCGCAATTGCCTTGTCCCACCCAGTGGCAGTTTTGAAGGTTTGTTTTGCAACACCATGGTTGTGTTTTGTCGCTACCGTCGCATTTTTGTCTTGCAACCTCATGAAAATCACCGGTACAACCTCCGTCACAGTCACCCAAGTGGCATCCCTCGAGAATCTTTTGGTATCGTTCTGAGGTACAGCAGTAGACTTGTTCGCCGCTGCCCAGGCACTTTTCTGTCTCATCGTCAGTCGCCTATCATAAGGTATCTTGTGTCATCCACGGCCACCACTCACTAGTGCCATGATTAGAGTATTCCAATGTCAGCTCTGCTTCGTGGCATTGACCGTGGCAAGAGCTTCCAGACTCTCCACCTCGCCATGTACAGTTTCGCGGGGTGCTCTCATGGGGACAACAGATCTTTTTATAATCATCACCACAGCCGTCAGGATAAGAGACCAATATGGATTCTGTCCGAGTGCATTCTCCTCCACATTCGGTCGTTCGACAGTTTTGACCTATAATCGGAGTTAGCAGCTAATTGAGAGTGTAACTTCCAGAGTTCTAGTGGAATTACCATTGTCAGAGGACCAGCTTTCGCCGCGCCGCTTTGCTATGATATCTGATTTGTCAAGGCTAAGGGACTCGCCCACATCTTTCCCGATGAGACCAGAGAGAGCAGTAAAGTCATCATCATCAAGGTCAATAGCCCAGATCATCAGCCCTCCTAACCCAACAGAGTCAGCCCATTTGACTTTTTGATCAAACGTAGTTTTGTCGTCGTATGAGATCCATTGGTCTTTGTCAAATGTGAAGTAATTCACGGCGGCTTCCTCATCGTGAATCTTCTTCACCTTGTACTTCTTTATCACGTCTTGGATTTCTGACAACCGATTAGCGAAATGGGTCTACGTAATTTTGATATCCGTTTGCTTACCAAAATATCCGAAAATTCCAGCCTCTCCGGTACAATCACCCTTTCTCGCAGCACCGGCAAACTTGCATCCAGGGGTATTGCAAGAAGTATCAGACAATTCAAAGGCTCTCCCATAGAATCCAGTGCCCAGGACCACTTTTCCAGGTGGGACATTATTTCGCCACAACAACGCGACACTCTCTTTGATCTCGGTGAGGTTGGTATGAGCTTGGACGATGCTTCCAATCGCGTTTTCTTTGTCCCATACACCTTCCTGCATGTCAACAAACTTTGAAAGTACGATATGACGAAAATTAGAAGCATACCATGTAAATCATAAGACATCAAGTTAATCCACGATGCTCCCGCCTCAAGCATCGCTGGCAAGTCAAACCAGCGCAAGTACCAGTAGCTTGATGGTATGGTAAAAGTCAGTCCATAACCACCTCGTGCACTGGACTCAAATGCACTATGTAGAGAACGTATGAGCTCGACATAATTCTTTGTGTCCTCTTCCACACCTCCTCGATCAGAGGCACCCGGATATTCCCTGAAGGATGGTTAATAAAATGCCAGCTCATCCATATATGATCAAATTGGGACACAATACCAATCAAAGTCGACACCGTCAAACCCATAGATTGACATGAAAGAAATCAAATTCTTGGCAAACTTCTGGCGATTCGCTGCTGTCTTAGAAATCTTACTGAGTAGGGGCTGGGTAGCTGTGTCATTATTCGAGAATGTCCATCCTCCGATTGCTACCCAAACTTCAACAGGATCTCCTAAGCCAGTTTTCATTGACTTTATGGATGTAATCTCCTGAAAGAGGTCTGCTGGTGTTTGTGAGTCCATAGTGGTGACTTCAAAGGTGTCAGGGTCAATGTAAGCGAAAGCGAAATTAACATGGGTGATAGCACTGGTTGGGATATTGGAAGGCTTGAACTTCCGGCATGATCGACGAGCACTCCTATTGAAATTGAAAGATATCAGATATATCCCACGATAGAGTGGGAGCGGACACTGGGACGGGTAGCATGATGTACTTACCAAGCCTCGTAGTAGGCGATGACCTTATCTCGGACAGGGCGTGAGCTCTTGCCAGCTGGAACAGCAGGTTTACCACAGTTACTCTGGCAATTCGAATTGCAGAAATCCTCTGTGGTACCACAAAACCCGTACCTAGAGATCTTTTGTCAGTAAATGGGCATCTGGTGACCGCATCATAATCATCAAAACAATGCAAGACAGGACATACTCGCTACAGCAGACATTTAGGGGACATGTCTCTTCGCCTTCTGGCGCATATTTGCCACATTTAGCTTTGGCATCACAGTTGGACATGCATCCTGTCCCGCAATACGTTGGTCCGTAACCACAGACACCCATTGATCCACTTCAACTGAGTATTAGAATTCGTCTTTTCAACCCTGCGTTCTCAAACTTGTAAATTCCGAGGGAAAACTTACCAGCAGGCACCATTTGAGCAAGGTTTGCTTTTGGTACATGCATAAGGGTCATCGCTATCATCAGCTCTAGCAGCCAAACTCAGGTTACCAGCAGGGTGACCACCTTGGTCCTGGTATAAGAATCCAAGATCAGCCCAGCCATCTCGTTTGGCTGGGTGATGAAGGTCCTTGGAAGGAGTGTGAAAAAGAAGAAAAGACAAAAGGAATGATAAAAGAACGACTATGGCACCGGAGCGTGCCTGAGGGCTTAGTCCGCCCGCCATTTTTACAGTGGAACAAACGAGAATGAGTAATGAGTGAGTTGAGAATGTTGATCAAGATCATGATGGCGGCCAAGTTCAGCAACATATGTATTCCGCACAATCGAATCCACCATCATAGCAGACGGGAAAGGACATCGCATCTCCTCTCAAAGCAGCTCGAGTCACGGCTACAATCTAACCCGAGGCACGGATCTCCATTTGTTGTGCTTTCACTATCACATTGTTTAGAGCCAACAACTTGAGGCTATCCCCACTGCTGACCAGGTTTAAAAACGGAATCCATATCCTATTCTCGTTAAAGTCAATATAATTCACGCTTGTGCTCAATCGCCACCAGGCGAACTAGTGAATAAGCGGTTTAACACGGGTGGCAAAACATAGGAGCAAAGGGCGGCGGCTTCCTGAGGCTGAACGCTTCGGGATCGTTTACAGCGCACATGCAAGCTAAAGGTAAAGGCGAAGGTCCGATCATTTCCCTATTTGTCGATGCGGTAACTTCCCCCTCTCCAAAGCTGTCCCGCAGATGGATCTACCAGGGCTCTTCTCTCTCAGCTAACGGCGGTGGTCAACGCGCTACAGAACAGCGTGGTCCATCCCTGCGGAGACCAACGTGCCGCACGGCAACTAAGCTACTAAACTGCAGGGGTGCAGCGGGTTGGCCCGAAACCAGCCAACCAGACGATTCGCTACCATGGGAATAGCGTCCAGGAGAAAACATGGCCGGACCAACAACTGTTCTTCCGTCCGTGCTGCAGCGATTTTAGCGTCGGACTTCGGATATCGGCTTCCTTGCCAGCGGTTGTTTGCTTGGCGTTGGTTCACGATGACATTGCTTCAGCATAATGGACATGCTCAAATGTGTAAGCGTGCCCTGAAACATTCTCAACTAGCCATGAACTCCGTGACAAGGGTCACTCTCCTAATTTCCAGAGCGTCGCCACGAGGACATGGCCAAAAAGCTAACGCCCAAAATCGAACTAAACCCAGACGGCGCAAATTGTGAGTTTAGCATTTAATGCTTTATTGCCGCCGGTTAACTTGTTTTCAAGGACTGGGCGGCATCGGCAGTTTTTTCTTCTTCCTCAATTCCACCATGAGGCTCATACTGCTCTCTGCGCTTGGCTCTGTGGTTGCTCAGCAATTCTCTGATTTCGAATACGAGTATGATGCTAGCCAGTATACCACAGAGTGCAAGACATCGTTGAACCAAGTTCTGGAATGCAGTTCGCTTCTGACCAAGTACGAATTTAACAACATTGACTTTTCGACCGCCAATTTAACCGAGCTGTGCACCTCCGGGTGCCGTTCATCCCTTTCCCAACTTCAAGTCCAAATTCAGACATCTTGTCCTCGATCAGCCAACAGCTTTACCCTCGACGATGGCACCTTTTATACAGCCGCGGACAGGATCAACTTGTTTTTGGACGTGTTCAACAAAGTTTGCTTGATCGATCCGTGAGTCAACATACCTGCCCTTCACTTGATTATCTTGACCAACTAACCCAAGCTGGCAGCCAGACGCAAGAGTTCTGCTATGATGTCGCTAAACTGTGGCCGAACACTGATAAGATGACTAGCGCTCAGAATTGTTCAGACTGTAACTTGGCTCTCCTCCAGCTTGACCAGAGCTCCGAGTTTAGCTATGAGGAGAAAGTCGCTTCTGAGTTTTCATCATTGACCAGCAGCTGCGGCAAAACCGGTTTTGAGCCTCAAACACCAACCGGAAGGAGTACTAATTCTGCCGCTACCCCTACTACCGCCACTACAGCTTCCGCTACGCCTTCATGCGCATCTACCTATACCATTCAGTCTGGTGACACTTGCGATGGTATTTGTAAATCTCAAAACGTGTCTACCTACGCACTGACGCAGGTAAACGGATTGGCGGCATACTGCAAGGAGCTTCCTACTGTAGGTACGCAGCTGTGCATGCCTGACGATTGTGACATCTATACTGTGGCCGCGGATGATACATGCTACAGCATCGCCAAGAAGTTTAATAGCACCTTCAGCGTTACTCAGCTTCTCTCGTGGAATCCACAACTCAATGAGCTGTGTACCAACATGCCGCAGCAAGTCGACACACAAATTTGTGTTAGCCCTCCTGGCCAAGTCCGTGCTGTTGTAACAAATACTCAGCCTCCGGCTGATACCCCGACCACTGCCGTGTAAGTGGCTCTTTGTGGCTTCACAAACCAGGAGTACTGATTATGAATAATTTTCCCTGTACAGACCAGCGCCTACCAACGTTGCAAGCGGAACTGTGGACCAATGTGGAAAATACTACGAGGTTACTGATGGAGATGACTGTGCCACTGTGTCTCTGAGCCAGGCCATTTCTATCTCTGACTTCCATTTCCTCAATCCTAGTATCAACACAAACTGTACAGATCTGCTCCTGGGCGTTAGCTACTGTGTAAAGGCAGTAGGTGACATTTCGACCTACTCGGGCTACGGGCCTACCATGACCGATGACGAATGCATGGGGTTTAATTGTCCTGTTACTACCTTCACGCCAATTCCAGTCCCCGAGGAGACCTGGACAATTGGTCCTGATGGTATACCAGTACCTGCGGGCGTGAGGCTCAGGACCACAATATCGGTCTCGCTCCATCCGTACGCGACTGGAACAGTAGAGGAGGATCAGTGCGCGAACTACCTTGGAGCGCGTGAGGGGCCTAATGAATCGACCGACCCGATCAATACTTGCGAGCTTCTTTGCCGGCTTCGTGAGATCACCGTTGAGGATTTTATCAAGATGAATCCCAGCCTCGAAGGTGTTCAGCCCTGTGTGATTAAAACGGGGTTTAGGTACTGTTATCGCCTGAAGTGTAAGTATCTCTGCCATCTAATAACCGTTCTCTCGTATCTCTAACACTCGGCATCAGCTTCTGTTTCCTCTGGTTCCATAGGGGCAACCCAGACTGATAATCCCACAAAAACAAGCACCGCCGCTGAAGAAGACGCAACGTCCACAGAAACCGCCAGTAAAACAACTACCTCATCAGCCAACGTCTCAACACCATCGCCCTCTGCTGTAAGTCTCTATTCTATGTTCCTTTTTTTAAACCATTCATTGATTCATGTCGAATAGGACGGAATGATAAGTGGGTGTACAACTTTCTACAAGGTACAGGATGGAGATTACTGCTGGAAGATTTGCAATGACAACAACATTGCAATGAGTGATTTTATCCAGTGGAATCCGAGCGTTGGCTCAGATTGCTCGCTAGTAGAGAAGGATGTATACTATTGCATTGCTCATTAGGCAAAGTTGGATAAATTCACGGTTTTGGTTTGGACAGGCCTTTCTGTTTGAGTGCCGTAAGCCTGCATCAAGGTCCTGTGGGTAAGTCCCAGGGTAACGGGATGACACAGTTAAGGTCACGAAGATAGCAGCTGCTACTGTAGGGTCTGTTGGTTGTAATGATGATTGATTCTTCCTAAGCTAGCTAAAGGAGGCCCCTTTCGTGTTTGTAGGCGGGGGTCACGTGATGCCCTTCATCTCGCTTCCTGCTGCCTTCCCACAAGGCACCTACCCGATGCCTCAGGCCTCCCTGAATGCAATCCCTTAATGATGAAATCACTGCTCCAACAGTAGCTTACTTCAAAAAAAAAACCCCGAAAAGAAATATGAGATTATAAAACCTAACATAAATTTAGGTAAATAAAATAAATCTTAGCAAAAATAAAACCGAAAATAAAATTATATTACTTTGAATAAAAGGGGGCAGCCGGCGACGTACTTTGCTCGGTACTTGAGTGCAGGCTTACGAC
>NAJI01000089.1:54213-278119 GCA_002179835.1 Calonectria leucothoes
AAAAAAAAAAAAAAAAAAGGAGCGTGTCGGTGCCCCGCTGATGAAAACCTACCCTGCACACGTCACGGTCGCCACACATCCATGTCGAGTATCTTTGAACAGCGTCAAGGGGCAATAAGCCCGCTTTAAACATTGTTCTGGGCGCATATAACATTTAATGTGCTAGGGCCCCGCGAAGAGCTGGAAGGACTGAAGAGATATGTCGTCGAAATGACCTTGTGGTGTGAGCAAACTTTGTCCCATGACTTTCTAGCCTCTTTTGTGAATGCAGCCACGCGAGCAGATCGGGGTACCTAGTATCATAGTCCAGCCTAAGAAGAAACACAAGACCGCCTCGCGGAGACGGCCATGAAGAATTCAATTTCAACTCTTTCTGTCAAATTAGCGCTCTCAATAACCACATCCGCATTGGGCAATCCCTGCGGCACGTTAGTTGCCATGCGATACGCGTTCCCTCTGTCGTCGGGCCAATTCCGACTGTTGGACTTCCTCCGCCTCTTTCCGGTCGGCTTTTCCCCTCTGCAAACGAGCTTCATCCTCGAGACGCGCCATTTCCATTCCCTCTTCAATCTCCTGTTTCTCTTGCTCACCCTCGGCATCGGCGGGCGGGTTCACATGCACGAGGGCCTGTAGACTCGACAGAGAGGGCCTCTCTTCTACAAATATTTCCATCCGCTTATCCCACTCTGATCAGATCTAGTGTCGATATGAACCTTGGCATTGAGCCTGTTGCTTCACACAAACAGCCGCAACTATTGAGGGCAATGTAGGTCTGTCTGTCAAGCAGCCAAGAGGGAGCCGCGTCTTGCTGCTGGCCACGTCTTGCTACTTGGATGTCAATCGACGCGTATATTACCATCACGTGGAAGCATGCTGCGCGTGTAGGCCACCACAGTAGTCCCCTTGGCGTCTCGTGTCCGCCCTGAGTGCCAGTATACAGACGCCCTTGGCTCTCCATGATCTAGCCACCATAGCTCGCTTGGTATCCGCCTTGATAGCTACAATTAGAACAACCTCCGGGTCGGTTATATGGCGTCGATTGACGCCTCCCCTGCCCTGCCGGCTTTGACTGTGGCGACGACGGTACAGCTGAGGCGCAAAAATTCCGCTCACGCTCGGTTCGTGATTTTACACCAAAACTCATTGTATGCAAACTAAGAGAAAATAAAGAAAGAAATCAAAATAAAATAAAATAAAATAAAATAAGCAAATTTATGTATTAGAATCATTATTTTTAGGTTTTACATGAAACTTGCTAATTATTACTCTGGTAGAAAATCATAGACTGAGCGGAATTTTTGCGTCCCCACTGTAGGCAGTGTTTGGTGGCTGTCGGCAGTCAACGATGGCTGGGGCTGAACATGGAACATTTGTTGATGAAACACAAAGAATTTACATGACCACGCGTTTCTGGCGCTCCGAATAATTCAAGGAACGAACTGTCGAATCCTGTGTTTGCGGGTGCAAAGGGGCGACACCGATCTACTGCATACCGTTTCCATGGCGCAAAACCTACTTGCAAATGCCTAAATCCTTCGCGGTGCCATGCTCATCAACAAGGCCACTCCAAAAAACCCCCCCCAAACTCAATGTGTCTCAGTTCAAGTCCGATGGATGCCCCAGTTGCGAAACTGACGCTGGAGTTGCTCCCACCTCACCCGATTCCTGGAATTGAATGAGATGTTTCCATTCGGAACTTTGTTCATCTTCGCCGCGGAAAAAAACAATCATCATGATCCTGCCAATGCCGTCTCGTGGAGACAGATAAGAGGAAACCATATTCCGCCCTACTTGAATATCACACTAATAAAATCAGAGTTGGGCAACATGAACCCGCTCCATTCACCTCCTCGCCTCTTCTCGTTGTCGTTTTGGTTAGCGGCTGTCGGGAGCGACCTGCAGTAGCTCCAACGCAACGTTGTAACTACCCTCCAAAATCCTTGGCTCCAGGGGCAAAGAGATTACCAAAGCGTCATGGGATTCTGTTTTGGTCCTGCGCTCGTCGTAAGCCACTAAAAGATCCTTGCGTATCTGCGTCTTCGCAATTGTGCCGCCGCCACCCCTGATCCTGCCAATGTAAAAATGCATCTCCATGTCGGCATTGCTCTCCGCACTGGTCTTTTATGAAACAAACCAAACCATGCCGGAAATCCTGTTAGTCTGCCTCTGTATCAAGATTTGGGCAACGACGTGCATGGGAAAACTTGCCTCGGAATCAGCTAGCCGTTAGCCATTTCTCGCACCTGCTTCGTTGCCCAGAGGTAGGCCGTCTTGGTGACTCCCTCGGCGCACATCCTTGCCGTAGTCTCCAGGCCGGTGGCCTGAATTTCTCGTGGTTTGGAAACCCTGCTGGTTTCCGCCTCGTGCCCTATGTTCGCCGCGGTTTTCGCCTCGGTGACCACTTCCGTACGCACCCCTCAGCCGACCTGCTTGCCCCCGGCCCCCTGAGGACGACCGCCGTGGTTGCTGTGGTAGCTGGGCGTTGTTGGGGCGACAGTCTCGGTGATGATGTGGGAAGAAGGAGGAGAAGAAAGGTGGCTTGAGAATTTTAGAGTCATCAGGTGGGCTGGCCTGAATTCCTTGGCAGCCGCAGACAGGTGTATATTCAAATACAGTGTAGACTAAGAGATACATTGGCCCCGCTTTTAAAGAAAATAATCTGTCCTTGATTGTTGGCGGATTTTTGAAAGAGATCACTCGTGCCAGAACTGAGCCAAGAAGACACGGCAGGTTGTTTTGTCGCTGGCGTCTTCTTCATCGTCATTGTTTTCATCCCCTTTACCCGTATCTCCTGGTCCGCTCTTGCAAAGCCAAAGGCGCCACTTCGTGTAACAAGCCAATGGTGACGTGCCCTTTTTCCTGCTCTGGTTCAATATCACCGAGACACACTCGTGCGTGCTTCAGTCTCCTGGTCAGATGCGGCCCGTTTTCCATTGAACCTCCGGCAGTCAACACGCTGACGTGGGGATTATACCTCATCAAGCTCGTAGCTTGGTCGAGGATCTCAGGCCCTCGCCTCAGCGAGCCCAAAAGTGCACCGGTCACAGACGCAGCTAGCATGACGACTGATGCTACAATAAGAACAGCGAGCCATGGTTTGTTAACCCGCATCACCAATATATCCGGAACCATCTCGCCAACCGCCGTCTTGGAGTAGGGCCGCGTGTCAAAGGTCGGGTCGTCTATACTGTGAAATTCTCGGAACGACACGTTCCCCGTGACTGCGCCGGGTGCGATGCTTGTGATCCAAAAGGAATTGAGTAGCTGCGAAAAGCGCTGCGAGAAAAGCTCATCTCCGATAGGATAAATTTCTTGTCCATACCAGCCACTTGGTGCCAATGTGAGACTGCTCGAATACGGATCGTCAGGATTGGTGAAATAAGATTCGAGCGGTGTCGCCCACCGTCGTACGCCCGGGTTGTAATCCCATGGCCCGTTGGTGGAGTTAACAAATGTCTTCATAAAATACTCCGCTGGCAGTATGCTGTTTCCGGTATTAAATGCAGGGTTAAGGCCGTCCATTACTGTCAGCAACGGATTGGCCTTGGGCTTTGGAGCTCTTCGTGCTCGCACAGCTCCGCAGTCAGAATTGCGGCAACGTACATCAACCTCGATGTATGACGTCGTGAGGTTGCACATAGCGTTGCTTATAGCCTTCCAAGTGAATGATGAGAAATGAATCCGAGTGGGTTCGCCAATCAATATGTCGTGAAGGACTGTAATCTCGACCATAAAGGATTGAAAGTTGCTATACCTGGCGAATAGCGGTATACGGTTTTCTTCGGACTGGAGATAGTGCGGAAACTTTGGACTTGCTTTATGTGTAACTTTGCAAGAAGGATACATGTAAGACGTCTCGACGGTGAATGTATGGTTCCCTTGCAACGTGTGCTCATCGGCGGACTTGAAGGGAAGCCCAACAACAGAAGAGTAAGTGATGTTATCATCTTTGCCGAAGTCATACCAGCCATCGTTATTTTTTGGAGCATTTGATCTCTCCAGGACCTCCATCAAGGGCATTTTCAAGTTTCCAAACGCATCTTGTCTCGCGGCCTTGACGGTCTTTGGGCTTGAAAGCCCTGCAGCAAATGCGCCAAGGATTGCGGGAATGGTAGACTGTCCCGCTGAGCTACCAGGCCCACTATGGCGAATCCTGTTGTTGAAATCGAGGTATTTGTAGGTCCACGATGTTGCATTTGTTGCCGGGTGCTCGCTTATTACCCGAAGGCCTGCCTGGCCACCAAGCGGCGAAAGAGCCCAGAAAATAATTATCAGGGGAGTGACGCCGTTGACGGAGCGAATCACGAGTGGCGATGTAAATGCGCTGAAAACTGTGCGGCTGTTGAGGAGCAAGTCGAGGCTGAGAATGGAGATGCCTCGCTCAAGCTTCCACGCGGCAACTGATTTTAGCAGACTTGCTGCGACGGCGGCAAAGAAGATCGGAAAGACTGTAGGGCTATATTTGGCTGCTGTGAAGAGAGCAGGGACAGGGTGAACAGTGATGGGTACTTGGTCGTGTTCCATAACCATGCCAGCGTAAACCAGAAATGCTATAGCCGGCAATGCCAATAGGAGATCGAAAAAGATGGTGCTAATGGATGAAGCTGAGGTTGGTCTCCTTGCAAGCGCACCTTGGGCATTGGCATCGGAATTCCTTCTAGAAGGCACATCATGTTTCCTGCGAGGATTTTGGTGGCCATGGAGATTTGCAGTAGTCTTGCTGGCTTCTCCAACAGGACCATTATCATCGGATACTTGGTAGCTTGCCGTAGGCCGAAGCGTCCTCTCAGAGGACCTCTCTGAAATTTGACCACGAACCTGCATCCTGTTGATACTGGTATGGATGAGCGGGCTGCAAAGGGCTGTCCCGTGACTGCAGATAAAGGGAGAAACGAAACGGCAAAAGACAGTCCGCGACAGAGGTATTTGAATGCGAACTCCATGCAAGGACAAAGTTCTTTCGCCAGCCAACACGGGGTAGGTTAATCTAAATTTAGGCCACAGCAAGTTGTTGGCTTGGCAAAACTTCCAAAACCACGCTACAAATGCAACCGAGCGACCAACAGCTCAATGAGCAAGGCCAAATCATAGATGCGTTGCGTTTCATGGTTAGTGAGTCTATTTGCTCTCGCGTCCCCGGTTTTTGGGGGGAATTTTCCTATTGTTATGTGCCAAATTTCGAACTCGGGATGCTAAAGCTCTTTGGTCCAGGTGTTCCAATCAACAAGAGAAACCGGGCTCAGGTTCATCGTGATGGCTGGGCGGTCTGTGTTGCATGGCTTGACTGGGGATTTGCGGGGCCTGTGCCGTGTGTGCTGGCACCAAGACGGACGGCACGGGGGGCCATTTCTCGTTGCAGCGCTTAAACGACCAATAGTGGTCCACACTAAGCAATGGATTCGGACGGCGCCGAAGGCTGAAACAAAATTGCATGTGGCTTTCCATTAGTTACAAGAACCCAACTAGTCTGCCTATCGTCCCATGTGCAAATGTGATATGATAGACAGGAAAACAGTTGGAGATGGCTAATGCATCGACCGAAAGGGTATACTGGCTCGTGGTGGGCCAAACAATTTGTCTTGCGCTTTTTAGGATACATGACCAGTTGTTGAATAGACAGGTTGGGTGGCTGATGGCGTACTTGTCTAAAAGCGGGGATGAGTCGTTAGTGTACAAGTTAGTCATCGTCGGGGCTGCTCAAAGCTATCTGAAAACATGGTCGATAACGGCGTCCCTTGGGCCAAAAGCGCGTAGTTTAGGTCAAACATGTGACGGTAACTGCACCTAGTCAGCTTGACTTCGATTACTAGAGATGCTGGTCGCACACTGACACAAGGCTTTTCCCGATCGGCATAAACGCACTGGGAAGTTTCTCATGGACAGATCCGCCCCGGGTTGAATGAAGGAAGGGCGACCATACTCGAACTATTTCAGTCAATATACTGTCGTCAATTGTCTCTGCTCATATCAATCTCCAACTAAAGCAAGGTTCTCTCGTCCCTGTAAGACATCCTTGCCCCTACCCACTCTAACATCAACCCCATCCTATGGTCGCCTTAGTGACTAGCCTCGGGTGATGGATGTTGGCAATAAACCGGATTCAATTGAGGGCACAATTCCTTCGAGCCTGGTCTCCTCATGTAGCCTAACATGTCGCTCATGGAGCGAGAAATGGGCATGGTTGCCAGAAAATAGCCACCGCAAAACCTGACAAGATGCCGGTCATACGTCTTCGTAAACAGCATTCTTCTTCTCCTCACGACACCGGGTCGTGTACTCGAGTACCAGGCGCAGCATTTTGCATTCGTGGAGCGTCAGGTGAGTACGGCTCTTGAAGTTCGGTCGCTAGATGTGTTCCTCGTTTCGCAGATGAATGCTGACGCTCTCCTTCAGGCAATTCCAGCGTTCTGAGGAAACGTGAAGTTTGTCACCTGTTTCGCACGACATAGGTAGCCATGAAAAACTGATTGAGTCCGTAATCACTCTTCTCAAGGACAATCCCGTAGAAAGGACACTGAGATAGTGGTCCCAACACGTCCTATGAAATTGCCTAACTTTGACAGTGACACGATGGAGTCGATCAACAGTGAGAACACCGTCGGCGCTGGTGCAAACACCTTCCTGCCCTGTGCACGAGTTCTTTCCGATGCTTTTTCGCAAGTTTGTGAGGTTCGTACTCGTCAGAGTATATTACCAGCACTTTTCAAGATCGGATCTGTAAGTGTCGTCACCTAGAATTTCTTGCGATAAATCAGCATCCATCGAATCTAAACCCCTCAGACACACACAGATCTGAATGATTGATGTCAGGACATGATGAACTCAAATGACGCGCTTTGACCGCTAGGCAAGTGGGAACGTCGATATGGTCAGGGTCGCGAAACTAGCGAGGCTTTGAGTGGCAAAAATGGTGCGAGATGATTTGTAATTAATGAATTGTCAACCTGTAAGAATTCTAAGGCGGTGGATGAATAGAATCTAGACTGCAAAATACTATGTGTGCCGTGTTTCGTAGGCTACTGCTTAATCGCAAACGAGTCCATCGCATGCTGGTATCTCGTCGGTGTTGCTCTTGGTCTTGCCAAGGTAAGACCAACAGGAGACTGCTACAGTCTGGTTTCATGATACAAAGCGTTGAAATGCGCCTGTGGATCAAGCCGTCAGCAAGGTGACGATCGCCTCCGGAGTAAACAGCATTCCGGCCACTACTGGAGTGCCGGCGTTCTTAGCCTGCTCCCTACAAACCCATGCGGCAGCTTTCTCACTGTCAATGACGGCATTGGTCAAACCACCTTTGGTTCTGGATGGACACACGTTTCAACTCGTACACCGCTTCAGGTTCGTGATGATGAATTTGGAAGCCGCCGAAGTAACTGCATTACTGTTCACTCTAGTGATATATTGCCAGAGCGGCTTTGGTTGTGGTCTATTTGACGGGCTTGACAATGTTTGTTGTTCTTGTTGCTTGCGAGGCCGGCGAATGAATCGCCTATCCAGAGGCTGCGCCTTGGTCAAAAGCACGAGAAATCGCCATTCAAGCTGTTTGTTGAGCTTTAGCACTCTTTGCGACTGGCTCAAGGTCGTTCGATAGCATACTGGAGACATTCCTCTCTGGCAGTCTGAAATTATGTTGGATTGAGCAGGCCTGTCGCATCTGCGCCCCACAACTGAAATTTGTTTATCTTGCCATGCGCTTACTTGCGAGGTCGCCCACACCCAGGTTTGGCGGGAGCTTCATTTCTTGCGTTACCTCTCGTCTCTGCAGTGGCCGCGCCTTGGTCCAAGGCACAAGAAATGATCCCGAGCTACTTGTTGCCCGTTAGCATTCTTTATACATGCCTTGAGGTTGGACGAGAACATACAAGATTGTTTGCTTCAGGTTCTCGAAGAGGCCTGCCATATCTGTGTTTCGCAACAGGGGCCTTGCCCACCTGGTGCGTAGATCGAATTCAGTGACTCTAGAAAACCCATTAGCAGCGTATCCTTGGCTTGCCCGTTTTCTTCCGGTTCAACATAGCCATACAGGAGGGTGAGTCTGGTCGGCTTCACCTTCTTCGTATTCGAGAGCTTTATCCCGTTAGAAGATTTCTGGCGCGTGCCCAAAGCCTCTCGTCCACCACTTACTTAAAGTAGTGAGTGGGCATGCTCGTGGAGGCCTCTGTTGTTGAGATATCCCCATGAGTCTGTCGGGCTGACTCACACTAGATGACCAACTCGACACACTCAACACGGCGGGGTTTCTCGGCGATGGACCGATGGCTCCGGTGGGAGATCATGGTCTCCATCTGCTTCGTTGGTTGCGGAGAATACGAGACTGCCATTGCCATCCATTAGTACTGTTCTGCCGGTCATGAAATTTTGGGGGGCTCTGGGACTTACCAGGTATTCCTCTAGATAGCCAGAGATCACTGTCGTGGTTGGCACTTGACTGGCTGTTGAAATGTATACTTGTTTGTAAAGAGAAAGCTTTGTCAATGAGATTGGGTATCGAACCGACGCCTCAATGCAGAACTGACCCGTTGGGCAGTCTAAAGTCAACTCCCAAATATCGGAAAGGATGCGACAAGGCGAATGAAATTCCAGGATGTGCATGGACAAGGCCAAATCTGAACTAATATCCATCTCCCTTTGAGAGTCTGCAAGTCATATGGATACAAGAAAAATGGATGACATACCCATTTTCTTCCTGGCCGCACGCAAAGCAAAGTTGGAAGAATATTCGGCAACGGATGCAAGAGTAGCAGACTAGAGCGTCTGTGTCTCCAACTCCTGCTTCCAAAGGTCAGTACGGTACCGCAGTCTCAAACAGCAAGAATAGCCACCAACGTACAGTTTTTGGGCCAGACGGCATCGAAACGAACTCGCGGTGCTTTCCAAGACAGATCCGGCATATACCGCTCGGCATTGCCAGAGACAGTGAGCACCTCTTTGAGCGCCCGTCACCTCTTACTAGCCTCACTGATGCATGTCAACAGTATGACAAGAGCAACTGCGCACTCTGCTGTCAGGTTTGGCTCCAAGTCGACGATGAACAAGACTTTGGATGGCAGGATTGGCGAGGCATGTGTTGTTCGAGCTGTCAGATCAGCCAGAAAAAGAATCATGGCTCAACCATCATATACGCACCTGTAATGCCCAGCACTTTGGGGTCCAGAAACCGGGGGTTTGTGACATTGTCGCTGAATGTGCAAATGAAGGTGGGCGCTATACCTGACCTCTGGCACAAGCTTGGCTCGTACCGGCGTGAGCACTCATTGCGATGAGACGAAACCAAAAGTTGCAAGGAAAGGTGCCGCCAGGTCTGATGAAAAACAAACAAGGCGTCACCTGACCTCAGCGCTGCGAGCTGTTGGGGCACCCCACCACGCCGGCCGTTCACCCAGGCCTGACGCCTTTGCAGATACAAATCAGAGAAAGAGCGCGGCACAGGCAGTCATTATACTCATTTCCAATTCTTAGTCTCGCTTAAAAGTGCCTAAACCGGTGTTCGATCGCGCGTCACAAAACTGGTTCTTGGATTGCTTAAACGACGGCATCGTGTTTGAATCGGAACGGCTTGTGGGGCTTCACTCACGGCTGTCATTCACTGTCGGCTGGTAGATGTTTGTCTGAACAGCGCGGTGAATTCACTGGGGTTGTAGGGATGTGGACCGAAAATCGCAAAATTTCTGCGTGGAAACACCCGTAATCCACAGCCGTGCAAACAGTCCTGGCATGTTGCCTCGCGTACGCGTGAGAGCATGCACCAGGGAACACGGCATATGTTTGGGGTCAAAAGTTGGCACAAGCGGATTCAGACGGCATATGTTTTGGGATCAGAAGTTGACACAGCTGATTCACACGGCAATAGATTCACTGACATTCAATCTCACATCACAAGCCGCCTCAAACCCCTACGACAAACTGGCGGGTCTCCATGCAACCTGTTCACTGTGATGCAAATTACGAAAAGAGCCCCAGGGTACATGTCTTTTGTCTGCCATGGTGGAGTTTTCTCGTGAGAGGAACACAATCGATTGACGCAGAGCCAAAGTGTGAAACAATGAGACTCATGTTGAGCCGACAGTGACCTGATCCTCCAACCCAATCCCACCTCCATCCACCTTTGCCTCCTATAATGCGTAGCGCTCCATCAGACCCTCATCAGCTGGTGCACACCCGTCGGGTTCTTGTCTCGTGTTTCCGTATTGCAGGCAGTTGTCATTGGCGAGCGTTGGTGGCTACCGCGTTGCACCCAGTTGGTAGTCTGATGTTGTTGAACGGGGATCAACACCCTGCATTGTACAACGATGAATCTTTGATCCAGGTGGCGGCTGATATCCACCAGAGCAGTGGGCATCTGGCTATCTTCAAAGTTAGATAAGGTTGATGGAAGAACGAGTACACAGGTCTGATGGAAAAGGTACAACAGACCAAACCTTGATATCAACGTCAGACGGCAATTCCAAAGCAAGGCGGGCTTTGCTGCGGGCTTGTCGATATCTTGTCACGATTTCGTTAATCATGTATTCCTCCTTGGTGGTGTTCAAGTCGTGTTCTGGATGCTTGGTCCCCATGTAGCCTTCCCAATGCCCAGATGGCAATCTAGTTTTTCTTAGCCTTTCCAAAAAATTATCTTGGCCCTGGATTATATTAAATATGGCCGAAGGGTGTAGATATTCTAGTAGATTAGCTATCTATTTGACCCTGGTAGTGGCTGTGTTGTCTTCTCTGAGTGGCTTATGGCTGGTGATGCTCGAGAACCCTGCTTGAACGGAGTATAGTTGCTATATCTACCTCTCTCATGGAGGAACCTTACTACTGGCTATTGCAGCCATTGTTGTCCTGGTTGTTACGATTGCAGATATTCATTGTTTGTGAAAACATGGTTGTTGTTGGCAAAGTGAAGTCGCCGCGAATCGCGATGAGCACGGGTGCCGAGCATCACCTGAGCCAGCAAAACTACACGGGGCCTAGATATACCTTATCGGAAATAAACCAGAGCACCCCTGCACATCTGGACTCATGCCTTGTGACAGAACACATCAGCGTGGGGGTGGTGCGGGCTACTTGCCATGTTGCTCCAACTTTGTGGTAGGGGTTGCCTCGCGATCCAACGAGACATGTCCGTCAGGCTGCTCCGAAGACGCGGGAGTGGAAGTTTTCTCACGCTCCCATGAAACACCTCGCATCGCAGACTTCTCCGACGGTGCAGGTGAGAACCAGGTCCTTCTCTGCAACCTCACTAGCCCATGTCAACAGTATGACAAGAGCAATCACGCAGTATTACCACGCCTAGTTCCATGTTGAGAATAAACAAAACCTTGAATGGCAGGATTGTCGAGGTAAGTCATTCGCCCTGTCACATCTGTCAGAAAAGAGAACCTGTGCTCAACCAGCAACAGATACGCACCTAAAAACCTAGCACTTTGGGGCCCAGCGACAGAGGGGGCTCGCGAAATTGTCGTTTAATGCGAATAAAGGTGTGCACTGTACCTGGCCTCTCGCACGGGCTTGGCTCGTACTGTCGTGAGCACTCAGGTTGCGACAAGGTGGTAAAGGCAAAACTTGGAAAAGGTGTAGCCCGCGTCTACTGACAAAAGGCAAAGAAATCACCTGACCTGATGGGCCTGGCCTGAACAGTGATTCGCAGCCCCGCGCGTTGGAGGTACCTCGACAGCCCGCAGCGCTCAAAGAACCGAATGTGTGCGGATACAAATCAGAAAAAGAGTGCGGCACAGGACGTTCTTATCTTGATTTCCATTTCTTGGTCTCGTTTAAAAGCCCCCAAATCGGGGTTCGACCCGCGCGTCACAAACACACCGGTTCTTGGATTGACTAGTGAGCTGCCAATTCACTAGAGTGGACGTGTGACCAAAATCTGCTTACGTGAAGTCTACAGATACGCAATCCACACCCAATCTTGGCACACACGCTTGAGAGCATGCAGGAGAACCGTGTTCTAGTCTGAACACAGCATGCCATTTGATTGCGGATCAAAGCGTTGTACATGAAAGTTGGCACCGGCCTATTCACGCGGTGGATTCACCAACAGCGACACAACCCTCCAACCTTGCGATCCCTCTTATGGTCCCTCATGATCCCATCTCAATCCACCTTTGCCTCTAATCTGCGCAGCCCGCCACCAGATGCAGCCGATGCACCCCTTGGCCTTTATTTCGTGCTGCCATATCAGAGGTAGTTGTCGTTGGCGAGTGTTGGTAGCTCTCGTCTTGCACAGCCATCGTTGAGGCGGAGGATAACAACCATGCGACGAATCTTGTTGATCCAGGTGATGACTAGTTCGATTTGATACCTAACAGTCGTGGTCATCTAGCTTTCTTCAAAGTTGTTAGGCAAAGCTGATAGAAGAGGATTGTGCGTACAGAAAGTGAGAGGGCTACAGCTTCCAGCTTTTCCCCTGTAAAGTTTTGCGCTCGGAAGCATCCGGTACGATTGCCACTGGTGATTTGGCAAGAATGTAATCGTTCGGGTTTGTGCAACTGTATGGTGTGGATGCCTTGACAACAACCCCCGCAGTAGCGTTGGCTCGTCAGCGTTGGCTATCCCTGGGCTCCAGCATATCGGCCTAAACGTCATTTGAACGTTTTCCCCCATCGCGAATGCGCTGGAAATTCTTGACGGCTTTTTTGGGCAGAAAGATTCGGGTAGTAAGCAGTCATCATGCAGGACGTTCGACAACGCGAGCTGGAAAAGTGTCAAGGAGGACGGGCAAGGGACCAAATCCGTGGGTGGTCGAAGGAAGGCTGCTGAACCTGTTACAGGCGTCTTGATGAGGTGTCTGGTTTAGCATCTGTGTTTGATTTTCCAACTGCTCTGCTCGCCTTGTCTCCCTGCGAGACTTTGAATCGCTGCCAATCGCCGGGTTTGTCATTTCCCTATCAGCTGAACAAAAGTCCACTCAACCCTTTTCTCTTACGCAGATAGACGGTGATTTCTCCACTAATATCCATGATTAGAGCATCTCAATGTCATCTCTGCTTCGTGGCAATGACCGTGCCAAGAGCTTTCAGACTGTCTACCCCGCCATGTACAGCTTCGTGGGGTTCTTCGTGGGGTTCCTCATGCGGACAGCAGATCTTATATCAGCACGAGCAGCCAAACTCAAGTTGCCAGCGGTGACCATGTTGGTGCTAGTACAAGAATAAAAAACTGCCCAACCATCTCGTTTGGCGGACGATGAAGGCCATTGGAAAAGAAAAAAAGAACTATGGGACCGGAGGTGTTTGGGTCCGTACTCATTGTTCCTCAGAGTTTTGACAACAAAGGACAATCAGGTCCAGGCTTGCGTGCCGTTCTCGGAATTCGCGTCTCAGTCGATTCTTGGGGCTCTGTGGAGGGATATGGGCGACTGACGATGAGACAGAAAAGTGCCTGGGCAGCGGCGAACAAGTCTACCACCAAACCTCAGAACGATACCAAGATACTTGGAGACCGCATTACCTTTCGATCATATCCCCGTGTCAGAGTCCAATTGAATTGACCGCAGCTACCCGGACGAAAGCAAGGTGGGATACAAGGCCAGCAGAGTAATCACCAATTATTAATCGTCAATCAAGAGGGTCTGGGGGTTGCCTAGATTTTGCTTCCATGGGGAGCTTGTTCGTGGATAGCCGCTGAGCCGCCGCTTTCGGCTCTCAGATTCTCAAAGCAATAACCAGAGCTTCATTCTTGACTCAACACCTTCAACTTCCCTCGCCACATTGTCAATTTCATTGAGTACCCCCGACACCATGCTCTCTGCCTCCCCCGTTGCTATGCGCACCAGCGCCCGCCGAGTCGCCCACCGAGTCGCCCGACCACTCGCCTCAATTGCCGCCGCTCCGAGCTCGAGCCCATTTCTCGGCCGAAATGCCTACGGCACGAACCCCAATGCGCTGCTGGGAAAGAAGAATGCCACGAATTCCATCCCCTCCGAAATCGGATTGATCGGAGCTCAAGGACACACTGGTCAGGCCTTGATTGACCGTATGAACAAGCATCCTTACATGGACCTCTAGTATGTCTCCTCGTGTGAGCTTGCCGGACAGCAATTGAAGGGTTATGAGAAGAAGAATGCTATCTACAGCAATCTGGGGCCAGAAGACGTGGTAGAGCTGAACAAGGACAAGGTTGATTGCTGGGTTATGGCCCTGGTACGGTATTCTCTGGCTTTTTGGTACGGGTTCTAACGAATAAAAGCCAAATGGTGTGGCCGCGCCCTTCATAAATGCCCTCGACCAGAGCAACTCGAAGAGCCTCATTCTGGATTTGTCGGCCGACAAGAGGTTCGATGACTCATGGGTAAGAAACTTGCCCCTGTGTATGTCGGGGACAAACCATGACTGACAAGAGTCAGACGTACGGGCTTCCTGAACTTGTCAAAAAATCTACCATTACTCAATCACTCCGCATTTCGAATCCTGGCTGCGTAAGTGCTGCGGGAAGGTTGATAATATAATACCGAGCAAGCTGACATGCCTGTTTTCCCGACGAAAAGTACGCTACGGGATCTCAGTTGGCCATAGCTCCGCCGGTTGAGCGTTTGGATCCTCAGTCACAGCCCGTCATATTCGGAGTGTAAGGGTACAGTGGTGCGGGAACAAAGCCTTCGCCCAAGAACGACGTGAAGCTACTCGAAAAGGGTCTTATGCCATACAGTCTCACAGGCCATATCCATGAAAACGAGATTGGCCATCATCTAGGTAATTCTATCCAAGTTCTCGTGTTTCCGCGTTAATCTCGCTAACTTTCACAAGGCACCCCAGTGGCCTTTGTACACCATGTGGCATCCTGGTTTTCTGGCATCACTCTAACTATCAATATGAATCTAAACAAGGAAATGACCTCGCGTGACATTAGACAAATCTACCAGGACCGTTATGCCGGTGAGAAGCTTGTCAAGGTTGTGGGCGAACCACCACTCGGTAAGGCATACCCCTATTCATACATGTGCAATAAGGCTTACTTTGACTCCAGTGAAATCTATTCAGGGGAAGCATGGCGTTGAGATCGGTGGCTTTGCTGTCGACAAAACTGGTAGGCGCGTTGTTGTTTGTGGTGAGTGCTGATGATCCTGAAAAGCCAACCATGCCGAGTACATGCTAAAAAAAAAAACAGCAACCTTTGACAACCTCCTAAAGGGTGCCGCGACTCAGTGTTTGCGTAAGTTCCTTTAACAGATGTATTGCCTGGTTACTGATGATTTTTCAGAGAACATAAATCTTGCGCTCGGTTACGCCGAGTATGAGGGCATTCCCACTCTGTAAATGCGTTGGCTAGATTAGATGGTTTGTACCCATAGGAATTAACTTGGACATTCTTTGTTGGGCTACAAGGGTGTAATAACGGCATTAGTGCACGCAGGGGTCGGCCTTGTTGTGCGATTCTTTTATTGTTCTATCTAGTTAATACTCTTTTGTGCCGAACCAGCCTGGATCAAACGAAGCCATGAAGAGGCGTGTTGTGCAAAGAGGGGTAAAATCAACAAGGAAGCAAGGTGGCCACGAAAAGCTGCCATGGCCTGTTCGCCAAACGTCGCCGGGTCAATACTGGGGAGCTCGCTACGCAAGACAAAAATGGAGCCATTTTGGGGGTCGTTTTACATTAAACCGCCGCGGGGCTGTAAGGCCTTTCACAAAGAAAAGTTGGTTGGAAGTATAGTACATTCCCTGATTGTCCATCAACGTGACTTGCCCAAGCAACGTCGTCTGCCATTCTTCCCCAAAAATGCATCCATCAGCATTCGCAATTATTTCAAGCCCGCAACTTTGGTTTCTGCATTTTCTATTAGTGGTGTAGAAATATGTTTGTTCAAGGTTGACTTACATGTGTCGACTCAGGTTTTGCCGCGTGAATCTTTCCGAGCTTTATGCCGAGGTGCGCCCTGTACGGACGTTTCTCTCCGCCTCGCAGCATCACGGCATGATATACCCAGATATCACGGTAGTGTTGCCTGCCGTATCGCCACCAGTTCCGTCGATGATCTCCCATCGCACCGGCTTGGTCGCGCCTGGGTCTCCCTTCTCAGCCTCCTGAGAACCAGCAGACGCGCCGCCTCCCTGCTCTCTGGATGCCGTGGATGTTGGGGATTTGGGAGAGGAGCTTAGATCCCCATCATCATCATGTGGAGTCGCAGGCAGGTTCTCTTTGGCTTTAGAAGCCTGTCGCGTTGCGTCAGAGCTGCCAGCTGCGTTCTGGGGTGAAGGCATTTTGCTGTATGACGAGGCAAAGTTGATGTGAGGAGGTAAATTTGATGTGAAAAGTGCAAGTCTGGGACAAGGTCAAGTTGATGTAACGAGGTAAAGTTGATGAGAGGGAGTTGAGGGAGTATCCACGTGGATTCCATCAGAAACGGCCGGCGCAAACACTTTCTTGCAGACGCGTCGACGTGGGTTCGGTGTTTGCTGCCAGGCCGCGCTTCGATGCCAGCTGCCAGTGACTGCCAGGCCGACTTGTCTTTGTCGCTTGGAAATTTTCACAACCTTTTTCTTTCATGCCTCTTCATCGTTGTCAACCACCAGAAAGCTCATATTCTGCAAAATGGCTGACAACAGCGCCAACAACAACGGTGGTGAGGGGCGTCCGGCGCAGCAGGCGGGTGGCAACGGTTTTGGTAACCGATCCAGGTCGCGGGGCCGGAATCACACAAGGGGCCATCGGCATGCTCCCTACAACCGACCCCAAGGCGGCGGTCATGGTATCCAGTCGAGCACGTCTGCTCCTGGGAACCAGAACATGTTTGGTGGTGGCCAAGGAAGTCACTCTCGTGGCTCCCATGGCGAGAGTCAAGGTGGCGCGGGAGGGAGTAACTCTGGCGGCTCCCGGGCTCGCCGAGGGCGCGGCCCCCCCAAGCCTCAGGGGATGATATACGTGGAGGAGATGACCCTCCAGAGTCAACGGTTTGCGGGCTCCAACGTGCAGGGCTTGGCTTGCTGGAACAGCAGCGAGGGTGGCGGGAGAAACACCAACATCATTAGTATCCAACGCGGCTTCAGGAACGGCGGCTCGTCCATCTTCAAGGCTGACAACCTGGAAGACTGGATAGATCTATGGCACACGGAAACGAAGAGGATCGGCTCCACGTCCCTTGCGGGCGTGTTGTTTTCCCCGGAGCCAAGACTCATTCCCACAGGGACACCGCAGGAGAAGAGCAAGGTTCAGGTCAACCGCCTCTCCGTCGACCAGCTGGGCCGCCAGTCCATGAGAATCAAGGCGGATACGAGTGCGGCTATGCAATCGTTTCTGAACGACAGGCCCTCTGTGGCGGCTCTAGAGGCTCTCCTGGAGATCGACGAGGACGAGGAGGAGAGTGGTGGAGAGGACGAGGAGCTCAGAGCCGCCATGCAAACAACGCGCCTCGAAAATGCCGATACTGCGATGGGCGGAGCGGAGGCTCAAGGGCTAGAACTGCCCCCGCAGCAACAAGGCCTTGAAGAAGCCCCTGGTCTCATCACCAAGGAGAAGACGCAGAAGCTGCTGGCATAGGCGTCCAACATCTCGCCGCCGGGGGGGGATGATGCTAATCTGGAGATGCTAGATAGCGGGAATTGCGTCTGTAAAAACTGTGGCATTCTGTGTCGATGATGAACAATGTCCTGAATGGCAACATCTCGGCTCCATCGCCTGGGTCTGTGGGCCTCTGGCAGGGGAGTCGAGTAGGAGCACCTTACGTTCGCTTACACGACGCTGTGTGCAATCCAACATCGGGCTTGAACTGAGACACATAAGCAATCAAGTAGTTTATTTGACAGCATTTCGATCTTTGCTGTACCGCGCGTGACGAGCATGGATGGCTGGGCAAGCCGTGGAAACCAACGCGCTTTAGTTTTGACATCACAAAGGATTGACCATAAAATAGACGTTTTGGATTACCTAGACGTTTTAAATTAGGAAGCAAAGATCCCAGCGTTGGAAATGAGCAAAAGCGACATTCTGCCAGTTGACGCCCTCCTGACTGTCTTTTCACAACACCTACCCTGCCTGTAAAGACGCTTCGCCGAGGCCAGGTGTCAATGTAGGGCTAGCCTAGGGCAGTGATTCACACCAAATGTGAATTCAGTGAGTCATCATTGTTCAGTAGTGTGGGTGACAGCTACTCGCAGGCGCCTAGATCACACGTCTTGGGTCATGTGAGTTCTTGCCTTTCTTTTTCCTCTCCGCTCTGTCCCACCGCAACCTCTGAGTGCACATCATCCAGACGCATACGGAATTCATGTACATTCATTTGATGGCAAACCCTCGCCAGGGTCTCAGCACGTCCAGACTTCCTTTCAAATGCCTCGTTCCTTTGACTTTAGTGGGATCCTCCAAGAATCGTATGTCACTTCCCGACCAATTCCGTCTTGTTGCTGATCGGTTGGGCAGAACCTAAGGCTGGTGATTCTTGATGCCAGGGTGCGCAATTGTCTGCAGTGTTAGGCATGCGTCAGACCGACCTGGTGAATCGCGATTTTGCATGTGTGGCGCTTCACTTTGCACACATTCCCGACACAAGCAACTGCTGAGCGAGCCTGCGATGAAGAATTCGAACGGTGGGTTTAGCTCGTGCCCGGCAGTCTTCCGTCCAGTATCCCGATGATGCGAAATGACTCTGATCGCGGCCGACCTGGACCGAATACCGATATAACGGCATCGACGTGACGAATTTGGGCCAACCTTCCGCCAGGCGAGTTTGTGACGAAGAATCCAAACAGTACGGTTTGAGCATGTTGCTGATGAGCTCCAGCACAACACCCGTCAGCTTATCCGCCAATACTTCTAAACGAAAGTCAAACAAATTCGTCTCTCGCCGATGATTCCTTCGGCCCCATATCAAAGTTGATGTCAGAACCCTCCCACGCCGCCCCCATGTTTCTTTTCTGTGAAGACGACTGACTTTTGGTATTAGATATTCTGTACACAGATTGTCAGTCGTTTGTAGGAAATTTGTGGACAAGTTACTCACAAGCGTGTGCAGTGTACGCGCGGTGACGGTTGCCCCTCAGTCTTGCCGTCTCGCGACCAGCCTAGCCCTCCACGCCATCGTACCTGTTAGGTCTGTTTGAACGATCAAAGCAAAAGCAAACCCTGGAAGAGTGGCCATTGCCATTACAGATACAAGGCCCGCTCGAATGCTTCAGCAGATGTCAACATGCTGTAAACCTAGTAATAGACAAAGCTGATGATCCTGGGCTACTGCGACTGTTGCGAGACCGTTTCCAGGGCGACTATGGAGCTATTGCAAGAGGATCCTCTTACCTACTAACCAACAGAGAACCGCAGCCAATAAGGGAAATCTGCACCGTGTGAAATCACACCCCTGTCGCCGTTGGCTCTTCAGCTCAATCCTCTCCTTTCAGGAGACGGAGCTGTTGCCCACCGACGTCGTCCGCGGACACCTCCTTCTACCGCCTACGTCGCAAGTATTCCGGGTTGCGAAACAACTGAAACCCCACGTCAGTAGAAATCGCCAACACTCTTCCTCCTCACTTTGCTGACCATCTCGCCAGACTGCTCATTGGTCACTTGAATACCCCACCACTTTTTCCGAAGCCATGCCCTCTACCAGGCACTACACGGGAGCCCGTATCCAAAGGTTCCAGTGCCAGACGACTGACACTAGGTATTCCACTTTCCAACCTTTTTCCCGCGGAGTAGCCAAGCCGCCCATCAGGCCGACATTTCCCACTGCGCAATGGCAGCCGATATTTTATCCGATGTAGCCGCCGCGCCTCCGCGACGATGCGGCAATCCTGGCCCACCGCGCCCTGGTCACCGGGTGCTGGACGCTCATCCACAATCTTCTTCAGCTCCAGCCCAATTTCCTCTGGCATCTTGAATGGTTTAAGAGTTTTTCTCTCCGACTCCTGAACGACCCATTGTCTCTCCAATATGGCAGATTTGTCAGCAAGGTTGACCTTTATGCCCCGTCTCCCGAAACTTCTTGTCGAATCGAGCATGCTGGCGCCCTTTTCGACATGGCAAGAATTCGACCAGAGTTTCAAACTCTCCCCTGTTGAACTGCTCCGCTTGGACTGACAAGTCTCTCGCTAAGCCCACAACGAGGTCGCGGGAGCTGTCATCGTTGAAACAGACCACAACCAAACCCGCTCAAGGAGATGGGTGCCCTTTACCTAGATTCTCTCAAATTGGGCACATCCTTGGCGCAGCAGGGTCTTGACCCGAACGATCAGCAAAAGTTTGCCAACCTCTGGCCCACCCTTTGTATCATCTTTGAATAGTTGATGAAAGGCGCAAGATCAACCTACTAGGCTGGCATATGACCTTGGTTTCGCTATCGCCTCTATCATCGCACTCGATGCCCAATTACCACGCCACTCGTAGCGGTCGTCAAGGCGGGGGCCAAGCGAGGGACCTCTGTTGACTCCCTATGATTCCTAGGTATCGCTAGGGTGAATACCAATGGAGTCACTCTGCTGGCTTCCAAGGTCGCCATCGCGAGCCTGAAGGGGTGCAAGTCTCCGGGCTCAAGAAAAGTGCCCCAAACCTTCTACACGAGGACATCCAACTCAACGGTGACACGCCGCCATGGCCCAGGAAGCGTTTCAGTTGGAAGCTGGCGTCGCCCAGAGCTCTCAATGGCGCCCACTTCAAGGCTCTTGGCATATGGTTACTGGTAGGTTGGATATCTTAGAACAGTGTGCTAGCAAATATCAGAGATGTGTTGGGGCCACTATCTTGGCGGCCGCCCTGCGCATCTGTTTGGGGGGATTGGATTATCCTGAGGTCCAAGTACGGTTCGGTGGACGATAGCAACCTCGAATCTAATCTTCTCGTGTATTCTTTGTGTTCTTACTGCCCTTACGTGAACGCGGTTTTATTCTCAGCACCAACTTGCAAGTCCATTAGCTGTCCTTGTAATCGCAGTATAGCATACGCTCAGCACTGTTGTCGACGGTTTAAGGAACCTTGTAGATGAGAGTGAGTGATAATTTTCGACGTCCATAGTCTTCACTTTGGATGGTACAGGTGCGAGAAGCACACTCTAATTTTATTCACAATGCACGTAACAAGACCTCTGATGCCGACGTTACATCGTCGACCTAGGGATAGCCAAAGCTGGGAAACCAGGGCTGAGAGCTGTTTTAACTGCGTGCCAGGGGCTGTTGCAAGGCCTGTCGCGAGAGTTGTTGCTTGCGAGGGGCTTTGCCTGCTTCCTGACCACAGCAAAGGCAAGCACAACGCCAACAAAAAGGCATCTACATCGCGTGCGTGCCACATGGGATGGCGTTCTTCCAGATCCAATGATATCCAATCATTTTTCTGTTTACCAATTGCCCCTCATTCTCATTTTCGCGTAAACCTTGGATACCTTATTATAGAGAGGCAAAGCTGGAGGCTGTAGCCCACTCATTTCGTGTACTCGCTCTTTTGTTCAGCTTTGCCTAATAACGATGAATATCGCGATGGCGTACAACACGGTCTGAACTTGAAATCACTGCATTGCGAAAACCCATGTAGGGGTAAGTCACTCCAAAAGTCATAGGACAGAACTGCCAACACGACATATTGATGTTTCCCCCAAGCATGGATTAAATTAAATGGGATTCCTGGTCCATTAGGATTTAGTTGGGTCTCATTCATACAAATTATATTCTTGTTTATACTACTAGGTTTCTAATGCTGCGGTTGGACGAGCTTTGCGAGAAGGACTTGCGGCAGCGTCCTGGAGGGCCGCCAAAGGTATAAGCAATCTGGCTACGGGTGGAGATGGGAGAGCAACTTTAGCTGATCAGAATTTTCAACCGTCACGTCACACAAGTCACATTCAAGATCAATAGTGGCAACATAAAAAAAGAAAAGTGATTTTATTAATCGCGCAAACCTCCATCTCGAGCGAGAAGGAGGAAAAAAAAATAGAAAACCTCACCCTCGAAAAAAGGAAAGGAAAAAAAAGTGGAAATCTCTACCTCTTCCATCTCAACAGATGTTCCACAAGGGACGAGGATGAGAAAAAAACCACTGCCTATGCCGGGATCAGTCTCACCACGGAGAACTGTCCTGGTGTCCTGTATTGTACAGCGACGAGGCAAGAGTCGGGTCGTCGAAATCAACTCGATCGTCCCTAAACCCAAAAGAAACCACGGCCTTCTGCCAGGATCAGCCTCACCACGGAGAACTGTCCTGGTGTCCTGCATTTCACAGTGACGAGGCCAAGTTGGGTCGTCGAAATCAACTCGAACGACTTTTGCCCATCTCGCTATCATGACAATTTGCGAGAGGCCAAGATGTTCCCGAGTCCGGTCTCCAAGAAATACAGGACACGACAAGGGACCCCGAAAAACAGACTCAGTCTAGGACTGGCGGGCCATGGACAGGAAGGGTACTGCCAAAATCATGACAGCGCTGGCCAGAAGTGCGAGGCACGACAGTCGAGCTACCCACTTCCTGTTGCGTCGTCTGACTACGCAGCCGGGAACGTCTCGGCCAAAGGCCAGCCACAAGCCACCCAAAAACGCAATACAACTGCTCCATGGGCTATACCAAAGCACCTCATCGGTATTCTCGGGCTTCAGGTCTGTGTGCATGATGGCCAAGGCGACCACCATGAGTGTCGAGGCAAGCCACATAATGTCGCTGCCAGCCACTCTGTAGAACTGGAGTTCTTGGGCTTGGGACACGGGAGCACGGGAGGTTCGTTCTAGCTGCTCGGCTTCAGTCAGCTTAGCTAACATCGTACTCTGGTTTCGGAGGCGATACTCCTCGAATTGACGGGAACGCGCATCAAGTTGGCGGGCACGCTCAGCAGCCTCCCGTCTGTGCTCGAGCAACTCCCGAATGAGCTTCAACTCTTCCCTATAGGGAGACCCTGGCGAGGTCTGTGTTGCCGCGTCTCGTCGGACCAACGGCGCAGAGCTGGACCCGTACTGCCCGTCGAACAGCCAACGTTCGACTCGTTCTTGGTAAGACATTATCACAGAAAGAACGAAGAGTAAAGTCGTGATTGAGTTGGCAGTGGGTGGAGTTTAGTTCTGAGCTTGCTCGGGGGAAGTAACATGAAGGGCCCTCGCCTGGCACTGGCAGCTGGCGGGCAGCTGTCAGTCCTGTTTACGGGCAAGTCACAGCGAGCCCTGCTCATCCACGGAAGCCTCAAGGTCAGCGGGCCACAAAACGGTCATCAGAGCTCGATTAACTGGCGTTTATTCCGTGCCATTCGCTGGATTGCGCTGGACTGGGCAAAGGAACCGACGACACAAGTTTGGACTGCAAATAGCATAAGGCCTACATGTGTTTATAAACTTTAGCATTAGAAATAAAGACTTGTAGTGTTGGGTGTTGCGCGGCGGTGATGGTTGCATCGAGAGGTAGACCTGTCAATCATTGGTGGACGCACGAATCGTTGTAAATTCTGAATATTTGTTAGACCTTGATATTCCCTCGCCCTATGCCTACCGAATCTCTAGAACCCGTGCCGTTTCTCATCCGTTCCATGGCGCAAAACCTATTTACAATTGCTCAAATGCTTCGCGCTGCCATGCCCATGAACAAGTCAACGTGTCTCAGTCCAAGTTCGATCGATGGATGCCCCAGTTTTGCAACTGACGCTGGAGTAACTCCCACCTCGCCCGATTCCTGGAATGAGTGAGGTGTTTCCATTTCGAACTTTGTTCATCATCGACACGGAAGAAAATCGGTATGGCCCTGTCAATGCCGTCTCGCGGAGACAGCCATGACGAATCCATACTCGGCCCTGCTTGAGGCGAAGGAGGAAGATGTGGGAAGGAAGATGTGGGAAGGAGGAGGGTGTGCGGGGAAGATGTGCGAAGAAGATGTGCGAAGGAAGATGTGCGAAGGGAGATGTGTGAAGGAGGAAGATGTGCGAAGGAAGATGTGCGAAGGAAGATGTGCGAAGGAAGATGTGTGAAGGGAGATGTGCGAAGAGGATGTGCGAAGGAGGATATGCGAAGGAAGATGTGGGAAGGGAGATGTGCGGAGGAAGATGTGGGAAGGAAGATGTGCGGAGGAAGATGTGAGAAGGAAGATGTGGGAAGGAGGAAGAATTTTATAGTCATAAAATGGGCTGGCCTGAATTCCTTGACAGCCGCAGACAGGTGGCAAGAGGCCAGGCAGTGCCGTGAGTGCGCACCTTTATTCGCATTAAGCAATTTCACGAGCCCCTCCGTTGCTGGGCCCAAAGTGCTAAGTTTATGAGCAAGCCTGGTATGCCAAGCAAGATCCCGATGCTAATTTTGTGCATCAGTCAACAGAGATCTTCACGAGTTTCCTCCCTCACTACTGTGAATGGTTGGTGGACAAGACTATATGCGCTGCTGATGGATTTCTAGCGTCACTGAATTCGATCTACGCATCAGGCGGGGTAGACTCCCGTTGCCAAACGCGGGCGTGGCAGGCCACAGAAATCAATGTCCCACTCTGCCCACGCCTACTCTCCCCCAAGGGCTATATTGCCTACGAATGGGAACTTGCCTCCACGTTGGCTTGGGAATTCCACTCGTCCTTGAGGTGTTTCCCTGATGGGCTGCTCCATTATCCATTCGGAGTAAAACCCTTTTGCATGTCAGTCCTTGTTTGCCACGAGTCATAAATGGGTTTTTATACCATTAACTTTAGTGAGCACATATGCTGGAGGTAGCCAGCAGTAATCGCTTGTAAATAATTTGCCTTTTATGCAACTATATTCGCAATACCTTGCGAACTCTAACTCATTCTGTCCCCGTTCCTGGTTGTGATGACACCGGAACAGGTAGGCTTCATGGTCTCCGTCTCCAACTCCTGCCTGGCGTGCAATTATCTCGATTTCACCCGAGCTTTCTAGACATTGATTAGATAAAAGAGAATTGGTAGGATTTTGACTACTTGCCAATCAAGTGGTCGATATGATCACCACAATAGTACCTTTCCCTCATGCAATGCTCTAGAGCCATTGTGGAAGCGAGGGTCAGAAGACTGACACAAATTGTCGAGACTTTCATCTTGGTCAGTACGCGCGTCATTAACAGGTAATTATTATGGCAATGAAGAAGGGAAAAGAGAAAATTAAAGGAAACGGAGGAGACATTTTATAGCAAGACTTCTTTATTTAGGTTGGTGGTTATCGCGGTTGCCAACCTCTCCGGGTAGGCTGAGTTTGGGCTTTGAACAAGACCTTCCAGGCGACACGCTCATACCACTTTGGATTGTGGCAAGATGTGCCCAATTTGCAATGGCACTGCACAGCCACGTTTGCCAGAATGATTTGCCAAGGTTTATATCAGCTGCCTGTCTCAGCCAGAAGCTAATTCCACCAGTCCAAAAATGTGAATGGCTGGTTTCACCCAGAGACAAAATAAGTGACTACGCGTACGCTTCAATCTTTTACGAGATTAAGAGGACAACATTTCTGGGCACTTAGGTGCATGCAACACCAACAGACAACCGAAGGCTCCAGCGACAACCGGGAACTTTGCCGCCTTGGTGCCAGGGGCAAGCTGCGGGTAGGAACCCCGACACGCAAACACATGTACTTCGCTTCAGAGAGAGCTCAGCTCCACCATCGAGCTGGGCACCTGAACACCCGGGCTACATTGACAAACTCGGTTTTCTTTCAACTAAGATGCTGCAGCCCATTTTGTTGACATCCACCTCGGCTGTCGTCAAATTTCTTTCTTGGTTGCTCTGAAATAGCTGGCGATGTAAATGCATGCAATTTTTCCTCGCTGATGCAATCCGATTCTAGAAGTCGTGAGTTGAACCAGCTGAAGTAAGATGGGACATCAAGCTCCCCGCGCATCCTATTTTTGCTCAGTTCAGTGGGTACATCACTAACATGGGCATCTCCCCCAAGAAAATACGACCCATTTTCTTTTTTCTCCTTAATCCAACACTTACCCTCATCAAACGCACTACTAAGCAATTTCTCGACATGGCACCCCCTCCCGTGCACAATGTGCTCGACACAATCGGAAACACGCCGTGCGTCGAATTAACCCATTTGACCTCAAGGACCTAGAGTCTTCTTGAAGCTCCAGAGTCTGAAACCAACAGGATCGTACAAAGACCGTATGTCGCGGACAGTCATCGAGCAAGCAGAGCGGCGAGGCACTTTGCAGCGAGGAATGACGGTCCTTGAGATAACTGGCGTGAGTACCGGCTCTTCGCTCGATTTCGTGTGTGCAGTCAAGGACTGCTAATTTTACGCTCTATCGTCGGACGCCTTCGCGGCAGAGAAGCTCAAGACCATGTTGGCATTTGGCTCGACGCTGGATCTCGTTCACATCCCAACTGGACATATTACCCCCAATCTATTTCCCTCTATGATCGAACGAGCAAAAGAATTATGCGCGTCTGACAAATTCTACTGGGTAGATCAGTTCAACAATCCCGACGTGCCAATTGGGTGCAAGGGCCTCGGCCACGAATTGATGGAGCAGTTCCCAGGGGGAAATGATGCATTTTGCGGTGCTGTCGGCGGTGGGGGAATGGTCCTGGGCGTTTCCCAAGTGCTCAAATCTGTGCGACCACAGACGCATGTCGTCGTTTTAGAGCCGGCGTCTTCGCCTGTTCTGACCGAAGGCCGCCGCGGAATCCACGGGATAGAGGGCATCGGGATTGGCATGGTGCCTCCACTGCTGGACCCGCTCTACTACGACGAAGCGCAATCAATTCCTAAACAGGAGGCTCGCTCCATGTGTCGGCGCTTGGCAAAGGAAGAAGGAATTTTGGCTGGGACGTCCACGGGCTTGAATGTTGTGGCCGCAATCCAGCTGGCTAAGGAGCTTGGGTCAGACAAGACAGTGGCGACGGTGGCCTGCGACACGGATCTGAAATACATGAAGGGCAATATTTTTGGCGATGATTAAAAGTGCTTCAATATGTCGATAAAGCGTGTCATTGCTCCACCCGCGCGTGAGACCTGAGTAATTGAGTGGAGCATGTCGAAGATCACCACAGCCCGTCCAAGACTGTTTCATTGTGGAAGTTACTTGTGCAATCCAGATACCGGTCACTCGCATTTCAAATATTCCCCAAATATGGTTTATTGATTTCAGAGGATTTATTCAGATGCTTGACTTGTGAGAGGTTTATTCATGCACCGGACTTTTTCTAACCATTTTAGTCTCGGATTCGCTAACCTACCCATTCACATTTTCCGAGTCACTGCATTCCAAAGTTCATATCATATTGGCGGCTACAGTAAAACTACACTGCGATGTTGTGTAGTAGTACCAGCCTCAGCTACCCAGATATCAAACGAGTGCAGTTTGATCGACCAAAGAAAACCGACACATCAAATGTCCTCCTGAACCCCTCATCAGTCACCACCACCCTGATCGTCAAACATCAGTCTGAAGCGAATTCTTTGAGAAGGAAATTGACAGCACAGATGATATGCTGTACGTCGAACTCAATAAACCCGTGTAGTTTAACCACAGGAAGTCCTTCCGAACAGTCTGGCCCCAAGTCGTATGAAATTCTACGCACAATATCACCTCCTCGATAACTTTATTCGGAGAGTCGGCCACGGCACCATCGGTGAAGACGATGATGTTGAGTCACTCAACATCATTCGAGCCTCGTCGCGACAGTTCGTGCCGATACGGGCGAGGATGCTACTTAGGCATGGTTTGGCACGTGCCATATCGATGATTGAACTGCCGAGAAGAAGTGGTGCGCGTGTTTTGGGTTTTCTCATAGCCAATCCTTATGAAGATGCATACATCGATGCCATCGGGGTCGCGGGAGATACAAAGAGGCGTCGATGTCATTCTCCGGGGTCGGACAGCTGAAATGAGGGTGTGAAGTTGTGTGGAATTGCGGATACGTGGTCTGATCTGTCGAAGCTTTATTCCGAGCCCATCTTATGATCGAAAAATTACGCGTCAATGAGAATATTCGGAACAGAGTGTAATATAAAAACAGCGCTGGTGGATCTTAACCTGGTCCAAATGTTCAAGGTTAGCAGGTACGTCCAAGTTTAGCCAGGGACACCGTGAAAGAAACAAGAGGGGGAGATAAACCAAGGTATGCACACTTCCAGTGAAAGCCGCGCCTCCCCTCTGTGAATGCTGCCGGTGTGACGCGCTGCGTGGACAAGGTGGGTTCTTGGAGTTGGGCGCCGCTGGGTATGACAGGGATCGGTCTTGCAACATTCAGCTAGATACCGCTGGAATGACGTGCAGAAATTTACCGTTACCTTGCTGGACCAGCATAAGCAAGCCGCACTGTGACGCGCATGATGACGGAGTGGCTACCCAGAAGAAGGCGCTTGCCCTGGCGACCAGCTGTCAATTGCCGGGCTGAAATCTATTCTTAGGCGTCAAAATACGAGGTTCACCACCCCGTTTCTGCGATAAATGGTATGTCGAGCCTAAATAAGCCCAGGCCGCTCAAAATTATCGTCTTTCTTCGCAGGGCGCTGCAACCGACTAGCCTACACCCTACCCCATTTCTACGTGAAATCACATACTGAAACTTGGGTGCACTCAGGCTGCTCAACATTATCGTCTTCACCGACGGCGCCGCGACTGACTGGGCCATGCTTAAACGGCATCCTGCACGGTAGGGTGACTACCTAACACTCTGATTCTTGCTAACCAACCAAAGACCAGGCGTTGGCCCCACGATCGACAAAACCACGAGGCAATCAACACTCTCTTCCGCACCAGGGATAAAAGAAACCACGAGTTGTAATAGGCACAATATCTATACATAACCTCGCACGATTTGAACCGAAATATTCTACATCTCTACGGTCCAGCCGGCGCTGACGTGACTTTGTCAGTCGCAATTCGGGCCTTAACCAGGCTTCGAGACGAGAAGAGACTGGGAGTTCCCAAAAACAAGGCTGTTTCGGATGAGGAGATGGAGATGTACCCTGAGCCACTGGCAGATCCGCGAGACGAGCTTTGTTTCCTCGAGCAAATGGGGAGAGGTCGTCTGAATCCTGAAATTCTTCATCCAGCATCCGAAGGAGACACCGATGTCACGATCGAAAATGGTCTGCGATCCAGCATCTGAAGGAAACACTAAATCATGATAAAAAATGGCTACTCCGAGCCACGCGTGGATTTTCGAGATGAGCTTTGTTTCCTCAGGCGAATGAAGGGAGGTCTCCCGAATAACCTGAAGCTCGTCATCCATTTTCCAAAGGAGACGCTCATGTCACGATCGAATAGGGTTACCATAAGCGACTGGCGAATCTTCAAGATGAGCTCTGTCTCCTCGGATGAAAAGGGAGATCGTCTGAATAATCTGCAGTTCGCTATCCAGCATCCCAAGGAGACAGTGGTGTCATGATCAAAAAGGATTTGTGATCCAGCACCCGAAGGAGACACTCATGTCACGAGGCCAGCATTGATGATTCCTAGTGATGGATTGGGGCTAAAACATGGGGATTGTGATGAAGAGAGGGCCAAATGAACTGAGTGCATTTGGTTGGCATATTGGGTTGAATGGGAGTTCAGATTACATAGAGTCAGGCAGCCTATTTTAATACACACTCCCCTCCGTTTAATGGCATTTGTCTTGACACCTGGGTGTGCGAAATTGTTCGCAATTTTGCTGACCAGTGTCAGCCACTGGCACCTCAAATTGTGAGAATCAGCATAATTTCAATTTCGCATGCGCAAAGCTTCACTTTTCTTTTTTTCTCTTCTTCATCCCCATATCAAAGTTGATGTCAGAACCCTCCCACGCCGCCCCCATGTTTCTGTTCTGTGAAGACGACTGACTTTTGGTATTTAGATTTCCGCCGACATTCAATTTTCTTTTTGTAAGTTATTTCCCGTACCTCCCCCCCCAACGTCCGAACATCTCTGGTGTCAAAACCCTGTGTGTCTTGTGAGGTAATGTGAAGCTATTTAGCTAACCGTAAGGCAGTTTCCAACAACCACCCGTAAGTTTCGGATCGACCGACTGATGCGATACCTGATGACTAAACTTTTGACGCGAGAAGCCCACCAATTTTTAACAGTAAGTTGCAATGTTTCGTGAAACGTCGTGAAGCTGCACAGCTGACAGCGATGCAGACTTTCACCTTTCCTTGTAAGTTTCAGACTAACCGAATTACCTGATACCTGATAATTGAACTGTGGTGCGAAGTCAATCAACACGAAAAGTAAGTCTCAACATCTCTCGACATGGAAATCTCTGGTTTGCAGACACTGACATGGTTCCCTCAACTTTTAGTGGGCGCATCCAAGAAACGTATGTTACTGTCTCTTCCCCGACGAATTCTATATTGTTGCTAATCCAGTTTTCAGAGTCCAAGAAGAGTGAGAACTTTCGTTGCTTTCACAGAGTATCAAAGTTGCTGACGCCGATTTCTCCAATAAGGCCAGAATATGGACAAGAAGAGTATGTACACTTTTCCAATCTTTAATAACACATTACTAATTGTTGGCAGAACCGAAGCCGGTAAGATGCTACCACCCAAGCGTTGAAAATTAACCAGCATACTGAGAGTTGCGCGAAGTGCTCCAACTGCGGGAAGTCCGGCCACAAGGCCGAGCAGTGCTGGACTCGTCCAGCGGTACGTATTTACATCTCTGGTTAATGATATTTGCTTTTCTTTTGCTAATACTTGCTGAAGGCAAACGGTGGGGTGAGCATCTATCCATCCACGCTTGCACTTTTATGAAAATACCTTGGGTGCTGATATTTTGCTTTATTTTACCAGGCCCCCGTGCCCATTGTATGTATTTTTAATGCCCAGTTGGAGTTGCATCAGGCTAACACGTTCTAGAACTCTCAACAAGCAAGTTTCTCCACTGAAAGTTTATTTGGAAACTCTACTGACCATCTTTACCATGAAGTCTTGGTTGAATAAGAAGGAGGTAAGTTGGGACAGCTTCATAATTTATGCTTTTCCAAGACTTTCGACTAAATGGCACTAATTTCTGGTAGCATTTGATGAACCTCGCTCGAGTAAGATACGAACTAAACATACATCTAAATGCTTGGTTCTCAAACTAATGACACATTTGCCATTTGCAGAAGAAGGAGGGGGATATTGCTGTAAGTTTTCGCATATTTACGACTACCTCTTATTCGCTGGATATTTATTCTGACGCTACTTTCTGTGTGCAGGCCAAGAAGGCGGAGATCGCCGTGAGTCTTCCGATTCTTCAGGGCAGTATCCATGAACCAACTTATCTGACTTATAACCAGGTCATTGAGGCCGAAATGGACGTTCGTTCAACCTTTTTCCCATTTATTATTCTTTCATATATTGTTCAGCTTCTGATGTTGTGTAGAAGCTTGTCCAACTTGCTTTTGTAAGCTTCCTCCTCGCACGAGCTAGGTTGGCGCTTATTAATAATTCTGTAGGAAGCAGGTGAAAAGGCCATGGTTTGTCTTCAATCATGTGTCTTATTTTCTGATGATATTGACAAGTGAAACTTAGGCCGCCGCCCACGACAACGGGGTATAGCGCTATAAGCCCCTTGTCTATATCATTGCAATTCACAGTACTAACTTGAACGTAGCAGGGCCAGAACCCGGCTTCGGCCGACGTAAGTGATACATAATGTCTCTGAGTGATGGTTACTAACACTTTGCCAGGCTAAATTGGCCCAGCTGGTGAGTGCAACTGTGAACCATTACTGTGTTGAATTGGATGATTAAATAGTACATGAATCTAACATCATTTAGGAGGCTGCGGCGAACGTGGAGTGAGCAGAGAAATTCTTATTCTAACCTAGGTTCTATTCGACAGTATACTAATGCATGCAAGATATATGATGTAGTGGGCCCGAGGCCATTGGTAAGATTTTACTCAATTCATCTTTACTTCTGAATGCTAATAATAATCCAAGAACCAGAAGAAAAGAATGTATGCCAAATTTGGTTGTTAAAAAACCCGTTGCGATGGACTAATGATATGTCTTTAGCAAATACAAACTGGGGCCTTGCCCCCTCATGACATTGAAAGGACGTGGTTTCCCATCAGTGACTCCTTGGTGTCCACTATCCAACTCAGCAGCTAATTTCTAAATCCGGACTTTTATTTCTCATCATCTAGAATTGTGCAATGGTTCTGTTCCGAGTTTCGCTCTGGGCTGCTACAACGTGCAATTAGCCATGATGCCTCAGCTGAAGGGAAGATCAATTGGCACGCTGGAAGCGTGAACGGCGCTAACATATCAGTAGTATGGGCCTCATCGGCCGGCCTCTATCAAGCCGCGTGATGCTGTCCACATTCCCTCCATTCCCGCGTGGAAGCACTGAGGCTGAAGAAACACAACCACGCTTTCCACCAAGGTCACGGTTGACAACCGCGTCAAGAATTAGGTCCGCTTGATCCAATCCCTCGAGGTCATGCAGCTAGGCTAACACTGGTCCAAGCATCCGTGGCTCAGGGTATAGTGGAAGACATGAGACCCTGGAGTTGGAGCGAAGGAGTTCTTCCTGGCTAGCCCGATAAAACAAGCCTAGTCGCCAAGACATACGAGAGATGGCCGACAACCTTGGACAATGAGCGGGATTAGATGGTTGGAATGGTATGCAGTAGACCGATGTCGCACCTGCAAATACAGGCTTTGGCAGTTCGTTCTTCGAAGTATTTGGAGTGCCAAACGCGTGGTCATATGAATTCCTTGTGTTCATCCCAGGCAAACACTGCCTCCGCGCCAGGTCAAAGCTAGCAGGGAGGCGTCAATCGACACATGTAACCGACTGGCTATCAAGGCGGATCCAAGGGAGCTGGCCAGAGGGAAGCCAGGGCGTCCGTATACTGGCACTCAGGGCGCAGACACGAGACGGCAAGGGACTACTCTGGTGGCCACAGGCGCAGCATGCTTTCACGTGATGGTAGGCAACTGAACAGAAGAGGGAGTACACGAAGTAAGTGGGCTGCAGCTTTGCCTCTATAATTAGGTATCCATGATCATTGGCTCAGAAAGAACGTCTTCCCATGTGGCATGTTCCCTACCGTGTTCAGCGACGGTGCCCATGCTGACAGCAGCATCGGCCAGCCCACAAGTGAGTCGGCTCAAAGTCTGGAGATATTTTGCTTGTTGCAATGCTCACGTGGCTTGTTTCGCGTTCTGCGTGCTTCTTTTCCAGTCCATCATGTGCGTGTGTGGCGGGCAGCTGTCGCCGGCTGTCAGTTTGAACCCTTGATTGCCGCACAAACTTGGCCTCTTCTCCTCGCCAGAAACTCTCCACGACTGCCTCTTGCATACTAATTTTCAGCCACGACAAGATGCAAGCCATGCTCTCGCATCGGAGCCATCGCTCCATCGCCGACCGGAGTGATACCTTCAAGGTAGAGTGGGTTGGGCAACAGCCAGCAACTGCGGACCGCCGCGCATATATGGGAGAATACTTCCTCTTTATGTTATATTTGGAGAACCCTGAGGAGGATCTGAAGGGTTACTGGAAGACAGCAGAGGGAGAGGTATGTAAGCGTCTCTTTAACGCTGGGTGGCGAGACATTGCCACCAGGTACTTTGATTGGCTGGTCAATAAGTTTCTTTGGACTTGGTTCTGTAAGTTTTCATCCCGACGCGCCAGCAGATGCCTAACGGAAGAAAGTCTTAAAGTACGAAGAGGGTGAGGTCGACGAGACTCACCCTCCTGTGTGGCCATGGGCCGAAGGGCCAGTAAAGCTGCACGGGGAGCCAATGTCAGACGTGTATGCGGCGTTCTGCAAGCAGGAGCTCGAGAAGGCTAGGGCCGAGGAGGAAGCACAGGTCCAGCGCGAGGCAACCGCCCAAGCGCCGCCAGCTTCAAATTCGCTCTCAGCGGACCGTGACGTGGTTCAGGTCCCTGCGAAACGGCCCCGCGGTCGACCTCGCAAAAACGAGACAAAACAGGCGGAGGGCCCTGTTGAGAAGAGGAAGCGAGGAAGACCGAGGAAGACCGAGGCTCGGGAGGCAAATGAGGATGATGGAGAGGAGCTCGAGGCGGGTGCCAGCGTCTCGAAGCGCACCAGGTCAGCCACCAAGGCTAGCCGCTGAGCCCAACAAGCAAGCCAACCAGGGTGGGTGTGGTGATAGGCGATAACGACAAGAGTCGAGGAGGTGAATGGAGCGGTGCATATCACCCCACTCTGATTTCGTCAGAGTAATGCTCAGGCAGGGTGAAGAGCATGGATTCTTCTTGGCTGTCTCCACAGGCGGCATTGGCAAGACCATGGCGATTTTCTTTCGTGTCGATGATGAACAATGTTCCGAATGGAAACACCTCATTCAATTCCATCTTGACAGGGGCAACTCTGGCAGGAATCAGATGAGGTGGGAGTAACTCCAGCGTCAGTTTCACAACCGGGGCATCCATCGGACTTGAACTGAGACACATTTTTTGGAGTGGACTTGTTGAGCATGGCACCGCGAAGATTTGGGCATTTGTAAATAGGTTTTGCGCCATGGGGCGGATGCGAGCTGCGACGAGAATTTCGCTGCGCGCGTCTCGGCGAATTCAATATCGGAATAGAAGGGCGAAGCAATTGGATTGCTCTTGGGAGGAGAAGGAGGAGGAGCATTTGGATGGATGGCGAGTCGTGGGGTTACGGTACCTTTTTAGAATACTATTTACGAAAAAATTCGGGACATTGCCCACCACATTCCAAAAGACTGCATGCAACGACCTGTGGGTAGGCAAAAGATGTTGAAAGAATTGAGTGATGACTCATCGGGGTGCAGAGGACGACCAAGACTTGCCACGCGACTTTGGAACAGCACCTCCACTTGGGAAACGTGCCCCTAAAGCCTCTTGAAGAAGACTGGCAGAGAAACTTGCATTGTATTGGAAAGTGTAAAATTTTATCTCTATCTTGCGCCCATCATGAGCCCTCAGGTGTCATTTCCTTGTCATTGGCGACAGCGAATCCTAGCCGAAATCCCGATTGGTGGCTCAAGAAATAGACATCAATGTCACTTGAACTTGGTGTCGAACCGCCCAACTGGTCATTCACTATTGCCCCATCCTTTTTCTTTGGTCGACTGCGCTAAGCGAACAGTTAATTAATTTCTTCTATTGACATGTTGTCAAAACGGCGCTGAACGCCACCCAGCGCGATCTTGAGAACCCCCCCGGTGGTCAGAGGCATGCCCTTTATCCTTTTCAATGTTCAAGTTCCTGGCTCTATAGGAACGGATCAACACGGTCAGCCATGGAACTATATTAGACTTCATACACAAGGCATACTCTTTGTCGTGTCGACAATGTCCCAAACACCTTCCTTCTCCAAGTCATCATCCAGCTCCTCCAGCGTGGCACTGGCTTGGGCGTCGTCTCCGACCTGGAAGAACTGAATCCCTGCGTGATGCTGTGGTGCTTTGAGCTGGTCCGGCTTGCCAGCGAACCTCTGGATGACTTCATTGGGCGAATCAGTTGCGGCACCATCGGTAAAGACGTCAGGGTTGATTGGACGAAGCGTATTTGAGCTGTGACGAGATAGTTCGCGGATGTAGGGAGCTAGAATGCCGTTGAGGCACGAGCCCGTCGGTGTCATTCCCCAAGGCTGAACTGCCGAGAACAGGTGGTGCACCTGTTCGGCCCTTATAGGGCCGGCTGAAGGGTTTGGTTTGAGTCTTTTCCTCGAGGCGGCATGAGGGAGTCTTACCGGCAGTTCTGTAAAGATGAAGAGAGAACGCGAGGGCGTGTAAATGAATCAGAAAAAAGTGAGCCCCTGCTCAGTTATACATAAGATACGCACATGGATAGACCTAGCACTGGCGGACTTTCCCCAGCAATGGAGCAGCGGTTCTATTCTAGCATTTGTTGTATTGAACTCAGCGCTTTATAGAGACACTGCTACACGGTCGTCATGCCGGGGAAAGGAAATGCGCGCGCAGTTGAGCCTCTCGTACAGGCTTGGACAAAGTGTTGGGGATGTTGACGGCCTAGACTGGGGCTGCGAGCGGCCTGAGAAGGTGCCACGATACGAAACTAGAAGTTCCGCAGAAAGTTTTAGCCTGCGTCTACTGAAGCACAATGGCCACATCTGACCCGAGGTGCTGCCAGCTGTCGCAAGCCGTCGACCGCCCTCAGGTGGGCAGTGAGGCACCATTCGTGGCGAGCCGGATGTAGAATGCGAAGGCGCTAAATTTGGTCCTTTGTTAGGGAAGGAGCCGGCCATAGGCCCACTCTCCACTAACTGGTAATTCTTCAGCAGCATTGAGAAATCCTCAACACCAACCATTACGGCGACCCTCGCCGCAGCCTTGGTCAGATCCCTCGCAGCAGTCCTCGCAAACAGTCACAGCAGCCCTTGGGCCAAGTCTTACAAAGTAGGTACTATAATTGAATCAGCTTTACATATCTCCGGGCTAACAATATGTCAGCATCAAGGTCTTGTATCCGCGATCATGGGCCGCCTCAGCTCGCAAAATACGATCACAGCACAGAGATCCAACGATACACACAAAGGTCTTGTGTAGTTTTCACAGAAATGACTTGCTAGGCCATGCCTGTGAAGTCAGGGGAACAAAGTTCGAGACATACTTGCTGGTGTCGACACCATTCGCGTCCCTCGTGGCCCAGTTGGGATCGACGTATACTTTTCAAACCGCGAGCCGGGGTTTTGACATGACACTGGTATCGTCGTTTATTTCTCAAGTCACGACTCGGGATTTTATACCAAAAGCACATTCGGCATCGATGTCTATTTCTTCCGTGTGCAGTTAGTTTTCTCTTAATTAAAGGGACAAGAAATGCAAGACAAAATATGAGATTTAATCCTTTTGACTACGTGTGCAGTAAATTAGCATTTGTTAGAGATAGCCCAGTCATCTCCTGTCGCGCCTCTCCTTGGGGCCCATAAACCTAGGTGTCCTCGATTCCAACCCCGTCTCTGATTGTGGACAGGCTTTTGCAGACCCCTTGAGACTTCCAAATGCCAAGACTGGTACACTGTCGCTTTTAGAAGGGCGAAATAATGGAATTCTAAAATCCAACATGACTATTAATATGGAAATAATATTATTTTACCCATGGTTCCATTAGGCTTATGTGTCTGCCGCTGGCAATAGACTCTGCCTTGATACGAGGCAGGGCTGCTCGACTTTTGTGGGTTCAACCCCGCACCACAAGCAAGACGCACAGACGCATTCTACCACAAGAGAACGACAGTCTAGCATCACTGTCACCTACCCTATTCACTCCAAAACTTATGTAAAAACTTGCTTCATAAACAAGCCCAATTATGTTATAAAAAAACAGCGGTATTAGCCTATATTTACGATTATTCAAGGGAAACGTCACGGCAAATTTTTGTTCTGTGACCTCACTTCAAAGTCATGCATCCTCTAGGCACGGATCGACACGATGCAGTACTGCAAGAGCCACACTTTAAGCTGCAAACGTGTTCAACTGTCGCTACGAGACACATTGCATCGTGGCGGAGGGCATATTCACGTGGAGGAACGGATGCGTGTGTGATTGGGATGGACGGCACCAGCTCGCTTACATGGCAAGCGAAGGATCGGCATGAGCCGGCCGCAGAGTCTTGTCCAAGGCCCAATTCGACAACTGTACACGGCAACAGACGTGGGATGGCGGGAACTTGCACTGACCGACAGAGACCTGCAAGCTGTGCGGTTGATTAGCGATTTTCAGCATCCACCCTGCATAAATAGTGGCATAGCGGACGAAGCGCTGGAGGCCGACCGAACTAGCACATCTGGTCTCGGGCCAATAAGTCGAGGGCTGGCTTGTCACTCTGCATGCTCACCAAACATGCAAAGGAGTCAGACTGGCGCACTCTTACCGGCCACAGGACCATTGATCCAGGCCCGCATGAGCCTCCTCGTCTAGGACTTTGGCGTCCAGGAGGCTGGAGCTGATGTGGATGGCGGGAGTGGGGAGCTCCGAGGCTCCCGGTCTTCTGAGAAGCAGGTTTTTCTCCGGCTCGCGGCATTCTGGCTCGTGGCATTCAGACGAATGCAACTACTGCAGCCCTTCGAAATAGTCGATGAAAACCGGAGTCGATGGATTCTGGAAGCGGCAGATGCAACGTCGAAGTGGTGTGTGGGGAAATGGCAGCCTCTGGCAGCAGAGCAAAGGTCGAGGTCTCAATGCAGGCAGCCATGAAACATGGGCAATTTCCACAGCGACTCTGCTGACAGCCATTATTTGTCGCCATAGGGGTCATAGGGGGACAATTGCTTTTGGGCGATAAAGTGTCGAGTTAGTCTTGGTTCCACGGGGATGCTCTCCCGCCCAGGCGCGCCCGGGCTTGAGCCAATCGGCGCTCGGTGAAGGGGGGAAGAGTTTTCCTCAGCTGAAGGGTGGGTACGTACCTGTCGCAGCTTAAGCCTCGCGGCGGTCGGGGGAAAAAAGAGGCTGTCAGGCTCTTGGCTTAATGGAGGTCGGGAAGTGTGGGTGGGACTGTCGAGGCATTTTGCTTTGCATCTTTGGCAACCTCGTTTTCGAGGCATCGGCGCGTTCTTGGCTATCCACTACACAGCCGCCGCCATGCCAAGCGGAGAGGATGAGAGAGTCTGATGGGTCTGCATTGGGCGGGCATAAACTAACTCTGGACCTTGAGTGAACAGCTGGCAGGGCTGATCGGGTCTGCAGGAGCCATGGCGCAGGCTCGGCATGATTTGTCCAGCAAAGCAAGAATAAATTAAACAATGGCGGGCGGAGCGGGAGCGGTAAACGCATGGAGAGAGTTTCTCAGGTTGAGTCGTTGAGTTCAAGACATGACAGCAGCCGAGCCACCGACATCATATCATGTCTGGAGCTGAGTCAGTCTGCCATGTCTTGACTTTAAATGATGGTGAATGAGAGAAAAGCATTTCTGGCACTTGTTCATTTCCAAAAGACGAATCAAGGTACCCAGATGGTCGGTCGGCAATGGCATGAAACAGTAGTCCCTCCACCAGCAGACGACTCGAAGTTTGTACAACGCCTTGCTCTTGGCGTTCAGCCCGCTGGGTACGGCATCTTGTCAGCTCCCACGGTTGGGTTCATCCCTTTGTTGGCAGGATTGGGGGTTCCACAGAATTAGCCCTAGGCATGTCGATTCCGCATCGCTGTGTAGGTTGTCAGCAGATTGGCCATGTCTCCATTTGCGTGCAGAGTTTTCTCTCAAGTTTTCTCGGCCGCCTTGGGGGCGGCCTTTGGGAAGCGCAGCGGTGACAGATCACTCCTCAGAGGGAAAGCTCCCCACAGAGCAAGACTTGATGCCACAAGCTCATCGTGGAAACTCGACAGGTAGGGATGCCTTGAGTGTGTGCGTTTTCCGGGTCCCTGGCTAATGCATGGTGCCTGAGACCTAGCCAGGGGCCTCCTCGGTGCTGGCGGGCCTAGGCGGAGACGGGCCTAGTTGGCGTGATTGAGTGAGCCATTTTCCCTGCCAGGGGAGGCAACACAGGCCTGGGCGCGCCAGGACTAGGCTCGTAACGGGCTAGCTCTGTACCTGGGGGCCTTGGTGATTTTCATACCGCCCCGGTCCATCGGCTCGCTACCGAGCGGATCTGGCCCCCGAGTTGCCTCCCACGGACCGCAGCAGTGAGGAAACAGGCGGATTGGGCTGCTAAGGTCAATGGCTCCTCCAACGGCGTCTGCTAGCCCAGATACTGACATGCTTTGCCACGCACCCGCGGCTGGGACCTGACTTCTTTTGCTTGTAAGCCCTGAGCCGGGTCGCTCCCGGGCTTCCATCCATCTTGTCAGCACTGTTTCGTTCGACGCCAAGGGCTGGTTGCTCGCTGGCTCCCCTGGCCTGGCTCCCCGCCGCCCTTTGATATGGCATCCCCAGCTCCCAATGTGTATATAAGTGAGGGCATCCACCCACCCTGATACACCCTTCTCTTGCTCACCACCACACTCTCTAGACATCTTCGTCACTCACTACGCTGGCCGTCGCCGCAAACCAGACCTTGATCTGTGATCAGTCTCTACCACTCTCTTGCCTCACTCACTCTTTCTCTCTTCGCCGTGCGTCGAGAATACACCAAGTCGGACCAGTTCTCCAGACTCCACAGCTTTCAGCTACTTCACATTCACTTCACTCGTATAAACCTTTACGAACCATTACCCAAGCCTTCAACATGTTTGCCAAGTTCACTGCTATTCTTGTCGCCGCGGCCACGGTCGTATCTGGCGCTGCCATTGATCCCCGCAACGCCGGCATTGCTTGGATGACCCCCCACGACGAGTACAGCAGCTCCGCTGGTGTTCTTGGTTGCAAGATCAACACCAACCGCGTCGCCTACTGGCCCAGCGCCGTCGACTGCGACAACATCTGCGTCAAGGTCTCCAACGCCGGCCGCCACGTCTATCTCCTCAAGATCGACAAGTCCGGCGGCGCCTACGACATCTCGTACGACGCCTGGAACTACCTCTATTCCGGCAAGTCTGCCGCCACGGACCCAAAGCAGGGCGGTCCCACGCCCTTCAACTATGAGTACGTCCACGCCAGCAAGTGCTCCAAACTCATGCACCAGGGCAAGCTGCCCCTCGCCGCCGTCCCTGCCATGAACTACCTCACCGATTGTCTCAAAAAGCCCAACAGCTGGGTTGCCAAGAACCACAACCTCTACAACATGTGGAACTCTGTCTGTACCATGGGCGTGGAAGAGAGGTGCAAAATCGACTTCGCTGTCACCAACCAGCCCATTTGCCCCACCGCGTCCAACGTTGCCTACCTCAGCAAGCCCAAGGGATGCGCCGTCTACAACCTTGCCTACGGCACTGGCAAGAAGACCTTGGCTGTTTAAGTGCCATCTGTCCAACGCAAGCAAGAAACTGTTACGAAGTGAAACGAAACATAGGATATCCCGGGGGAAAATAGGAATCAGTTTTTGCCTTTTTTTCGATTCAATCGTGTACATAGATTAGAACAAGCCAATAAAATAGAATTTATGGCGTTTCTTACACACCTCGGTTCCTTTGCGACTTGCGCCATTTGACTTGTGTTTGCCACCGGGTGTTGTTGGTGATGTAAGACGGGCAGGACCTGGTACCTTGCAGCAGCACACCTCCTTGGCGCCGAGGATGAATCAGACTGACGTGAGTTGCCCCACAACCATCCATTTCTGACAGGCCTAACCTCACTGGCCCATGTGCGGCCCAGTGTGCGGGGTGATTTGATGGTCGCATTGAATGCAACCAACCCAGCCAACTGCATATGTGGGTGCAAGCAAGTTTGGCCACGCACAGCGCAACCAGCACAACAGATGCGGAATTTCACCTGACACGCGTTATGCGGAAATTCCTACCGTTTTCCTGCTGTCGACAGTCTCCGCCTCCCCCTTTTCGACTGATCGTTAGCCCCCGAACTGACTCGATGAGGATCGGCCGACGTTGAAAGAAAACGTAGCCCCAGCTCCTTCGTAAAAGGTTCTGAAACCAGCAAGGCGAAACAAAACAGCCGGAAAGGAAAAGAGCTTAAATCCTGCGCCCCTTGTCCCCGTGTTTCGAGCCCAACGCCAGCCTTGGCCTCAGCTGGCTGGCCATGGCGCTATCGGGCGCAAAGGGGAAACACACGAGTCGCGGTACGGTGCTAAATTCAGGAGTAACCGTTGGCATTACGTGTGTGCCTGGGGCGCCTCGTATCGTTGCGGTGCTTGACCCTGTTGTCATTCTTTTTGTTAATGACCGACGGTTTTGTTGTCGATCGGCATTGCAAGTGTTTGCGTGTGGGGCCGACGGTTGAGTGTGTGGGCTTTTGTGGGCACGGATCGTCAAGGGTGGAGGGTCGATTCGGGATGAACGGGAGCCCTGTCTCGGGTTGCGCGAACAGACCAAGTGTTGATGGCAACGCTGAAGCACAGATCAGTGTCTATGCCAAACATGAGATGATTGGATTGCGGGTGAACCCTGCCTGCAAATTTTTCGCTCCTCAGTCCAAGTTGCTGGTTGCGATTGCCTATGCTCGTCGACCACGTTGCTGGTTTCATCACATTGCTGTAGCCTATCGCTTTGTGGTTTGGTCAGACTCGGGGCCGAGGCCGATCTTGTCGCATGGAAAACTTTTGTAACCTGGCAGTACAGCTAGGGGTAGCCGCAATGATTGATTCCGAGATGCTGAAGCCCACGGTTGATGCACTTCGTCTGCCTTCGCGGTCCAAACTCTTCGTCAGAGGAGCCCGATAGCTTCACTCGCTGTCTGCGTTGGTGGGTCGATCGCTGTTCTTGTCCGCCAGCAGGTTTTGGTGTTGCCTGCGCGACATGCTGCTCAGGGACCAGGTTGGAGAGGATCGAGACACATTTTGATTTGGGGTGATGACATTGCAGATGGTATCCGATTCGCGATGAAGTGAATTCGTAGTGTTGGTGAAAGGTGGAGGTTGTGCGTAGGCCCCCACCGCCGACGGTGATTCACCTGAACCTCCACCAGACGACCACCGCAAGGAACCCTTCAAAGGGCCTGTAAATGTCGGGTATTTATTTTTACCTGGATTAAAATACTTTGGGCCGAATTCGCAATGAGCAAGACCCAACGCACCTTTATTTTGTTGTCGCCTTGGGTCCGAAGCATGTGCGAGTCTACCTCCTCGAAGTTGGCAGGCACGAGCTCTTTGTCAGGTACTATTCATTACGCATATCAGTCCCTTTAGTATGTCCTATAAATGCAGAATAGGATTCGGGTGAGGGATAGATTGAGATTCGGATTGGGGACATGTTAGGATCAAGCGTAGGATTCAGGTGATGGGGACAAGATCAAGATCAAAGATTAGGGACTAGCTACGCATTATACAGACACCAAGAATACTACATGCCAGTGGTTTCTATCAACTTGGAATATTGTTCTTTGCCCTAGGGGAGATAAGGCAGTGGCTGTTGCCTCACAGCTGACCATATCATGCAGTTCAACGGTCGATAGCAACCAATACACAACACAGAGGTCAGTAGTTGTGGATATGTACTGTACGCAGCAGGTGAGGTGATGCAGGCTCTGGCCTTGGTCATTGCATCGCCCAGGATCTCACCGACCTTGAAGCGGTTGTCGCATTCCCCTTGGTCAAAGCTAATAGGCACCAACTCTTCGAATCTAACAAACACGTCACAAGACCATGAGTTGGACGGATGGAGCACACAACAAGGACAGTTTCGTACACAGTAGGATCAGTCTGGAGGCTACAGATCTAACCAAGTCATATTGTCCGTAATGGCCAGCCCTAAATGCAGGCACAAAACAAACAACGCACTCGACACATACTCTTTCAGCCTCATTCTTCCTGCTTTTGGACATGTCGCAAACTACTCTAATTAAATCATCAGTTCGTCAACCCACCAAGTAGGACAGAAAACATGACAAGAAATCCGAGCCGAGATTTCACTAGACCTTTGTATCAAAGAAATAAATTTAGAATCATCCAACAAATTCCATGTGACTTGAAACTACAACAAATATGTCATCAGTTCCCTTCGCAGGAAACGCGCGCACTGTCCTGTGAGCTTTGGTCCATGTCCCGCCACTCTCATCAGGCTCAGCTTTAGGTTTACACCAGAGTAATAAATACTATTGACCCAATAGACTTGAAAACAGGAGATAAAAACAGCAGGCAAAGGGAAACCCCTCATTCTACGCCCGCAGATACCCTTGGTGTCGGTGCTGCGGCTCCCCCCAACGAGCTTGCGAGGAGGGCCCGCGGCAGCGCCCCCGGAGGGCCGCCGGAGGCAAAGAGCCGACGTAGGTGGCGCCAGGAGTGCAGTGACCAATTCAAAGGCACAATGGAGGATTGCTGACTGATGTGCCGCGCGGGGAACGGCAGGCTTCTTTGGACGTCGCCGTGGTTCCAACGGCACGGACCCAGCGGGAATTTCATGGCTTTCGGCAACGAGCCCCGCTCCGAACTCACTGCGACGGCGAGGAAGCTGAGAGCGAGGGCCTCGGCAGCAGTGAATTGTGTAGTTTACGGCTGATAGACAGCATACGGATAGACATACGGATAGACAATTGGTAGCAGCCTATCATAGGTGCAGCCACAAAAGAACAAGAAGTGCATAAAATATTACCGCAGCAAATTTGAGCATCATTTGATCATTTGAGGCCTACCGGACGGAACGGGGGTCGGAACCGCGCGAGCCACTACAACGGCTGAAGGACGGATGACTAATGGTGCCGAGTCAGCCATGTAGCGGGTAAAACCCCACTAACCGCCATCAACCAATGGTCCCGCAAACTATCGCCATCGCCCGTGTTGCGCCTCGTTCCTCTGTCGACTCTGGATCTCGCGCAAGCTTTTGTAACCTTTGCAATCGTTGCCGTACGCCTCGTGGACTCAATTCCAAGCGTGGAACTCTGTGGTATCCGACTTTCCGCCTGCTCAATGCGCATTTAGAGCCGACGTCACCCATTCTCCCACACAAACCGCGACCACTGCCGATTGCGGCGTCGGCATGATGCCTTCAGACACCATGACGGGCGCTTCCGCGGGCTCTTCGCAGCTGCCCTCATTCTACTCTCCCCGAACGCAGGCGGCCGATGCGTCTGGCTCGCAAGACGCCGACAGCAATGCCCAGTCGCAATCCATAGACGATCTGTCTCTCACAACAGCCGAAAGCCCCGAAACCCCCGCCGGCTCTGCGCAACCACCCCCGCCATCGCTCCTATCCCCCGCCTTCACTCCTCCCACCACACCGGGCACCGCCACGCCCACGACGGCTGGCCCCCGCGGCGTTCCTGTCGACAGCTCGATCCCCGAGGGCGGGTGCGGCTCCAAAAAGCCTCGTCTGCTGGAAACCCTGCCCGAGGTGCAGTGTATTGTGCGCGCCCGCATTCCCACTGTGGCGGGGACCGAAATGTTCCTGCACCTGTACACCAACAATGTGGACAGCAAGGAGCACCTGGCGATTGTGTTTGGAAACAACATTCGCAGCCAGAGCCTTGATGCACCGCGCGAGGGCGAGACTGAGATGGACCGCATGGTGCGCGGCGCCTACACGGGCAGGCTGTTCCCCGGCAGGACAACGAGCGGCATGGGCGCTGGGGAGCCGTTTGAGGAGCAGGGCCAGACACAGCAGGCTCCTCTGGTGAGAATCCACTCGGAATGCTATACGGGCGAGACAGCCTGGTCGGCCCGGTGCGATTGCGGTGAGCAGCTGGACGAGGCTGCCCGTCTGATGAGCCTGCCTGGCAACGCAAGCGGCGGCATCATTGTCTACTTGCGACAGGAAGGCCGCGGAATCGGTCTTGGAGAGAAGCTCAAGGCGTACAACTTGCAGGACCTTGGCTCTGACACGGTGGAGGCGAACCTGCTGCTGCGACACCCGGCCGATGCACGAAGTTATGGACTTGCCACGGCCATGTTGATGGATCTCGGCCAAAAGGACGTGCGACTTCTCACCAACAACCCGGACAAGATTCGCGCCGTCGAGGGACCGAACCGAGAGGTGGTGGTGACGGAACGAGTGGCCATGGTGCCGCTTTCATGGAAGGGTCGCGGCGGGTTCCGAAGCCAAGAGGTCGAGGGCTACCTCAAGACCAAGGTGAGTTGTTCTATAGGTATAACGACAGCATGATTGACCAAATGATTAACCACTGTGACAGATTGAAAAGATGGGCCACATGCTCGACATGGCGGGTCTCCCCCAATAGGCACGCGACAGGACGGGAATGCACGCATGGATGGAGTTTGGCGGTAATTTGGGCGTTTGGCAAAGATCTATTGATCAGTAGAGAAAACCGGTTATATACCTCAAAATTTCCATGTAGGAATTGGATAATTCGGCTGGATCATTTGCAGTTTGCATGAGCTCGCGTCCCACCTTCTATGCCTACTCAGCTGCATGCTGGTCAGGACATTAGCCTCATGATTGGAGACTGAATAATGAATAATAAGTGCACGGCATAACCTAGGTATTCCAGTTGTCATGGTTGGATCCAGGCAAGGTTCAAAATGACGTTGCGGAGCTAGCAATTTTAGTGGGGAGGACCCTGTAACCATTTGCGCTAGCGACAAGGCAGGCGCAGAAATTCAGCCTTCTCATGCATCACGCGTCAAGCTTCTGCAATTCTTCATTTCTTCTCCTTGTTTCGCACGCTCCTTTCGATACGTTTCCTTCAAGCATGCAATCATAGAGCCATTCATCATCAGCACGCACAATGGCGTCCCACGGCATTCGCCTGCGCCTCGTCATTCGCAGACACGCGGTTCCAGAGGTCAGACTCGTCTGGCCTTGCGGCACCTCAGAGGACATCACCGTCGCAAAGCTCTTGACGCAGGTCAACGAGGTCGTGCCGCTGGAAAGCGGAGACTGGGGGCTCGAAGACTACGCTGTCGAGCTCGCCGACGAAAAGGGAAACAGCTTTGAATGTCTGCATTTCCAGCAGGTTGGCAAAATATTCAAGGAGGATGACCAAGTCATGTATGTTTTTTCTCCGCCCAACCCACAGCCAGACTAACTTGGAACAGAATTCGATCGCTTCTTACCGAAGACGTGAGGCGGCGACGGCTGAGCGGACGGCATCAAATTTCCTCCGACGGGAGGCACCTCATCGACGGCCTCGCTTTTGGCAGGCCTTGGCTGCGAGTTCCACGAGACCGACCTGCCCTCGACCTCCCTCCGCGAAAACGAGCCCGCATCACATACGAAGAAGCAGAGGACGACGAGGCTGAAGATGCATCTTACCAGGACGAGGAAGAACAGCAGCCTCTTCGCTTGGAAGGTCGCCAGTATTCCGAAGAAAACTCCAGCAGCGTTGGGCTGCATGCCATGTTTGACGATGCCGACCGAGATGCCGACAACGAGCAAGATGAAGCCGCCGATAGCGAAGACGACTTTGAGCCAGGCAAGGATGCAGAGAGCAGCGCAGACGAGGAAGAGGATGCAAATCTGGAGGATGAGATTCGTCTCTTGCAAGAGGATAACGCCGTCGTTGGGGACAATCCATCCACAGAGCGCCTAGAGTTTTACCCCGAGGAGAATGAAGAGCCTCTGAGGGGTCTTTTATCGGACCAAGATCTCGACCTCTCGTCCCTCGACCACATTACAGCTCTTCGGTCCGCGTTCCCCTTGACTTCCATCTCTGCCATCCATGTGGAGCTGCTCAACCACGACAAGAATCTACGGGAGACATTCCAAGCACTGGCCAGGACAAATGAGCCAACCATGACGTTTGATGAGATGATGGATCAAGCACTGTTGGGGTTTAGCGACTTTGCCCAGCCCGGCCTCCTGCGCCAAGAGACTTCAATCCTGTCTGGCCTTGGGGATTATGACAATGCTCCGAGAGGCTCCACAAGACCGCTCATCCAAGAGGTTGAGAGCATCGACGCATCAGATTCCGAAAGTGGCAATGACTCGAGCGATAGTGGCTCTGAGTCGGGGTCAAGCGATAGCGACTCTGAAGGTACAGAGTCTAGCTCCGACGAAGACTCGAGCGATTCCGACTCCGACTCTGATTCTGATTCCGACTCTGATTCTGATTCAGACTCCGATGACGACTCCGACGACTCCGACGACTCTGATAGCGACTCCGATAGCGACTCCGACAGCGATTCCGACAGCGACGCATCCGAAAGCTCGGAAGATGGCTCCAGCGACTCCAGCTCGGGCGATTCTGATTCTGGCTCGGAGCCTGAAGAGGTTTCTTCAAAACCAGCAAATGCCCCCAATGCTAACACCATCCTTCCTATTCAAGAAATCTTGCCCATCCCCAGCTTGACATCAAATACCCCTGTCCCCCCTGGGAGCGGTCTTTCCAAGACTCGTAAGCGCAATGCGAGGCGAAAAGAGGCAAAGCGAGCCAGGCTTTTGGGTTCTACAGAGTCTCAACCACAGTCACCCATGATTACAGATGCCGAGGCTGAAGAGTCCGAGCTACTAGCTCGAAAGAGAGCTCTTTTGAGCGTTGTGAGCGACGAGGTATCCGAACACGAGGAACCAGCAAAATCTACCCCTCTGATCCAGGAGGTTGAGGACCAGCCAGCAAAAGTGGCAGAGCCAAACGCTGATACCCCCAAGTCCGAGTCCAGCTCACGACGCCAAACGAAAGTCGACGTGGGGGCTGGGCGCAGACTGCTTTTTGGCGCCCTAGGACTCAAGGCCCCAAAGACAAAGGCCGACGAGGACAAGATTCGCAAAAATCTCATGAAGGATGTCAAGCCTTTGGAAAACCACCGAACACAAAACTCGCAATCAAACGACAAACCAGAACAGGCCGAGGATGATGCGTGGCGCGAAAAGATCAAGTACCGCGGAGTGGAATGCTGCCACGAAGGAATAGTGCTGAGCGAGCCACCTTTTCCGTTTGTGCAGCGGTGGGATCCCCAGCAGCAATACAATTCCATGAGAAAGAGAAAGAGACAGTCTCAGAACTACGATGAGAGCTACTACGACGAGAGCTACTATGACGAAAATTCTCAGTGGAACGAGGAGGATGGTGCAACCGAAGACACTAGCCAAAAGAAGAAGAAATCGAAAAAGAACAAGTCCAAGGTGGAGGACAAGGACAATATCGAGCTCAATTATGACGACGTCCCAGCAGTGCCCCAGCAAGAAAATGATCAGCTGGGGGATGACGACTTGCCGGCTTTGCCTGCAGATGTCACCACTCTTCCTCGACTTGAATTCGGCGACGTCAAGCCCGGCATGGTTATTACCTGGAATCAGCTGCTCATGTCCAAGGCCACGCGCTGGCAGCCCCAAAATGTTTCCCTCACCGGACTGGTCCTGTCCGTGAGCGAAGATGAGTCGTTGCATGTCCTGCTCGCCAAACGGGATCGCCAGGAAAACGACAAGGAGTACGACGACAACGGCAAGCGCATTTACGAAAAGTTCGAGGCGCCCACTTTGGAAGACGAGGAAGACGAAGATGATGAAGATGATGGGCGAAGGGACGTGACTCGGTTTGAGCTTGGGGAACCAAGACTAGTCCAATCCATACCCATCCCCAATCCAAACACAGCTGCAAGCGGTGCAGTCCAGCCGGCCGAGGACGAACCAGGCACAGACAAGGTTAGCGAGAAGCGAGAAAATGACAAGAACGCGGCTGAAGAGTTAGATTTGCAGGAAGTGATGGCCGCTGGCGCCGGGCCAAAGGGCCCAGAAGTGGGGGAGCACAGCGACAAGTCGACCTCGATCCCATCCGGACAAGTCCCACCACGAATAGAACTCACAACCTCGAATGATTCGATATCCAATGCGTTACAGACGAATACGCCAAGCGACATGGATGATAGCCCAAATCGACAACTACAAGAAACCTCGCAAATGGCTGCGTTGCAGAACCCGGAAAGCAAGTTGAAAACCAACTCCCAAGATGAAATGGACATCGACAAAGATTCGGGATCAATTCCATTGGGAGATTCTGTATTGGATTCGATCATTCCCGACAGCTTACCTTCATTCGACTTTCACATGCAATCCGACGACTCCCAACTTGGGCTGCTTCATCCTGGCCAGCAAGGTCAAGCTGGGCCTCCGTCAGTCAGCAGCATCCACAGTGGACGCCAGCCGCCTTCCAACGTCGGGTTGTCATCTCAGCAGCTAGGGGGCGATACGCCTCGTGCGCATGCCACTCCCCCGCGAGACAAGGGTTCTGACAATAGTGCAGGCAGCACCCCTTTGCCTTCGCTGGAAGAGTTGTATGAGACGGCAAAAACTTCAAGGCAAGCGCAGAGTCCATTCAAATCAAGCCAAATGTCGGCGATTCAATCTCTCAAGGCCAGCGTCAGAAGGGACCTAGATTACGAGGAGGCCATGCGCAAGCTGGATGAGGGCGAAGACTCGGATGGTATCCCCGACAAGAACAAGTCGATTCGCACCTTGTTCCCAAATGCAACCCAGCCCGAACCATCGGGGGATGTGCCCAAGTCGCTTATACCCAAGGTCGAGACCCCAGCCAGAGGTACACGATCTCGACGAGCAAGGGGAGCATCTCCGTTTGTGGTTCCGGAAGGGAGTCAGGTCATATCTCTTAGTTCGAGTCCAGGATCGTCCCAGTTTGCCGAAGACTACGCCCAGGAGAGCCAAGATGAGTCGTACAAGGAGAGTCAAAGCCAGGCGGAGGGATCAAATTCATCACAAAACAAGGTGACCCAGCGGGAAACGAGGAGCCGAAGGAGAAGCGTGCCAGCATCGAGTTCGGCACCCACGCGGGCTCGGGTGACACGTAGCCGAACGTCTCTCCCACCAGCAGCCAACGCGAGAGCGAGTGCATTCAGTCAGATCAGGGGACGAAAGAAGTCGGGTGGGAAGAAGTAGGTCAGGGTTGAGTAGCGGATCGGGTTTTTCGGGTTTAGCGTGTGTTGGATCGGGGTAAAGATACCAGATCATGTATTGAATATTTTGTACGAGAAAAAACGGTTGGCTGCGAGCGGCGCAGTTTGTAATAGAGGCTGCCTAGGGGCCGGATCTACACAGGTCCAAAGGAGCAAGAGGCATGCCCAATAAGGCTAAAATAAGGGTAAAAGATGGTTGAGAGTGGTTTCGCATCGCGTGTGACTGTATCTTGCAGGCTTCAGCTGCAGCCGACGCCAGCCAACCAAAGCCGCGCTGACCACGGCGCCGGCACGACCCACCCAAGCCATTGGGTCACGCTCACAGGCCTGGTTTCTGCAGGATTTGGCGCATGAGGGCGCTGTAGCATAGGCACCTATGGCTGCTGCGGCCCCTGTAGCCTCTGTGGGCAAGAAACCTGCTCCTAGCTGCCCTCTTGGGTGGGTGTGGGCGCGATGCAAGTGTGCGTCACGAGCGAGCTTCAAAGGGACGCATGATTGAAAAGAGTCGCGTGTCACGGCCAAGATGCTCCGGAGCTGATGAGCTGTATCTCTTCTTTCAATTCTTCATGTTTCGTTGATCGAGCATCTTTTTCCTTCTTTGTTGCCTTTTCATGACGCCATCTTACACCCTTGTTCGTTCAGTCAACACCAAGTACACACGATACAAAGAGCACATATATTCAAGCAATTAGTTGGATATTCTCAGAGTACCATATTTCCTATAATACCGGATTTCATCGAAACCACACTACACCGCTGCGCATCGTTATACCAGTTACACAATTACAAATCACAAATTACAAACCACAATGAGACTCCTACCCTACACCGTCGTCGCCCTCTGTCTGGGCTTCACCTCTGCTGCGCCCGCGGCCACACCCACATGCACGCCCACGCCGACGTGCGCCGACATGACGCCCTCGAGAGACCAGCCGACGGTGGCAGCGGCCACGGCAAACCTGCAGGCGCGGCAGTCGCAGCCGGCCAACCAGCCCAACTCGATCCCGCCCTACGTGCCCATTGTCACGGCGGCGCCCACGCAGGATGCGGCCCTGGCCAGCCTGGGCTACTACCAGACCACCTACTACGAGTGCCGCACGCGGGACGGCACGGAGCACTGCGGCTGGCACATTCCCGTGCAAAAGATCAAGTCGTCGGCGGACAGGCGCAGGGCGGGCTGGGGCGTCGTCCTGGTGGCCGCCGGAGTTGCGGGGTGGATTGCTATATAGTTGGGCGTTGCAGAGTGCTTTCGGGCGTTGGGCCATAGACTTAGATACCCGCTGCTGGTCGGCAATAATGAGAACATGAAGTAATTGCTTTCACTGGGGTTTTTTCTTCAATTCACCACAGCCACTCACTTCACTTTGCCCACATTCACATCACCCACATTCACGTCACTCAACCATCACTCAACCCTCACTCAGAGAATGTGCTAATATTTTTTGGTCCGAAACCCGAAACACCATTGTTTTCATGCTAGTGTATCGAGGGGAAAGAGCCCCCCTCGCCGAGTCCAGAAATCCGTCGACAGGTCCCTCATGTCGACGGATTGGACGCACCCGCATAGCCGTGGCGGTACCTGCGCATGGCAAAAAAACACCACAGCTCCCCCACCAATCCGAGGATATACATGGACGTAACCGTTTATTTCTCCTTCTTCGCCTTGGCACCCTTGGTCTTTGCGGTTCCCCGCAGGGTCTTTTGTCGGTTCTTGCGCTGCTTGCCTGTAGGTCCACACACGTTAGCCGGCTGCTCGCCCACGCCGTCCACTCGCAATACGCACGCTGCTGTCTGCTGGCACGCTCGACCTTGGTGGCGAGGCCGACACGGACCAATCGGTACTGGGGCTCGAACTTCTTCATGGCCTCGGGGGAGTCGTAGACCAGGGCGAAGCCGGTGGTCTTGCCGCCACCGAACTGGGTTCGCAGGCCAAAGACGGAGATCTGATCCTTCTGGGCCTTGTAGATGCCTCCAAGCTTCTCGCGGAGCTCATCCTTGGAGATGTTGGCGCGGTTGGGGTGGAGGATGTCCCTGTACGCAACGCGTCAATCAGCAGAGGTTCAAAAAGTTTGACGCCCCTCGGCCCCTTCTCAATTCCCGCAAGCGGCAGACGGGTCGAATCTCTCATCGCCAGGCATGGTGTGTCGTCGTTTCGTCGCTTGCTCGCTTGCAAAAGAAGAGAAGAGACCGCGAGGGTTCATCGAAAGGGCTGCACTCACACGACCATCTGCTTGCGTCCCAGCAGAGGGTTGCGGATGAACTTGCGAGTTCGGAGGGTGACAGGGGAGTCGTTGTCCGCCATGGTTACGGTGGTTGTGATGGTCTCTGGTGTGTTGACGGGAGAGACGGCGGTTTGGGGTGGGTGAGGTCGTGGATGAAGTTGTCACGGGCGGCGTAAACTAGGCAAAGGAGCGAAAATTCCGACCGTGTCGCTTAATTGGGCCCAACCCTAACCAGCGGTTGTGCGCTGCCTCTGCCCCAATTGTAAGGCTCCAATCTGTCAAGAGCCCCGTTGTTTCTGGATTATTTTTTCGTGGGTCACGTGGCTGCCCCGAACCCTGACTGGCCGGCAAAGCTTCGGGCTGGGCCGCCAAAATTGTTAGTGATCATGACGGCCTCGCTGGTTCGGCGATGCACGACATGAGACCCCCGTCGTGTGGGGATTGGATCTAACCGATTCAAGAGGGGTTCAAGAGCGGTTCTGGGAGGCCATGATGGAAGGACGAGGTGAATAATTCGACCAACTCAACATGGCGTCACAAGTCAACCGCTTTTGCAGCCAATACTTGCAGCTGGAGCCAGAGTTGGATTTTCCAGAGGCCTCTCTCCTCAAGACGCACGAGGTTCAAGATGCTCTCTACCAGAAGCTATTCGAGGAGGGCGCCGTGCGCTATGGCCCTCCGCAGCGCTACCAACTCCGTGTGCTCAAGGAGCTTATGAAAAGGGTCGAGGCTAGCATCGACGATTGGGACGAGTATGTGAGTTTTTGTTCCTCCGACGCAGCAAACGTCTCATGCCGTCGCAATTGTTATTGTTGCTGACGGCGTTAGGGCGTTTCTGATGAATTAATGTCCACTCTATCTGTGCTCCTCGCAACGCCTCTCCCATCAGAGGCCACGTCTGTCCAGCAAAAATGCTACGTCAGCTATCGTCTATCAGCATTGACTGCTGAGCAAACTCAATCTCAACCGCAGCACGTCGGAGTGCCTCAGATTACTCTTTTGGAGAACCGATCCCTAATCTCGGCCGCTGGAACCACCGGTCTTCGGACCTGGGAGGCAGCTCTGCACCTCGGGGCGTATCTCTGTCAAAACAGTGCCATTGTCAGAGATGAACGAATCCTGGAGCTGGGCGCTGGCACGGGGTATCTGTCCATCCTCTGTGCCAAGCTGGGGTCCACTCATGTCATTGCTTCGGATGGTTCCGACGATGTCATCAACAATCTCCCGGAGAATCTCTTCCTCAATGAGCTCCAGGACTCCAGCAAGGTGACACCCATGGAAGTCAAATGGGGGCACGCTCTTGTCGGCACCGAAGAAGACCAATGGAATGGCGGCCGCCCTGTGGATGTGGTGCTGGGCGCCGACATCACCTACGACCAAAGTGTGATACCCGCCTTGGTTGGGACTCTCTTGGACCTTTTCGAGCTGCACCCCTCGGTTCAAGTCTACATATCTGCGACACAGCGAAATGAGAAGACTTTTCAAGTCTTTTTGGACAGGTGCCAGGGGAATGGGTTTGTGGTGGAGGATCTAGGGTTCGACATTCCTCAACGCGAAGCACAGGAGGGACCGTTTTACAACGACAAAGTGCCCATTCGCATTTGCAAAGTATCGAGAAGTTGATCCAGGTCCAAGTTTTTGGATAAACGGCCACATCCTTGGGGGCTTAACTTGATGCTTTGCCAACCTGGGTTAATTGAATATTCCGTCTGGTCGACCAGTATCCACCGCAAATCGACACCTCGTTGAACTCTAGGGTAGTCATGCCACAAGCGTCAGACCATGACCGCGATAGCTGACATCACATGCGGCGAAAGCTACTTGGATCCCGTGTTAAATCCCGACGGCAAAACAGGTGACATGGGCTTGCGTGTCGATATGATATGGCGGGGTTGTCTCAGAGTCGCACCACTGGTGATGTCGACTACGGCTCGCTTGATGGGCATGGGTTGGCGATTGGTTCATACGACACGGCCCACGCCGGCCGGAAACACTGAGCTAGTAATTCTATGTGAAATGGTACCCTGCCAACATTTATGCTCCCAAGACGTCAATTGTTTCACTGAGCTCGCACATGGGCTCGGCATGACGCGCAAATCGGACAGCAAGTCAAAAACAGTTCCATCGGGATTGGGGGCGGCTCAACTTGCGGCCGATAGCCCCAGGGCCCAAATTGCGATCGATGGCCATGATTGGCTTGCGCCACCAACAACCACCTCTACGGGTCCTTCAGCCGACAATGTGGTGGGGCGGGGACAAGAGCACATGGTCATGAAATCATGGAACCAAAAAAGTTGGGCTGCGCAGCAGGGCCAATGGCAGCTCGGTGGCAGAGATGAGGTCCTGAATCGAAGATCCATGATACAAGCGATGTGACATTGGGATGATGGAGTGACGGGAACGTAGGTCGGGATGCTGCCAGGGACTGGCCAGTGTTTGGATCGACGGCGACGAAACCGGACGAGATATCCGCCAAGGGAAAATGAGAAAACAAGCGTGCGTTTGATGTCAATGACGGCCCGGGGGTGTTGGGAAGACGCGGATATGGTCATGGGGCTTGACCGCTATGGCGTCCATCCGCGTTACAGGTAGAAGCGCCGGGAATTGCGCATGCATCTCATCCAGAGGACAGAAGCCTACCAACCGACACGTGCCAGACAAACTGTCCAAGCTCTGCATCAACCGTGTTGGCCTGGATGGGAGCCCGCGGATCCAAGGTTAATTTTCCCGCTGAGCCAGCTTTTCCACCACCAGCGAGAATATTGGGGAGGATCCCTGGCATCGTGGGTCGGCATGTTACACGTTGATTAGGGGGTCATGGTAGCGGCGGCAGATAGATTTGGTCTTCATCCGCGTTTCGAAAATCATCCTTGGGTGCGCGGTAAAATGTATCCTCTCTTTGATGATGCATCATGCATGGCCGATGCCCAGAAAGCACAGGTGGGGACCGGTAATTGGACACATGGGATGAATCGTGACGAACGGCATACTCGGACATTGAGCAATGCTTGGAAAAAGTCTGCCTCAAGAACAAGAATGGAAGCTCGCAGGGGCACAGATGGTGCAATGCCCGAGGCCCGCTTATCCTGGTGATTTGCGAGTTTAATCATCACGCTGCACTTTTATCACTATGAAATTTTATTAATCTGGCTAATTGTCCCCGAGGCACAGCTCGCTGGTGTCCACCCATCGTCGGGAGGAAGGGATGCTAGATTACGGAACTGGGGAAACTTTTTGCAGGGGACGATAAAAAAGCATGGGAGGCACTTCATCCGCCCCCAGTCGAGTCGGACCGGGATCACCATGACGGAGCGGTTGTCTTGAACATCCATATTCCTATTACGTCGCGGAGAACAACAAGGCCACGGATGACGGCTAGAGTTGTCGCAAAAGCAAAGTCACGGAGAAAAAACACGACGCTCGACGCTAGAGTCGTCATCCAGCAGCCACTGTCGTGATAGTAGCGAGACCATCACCCCACGCCTGGTCCCGTGGGTGGTTATCAGCACATTACGAGCAAAAGGGCACCTAACCCGTCATGCATAATGCCCTCGCTACCCGTCCCCATAGCTACAGCCGCGTGCTACGGTGCAGTCAGTGTGCATGCATGCAGCTGGCTAGGAGCAGTTGAGTCGGAGCCAAGCTTTTTTACGCCATGTCGATCCCACCATTTGCCTTGTTCTCTTGGTGTGCAGGTGCTGAATTGCTGCGACCTGGTGCGGATCTGGAGGGGCTTGACCTGTCATGGCAGGCTTCTGCGTGCCCGGCGCGCTCCCACAAGAGTATCCCGGGATGTGTGCTGCTACACTGCTATCGGATAGCCGATAGAGCTGGAAGGCCTCACGGCTCATGGGACTCGCTCACCGGCTGCACGATTTTCTACATTCTGCCTGTCAGTTTGTCAGGCTGCCAGTAGCGTTGCCCTCGCCGGCTGTGGGTTTGCGGCCCTGTCGCAGGGAGGGTGTTGGGCTGCTGGCGCGCCCCATCGCTGCCCCCCTCCATCTCCATCTCAGTGGCCATGTCCCCGTTCAATCGTGCATCGTCCCCCATTCCATCGCGGGCGTTTGCTGCTTGCTTGCTTGCATTGTCGCGGCCTCGTCCAATCGCCACCGCACGCCCTCGCCGCCAGAGATAGGGCGCCACAGGGTTGGTTGCACCAATGCCGGAGCCTGGGGCGAGGGGGGAAGCCAGAACGGACTGCTGGCGATCCCAACGAGGCAGAACGATAACCTTACTCTCACCTGTTCGTTCGACGACGGTCCCAAAAACAAGTCAGGGCGGGTTTCCCTATCGCCCACCGCCGACCCCAAGCGACGGCCGTCTCCGTTGCTGCCACACACACGGCGACGACGCCCCCCCCTCACCTCCATCACAAACTTGACCGCCACAGTTCCACGGGGTCCCATTGCGCATGGCTGGGGCGCACGCCTGGCTCCAGGGACGCGCACTTGACCCGATCCGAGTTGCAGAAAACGGTGTCAGCAAAGGGCAAGAGTTGAAAAATTGGTGACGGGAACGGGAGATACGGGGCCCGTCCCCAAGTTTAGAAGCTGGAGAATCGATAGCGCTAAACCGTCGGCCAGGGTCAGGCTCGTATCGCCGACGTGTTTCCAGGATGAAGGCGAGAATAAGCAATTCGACACGAGGGCCAACCAGGAGCGTCTTGTTGTGCAAACAAGTGTAGCCGTCATTATCTCGTCCGATGTCTCATCTCATGGCTCATTTCCATGAATGGTGGCCGCAGAAGCATCCTCATCCAACCCACCTATTGCGTGGGAGGGAGGGCCGGCGCTATTATTGCGATTCCCCTCTGGCGCACTGGCCACTGCACATCCGCACCCAGTAGCATGCCCGATGGCATAACCTGTGGCCGTGGCGCTAAACAAGAGGGAAAAAAGAAGAGTGGTGGTATCGCGGACGGGGGGTCCACTGAAAAGCTTGTGCCACAGCATCGGAGTGTTCCATCGCTTCGTCTCCCTGGTTGAAATACATGTACATGGCACACAGGCGAGGGACACACCCCCTTCTTCTTTCCCCTCCCCAATGTCCATTCTTTGCCTCGCAAAGGGCAGTGGCAGTGGCAAAGAGAACCCAAGGGCGGACAGCAAGGGAACGGAGAAGGGCCTGGAACAGACGCGAAGAGGGCATACACGTCGCTGGAATTGACTTTTGAGGCCTCTGTCCGCATCTCCAATTAGCAGCATTGCGAAACCCGGCCAGGCGTGCCATGCTAGCCCGACACCCGGCCGCATCCGCCACCCCCCAGCCCGGCGTGGACATGCTAGGCCTGTGGCCATCCCTATCGTGTGTGCCCGTGCTGACTCGCTGTTGGACCTTCATTTCCCTGACCTGGTCTGGCACCTGGCACCTTGCACGCTTGGGGACCCATGGACCATGGCACTGAGATAGCTACTGTATCCGTAGTCGGTAGCCTGTATCCGTCCTGTCCTGTTGTCTCTCGAGTACAGTACCTGGTGTATATTGCTGACCCCTCCCCTCCCTCCTTGATTGTCGAGTTATAATCAACCACCCACACCCACCATCACCGGGCCTCACTTTATAACCCTCCCACTTTTCTTTTCCCATCTTCAACCCGATTTCTGGAAACGTGCCCAGACGCATATACTTCGCCTCTTGCATTCCTCTACCTACAGCCACCACACGTTGCGTGTCCGAGCTTGCACATTGGGCCTCAGCGATTCGCAATTCGCCTTTCAACCCGCTGGTACCGCGTGCTCCACATTCGGCCATAACTACTTCAACCACGACAACAACCACTACACCATACCCACGACCTGCTCTTTTGTCTTGACCGTCTCGAAGTGCTCAAAATTTCTCTTCTACCCAGCAATTCTCCCCTTAACCATTTTAACCATTCCGATGGTCTCGTCACTGGACGTGAGACCCCACTTCTTCGCCGGGCACAACCGCTCCTCATCATCGTCATCGACAAGTAACGACATTTCCCTGTCTACTTCTTTTTCCTCGTCTCCGGCCTCAGCTTCCAAAATGGCCGCATCGCATACGTATAGTTTTGCTTTGCAAAAGTACATGCTCCTCCAGGAGCAGCACCAGGAGCTCTGCAACCACCTCGACCAGATTCGACCCCAGCAAAGCACCCGCTCTCTCCACACCACGCCTTCGTCGTCGCCTACCCGATCTTCGACTTCGTCCATTTCGGTCCCTTCCTCGCCCAAGCGCCACTCGCGAAGCGGTGGTGAGCGCCGCCACCGCTCCCACGCCCGCTACAGCGGATGGGATGACGCCCACCGGGGCAACGAGCTGAGCACCATCCCCGACGAGGAGACGCTCTGTGAAATCTCGGCCGAGGAGCAGCGCTTGTCCGACGTCAACGAGAGCATCAAGCGCGCATTGACCGAGCTGCTCAACTGCAGCGCCGTTCGCAGCGACCGCTCATTACGCATGTGGGTGCAAGCCCGTCTCATGGAGACGGAGAAGGAGCTCCGGTCAGGACGCCGGCGCCGAAGCTCAAACGAATGAGACCTTGCACGCCATCAGCATGACGCAAACAATTATCGACAACACCATTTTACTCTTTTAATTCTAATCGGCATCTTTTTGCATTTGCGCTGGCGTTTTGGGTCACGGCCTTCCCCACCACTACTGGACTGGACTGGACAGGGGCCGGCTTGGGAAGGGAGGTTACAACGGGAAAAAAGCGTCGGCTCACACGGGAGACTGGAAGATCTCCTCAAACTGTTTTTTTTTTTTTGTATTTTGGGCGGGCTGTCTGCACGGGAAACCTTGATCCTTCCTGTATTGGCGCGGGCAAATGGTACATTTCAACAACTTGGCATTGGCATGGCGCAAGCACTTTAAGCCTTCTCTGTTACATTCTTGGACTGGCTCTCAAGACGGAAGCTCTGGAGCATACCCCACAAAGTCTATTCACGGTCTATCATTCTAACATCATCATCTTGGGCGGGCTGGATATCAATTTAGGAACCCTCCTTGGGCACTTTGTTGCCCCTCCAATGAATCAATCAATCAATTTGGCCGGCCATCGCATTGCACGATGGACTGGCATCAATGAAAAAAAAGCGGCGCTTTGCGCTACGTAATCCAATTAGTGTGCGTGTGCGTGTATGCATTGTATCCAATCGCCCTAGAAACGCCCGCGGCTCCAAGCCATGCCGCTGATGAGACACTGCGCAGCATGGCCTCTGGGTTGCAACTTGAGACAAGCGCAGCACGCGCGTTCAAGCCCCCCGCGTCCCCAATGTCCCGGTGTTGGACCAAGGAAATGAGCATCATTTCGCAACGGAGACGGTGGCCCCCATGTCCCGAGCGTGTCCCTCCCCCCCGCGCCCGCCGTCCCCTTTCGCCAGAGTGGCCTGCAGGGGACGGCGCGACGGCGGGCTTGCCAAGCGAGGCGCTTGGTGCCGATGCTCTGGTATTTTGGGGCGCCGTCGACTCCACTGATATGACAGGAGAGGTTGGCCATGGGCACAGCACACTACGAGTCGTGGGCATATGGTAGAAAGGCACAAATTAAGATGAACCGTCTGTCGCGGGAGGCAACTCGTTTTCGCGGGCTTGTTCGTGTCGTGGCGGCTCAACGTGCCGGTCGTAATCAACCCATGCGGTTGCTCGTACGGGGACAAAACAGAGCTGCGGCTGAAAATAGTCCCGATGCAGACGTGGCCGAGCCACGAGTTCCTCGTAGTGTTCCATTCTTAGAATCTTCGCCACTGGAGCCGCAGTGGAATGCTGTGGCTAGCGCCTGGTTACGAGTCACTGGCCACGAAATCACTAGCCACAAGCCATAAATTGGTTGTGTGGCGTACTGTGGACATGGTGGCGTAATTCACACCTACACTGTGGCGGCCTTCTGTGGCGTCCTTCTGTGGCGTCCTTCTATGGCGTCCTGCACTGCGGCGATCGTCGTCACCTTACTTCGCGATGCAGAACAAGACAACGACGCGCCTGGCCTTGTTTCGACCACGCTTCTGATTCATCAGTGTCGCGACGTCACTAATCGCATCGGGACTCGCGCCCACACCATGTCGGTCCTCTTGGAAACCAGCGTTGGTGACATTGTCATCGATCTCTTGGTTGATCATGCTCCCAAGCTTTGCGAAAAGTGAGTACCCGCACCCTGCTGTCGCCGTCTAATGCTGAGCTGACAGATGATGCAGCTTCCTGAAGCTCTGCAAAGTCAAGTACTACAACTTCTCTCCGGTTCACTCGGTTCAAAAGAACTTTTCCTTCCAGACCGGCGACCCTCTGGGCCCGCTGTCCAGCGACTCCGATGGCGGCTCTTCGATTTGGGGCCATTTGTCTGGCGACCCGTCCCAGCGAACATTTCCGGCCTTTCTACACCCCAAGTTGAAGCACCAGGAGCGAGGAACCGTCAGCATGGCGACAGTCCCGCTGCCAGCAGACCCGGACACGAGGATGGCGGGATCGCAATTCATCATCACGCTGGGCGAGGAGACGGACTTTTTGGATGGCAAGGCGGCCGTTTTCGGCAAGGTGGTGGAGGGATTCGATGCGCTGGAAAAGATCAACGAGGCCATTGTGGACGACAAGGGCTACCCTCTGATTGACATTCGCATCAAGCACACCGTGGTGCTCGACGACCCGTACCCAGACCCGCCAGGACTGCGGGAACCAAGCGCAAGCCCTGCCCCCACCGACAGGCAGCTCATGACTGTGCGGATTGCCGACGAGGCGGCATTGCACGCAGATGATGGTGTTGGCGAGGAGGAGCTGGAGAGGAGGCGGCGTGATCGAGAAGCCAAGGCGCAGGCCCTCACTCTGGAAATGATGGGTGACCTGCCCTTTGCCGAGGTCAAGCCGCCGGAAAACGTCTTGTTCGTCTGCAAACTGAACCCTGTAACGGGAGACGAGGACCTGGAGCTCATCTTTGGCCGCTTTGGCAAGATTCTGAGCTGCGAAGTCATCAGGGACCAAAAGACGGGCGACAGTCTGCAGTACGCCTTTATCGAGTACGAGGACAAGGCATCCTGCGAGGGGGCCTACTTTAAAATGCAGGGCGTTCTCATTGATGACCGTCGAATTCACGTCGACTTTTCCCAGAGTGTCAGCAAGCTGAGTGACGTCTGGAGAAAAGATGCCAACAACAAGCGACGTGCAAATGCTGGGCGCGGAGGCTGGGGTGGTGTTCGGGAGCTGGAGAAGCGACGCCAGTATCGAGACGAGGGAGAAAAGGAGACTGGCAACGACTACGGCATGGTCTACGGCAAGGAGGAGATGGAGGGACGGCACGAGCGCAGCGGCCGCGATCGTAGGGACGACGGCCCGCCGAGGGAACCCGAAGGCTCAGGGGATGCTCGCAACCGGAGCCGGAGCCCTCGACGGGCAGAGAGGGGCCGTGACGGATACCAGAAACCGAGGGACGACCGTCGAGGGGATAGAAGGGATTGGGATCGACGTGATCGAGATGGAGATCGAGGCCGCAGAGATGGCGACAGAAACAGAGGCAGAGATGGCGATGGCGACAGAAACAGAGACAGACATAGAGATAGGGATAGGGGCCGGCGCGGACGAGACGAGCATCCAAGGTCTCAAAGGTGATGACGGATGGAGTAGGAATGGGAACAAAATGATATACCAGCAATGAGGCCACCAAAACGGCACCACTTAATGACAGACATTCATTTCTCTGAACGAAACTGGGTGAGCTCGGCATGCCCAACATCACGACTTCTGAAGCCTTGGATACCAACGCTAGGACTCGCGGGAGCGGGTAGACACCTCAACGGCAACTGACTCAACTCCAACTGCCAGAATCGTCTTTCTGCATCCTTGACGTTGCGTCGCTCATCATTCTCTTACCGCCAACTTAGGAGCCGACGGGAACGTGGCAAACACGCCCACATTGGATGGCCGCAGATGTCGGCTCAAAGCCCGACCCCGGATGCCTGCGGCTGTTCGAATAGATGCTTTGCATCTCTGACCGCCACATTCACTCACTTGCTGGCTTGCCTCGATCCCCAGGCCAAGTCTGGGCAGAGACATGAGGGACCTGTCGCTTCGGCATCGCCCCACACCAGCTTGCAAGAAGCCGACCGAGACACGGAATAAACGGCTGGCTCTGGGCCGCAAGAGGGACCTGGCCTGCATGTACGGACCCTCTGGATAGACTGTGCGACGCAGAGGATAAGAGCCCTTTACGTTCGGCGTGATTCTGCAGTGGCAAACGAGCCAAGACCGAATAACCGACTGGACCGACTGTACAGAAAGGTGTCTTTTGCAGAGGAAATCTGTTGGGCAGACAAGCGGCGGTGGGTCGACGGGGAAGATTCATTCTTCTTCCTGCTGTTGCGCAACCTGGGCGCATTTCAGACAAAGATGATGTGTGCGGCCAATCTATGGCCTGCGTTGAAGCGTCGCCGAAGCATGTCCACCCCCCACACATGCCACAGCGCATGGTATCATGGTTGCACGGCATGGCTCGTTTGTGCTCTGCAGGAGCCAGCTACCAAGGTCCGTCTGCGCTCGCCAGCAGGAGGACAAGCAGCCTCAGGCTCACTCGCCACCGCGTCAACTCGGGCACTGTCAACCGGGGACCGCGTGCTGAGGCTGATGTTGAACAGGCCAGCTACCGCAGACGCCCCTCGGCTATGGTTGCTGCATCAAATGCCTTGGAACGCAAGGCACGCTGGAGTGAAACCGCCACGGCCCACATGTTCAAATTCATGGACAGGTTCGGTGTTTGTGCAGAGATGAACTTGCTTGGAGCAAGACCCATGTACCGGGTCTTCCAGGAGCTAGACATGCAAACCACTTCCAAAGCGTCTCCATTCAGCTGCAAGGTTCGTCATTGGTGTGGGTGCTGTCGATTGGACGCATCCCCTTGCAGCGCCCACGAATACGAGCCAGGGCCAAACGACCATGGGCAGATCTCAAATATGCATCACTCTGCTTGCAAGTGCGACCTGGATCTAGGATCAACGGGGCGGCCGTGTTGCTCGAGACTTAAGTCCGAAAAACTGCCTTTTATGAGCGGGCTCTATTTGTCGCCGCCCGGTAGCACAAGGAGGAGCCACTTCGGACATCAAACGACTAGATGAGATTGTCCAAGCGTGCAACGTTGGATGCTGCCCCAGAAGACTTTGGCAGGGCGATCGAGGCTGGTGGTGCGTACCTCTGCGGCAGACTCAGCGGCGGGAGGCGACATGGGCGCCAAGTGATAACCACGAGGCCTTGTGATATTTCCGGGCGGAAGACGGCATATGCGCCTGGGAGCTTTTGTCGCTGGCATCGGCTCCAGAATGGCAACGCCCCCGCTTCGAGTAGCCAGGGGCATACAATCACCCATTGCACCTGTTGACCACGCCCGGCAAACCAGCCAAGCAATTTTTAGATCTACGGGTGTCTTGTCCAGGATCCTCATGGCAGAGGTGCACAGCGTCTTGCTCAGCTGCGGCTCTGGTGGTACGAGCCAATCGCCGTGTCACAAGTGGTGCGCCCATGGCAACCCGCAGCCTCGCCCATGAAATGACAGGACAGCGGACAGCGTCGGCTGCAAGCTGCCAGGGTAAAAAAATTTCCGTCCTGGGTCGGTGATGGTACTGACGTTTTGCTCTGGTGCCGTTGAGAAGCGACGGGAGAGAAGCGAAAGCATCTACTTCTGGATTGGGAAACTCTACAGACGCTTCTCCCGCCGCTCTACGGGCAGACAAAAGTCTCGGCCGATACGAGAATTCGTGGAGCTGGCGAATGCGGGATTGGTTGCACCCCGTCCAGGGCGGGACGGCCGTCGAGTTGAAACGTTGCAGATTGGGAGGAAATGGCCCACTGGGCGAGGATGGCTTGGAATTAGGAAGTAGGTTTGAGACACGCTTTAACGAGGTGGTTGTGATGCAAGAGCCCGCCCGCCAGAGACGACAACAAGTCTTGAGCATTCCACAATTCCCCAGACCACAACGGTGCGGGCGCATGCCTGTCGCGGTACGAGGCGGCTGCAGAAGGGAACCTTTTTGCTTCTGCCAAGGGACGGAATCGCGCTTGGACGGCCTGGCTAACAAAGCGTCCTGCAAGACGACCCCAGAGGAAGTGAGGCGAGCCTCCAGGTGTCAAACGGCTGTGACTTGCATGCTCCCCGCAGCCGACCGTTGGGCCGTCCTTGGCTTCTGAGCGTGTTGGTTCGTCCGCAAAGTTGGGGTGGAGCATCTCCGAGCTTGGAATCGTAAGAAAAGCGCCTTGTCGACGATAATGTTTACTCAACGGAGCACTACAATGACACCCACAGTTGGCGTTTACAGTCAAGCGGCAACCCTCTGGCATATGGTACATGGGAATCCGAGTCCCAGGCTGAAGTTGAGTGCACTCAGCCACCCTTGTCGGCAAGATGGCTGGTGACATTGGCTCAACCGCGCCAGTGCAACTGAACGAAATGGACAGCCATGACAAGCTTCTGTGTCAACTCGCCTATAGTCGGATCAGGCCGCTGCATGTCGACCCCTGCCGTCGATTGAGTTTACCGACAGTCGTTTTCCCCCTGACGAATCATGGCGACCCTTGATATGGTTGATCCATGTCTAAATTTGGATGGTATCAGATTTGGCCCGATTCGATCAGGTACAGGTGCCGGCCGAAATCAAGGGCCACACTCCCTCGGATAACCCGCTCTTTGCTTTTTCTACTCACGCCATGCAGTATATTTCCTTGCTTTTTCTTGCCAGCGAATTGGTCCATGCTCAGGTAGGTAACCAGCAAATAGATATGGGCCGAATACCTTGCAGGTCATGTCAATGGTGCCTGCGAGCTGTGCCTTCGGAGGTTGCAATGGACCAAGTTGATGTCCCTATTCGTCACTCCGATACAGAAATACCGTTGCACAGCTAGGAATCTACGTTGAGGAATCTGTTGAATCGTGATTTACGAGGTTGCGCTACCTGGGGAGACTATTCCCATGCACACACACCCTGGTACTGGGCCTAGGCATTTTGATATCATGGTCTCACTACGCATCTCGTTTGCCCTCAGGCATGAGACTTGCGCAGACATCCGATGTTTGCTGTCAATTTTCTGCAATGGAACTTTCAGAGTTTTCAGAATCCAGCCCTCTGATACGCCTCTCTCCAAGGATGGGTGGGCTGTTGGCCCGCGGGCCTGGCCAAAGTGGCCTGGACGGTGTTGATTTTCGATGACTTTCTATCGTTGCAAGGATCCCAGCCGTGCGGCAAGCCGACGGAGCCATGCCGTGCGTAGCTCCAAGACTGCCTACGCCCAGTTACTCGGGGTGTCGATGTTGGCTGCAGGCTTCTGAGACGGCAATCTGTGCACCTGATATCCTGTCAAGATTCTCTTCGTCTCATCACCAAGTGGAAGGTTGAGCCTAGGTCGACGTCTTGGTTGCTCCCAAGAGACTGCGACTCATATCTTGACAAGGGCATGGGTCACCCCATGGGGCAAGACAGTATATGGTCTTGCATCAATGGATGCAAGTGACCGCTCGAGTTACGCAAAAAGGCCCGCTTTACAACATATGTCCCCTGGAAAGTGGGAGTGAGTCTCGCCAGTGACATGTCTGTGTGACGGGCCGTGGGTGTAACCCATGAGCCGGCGCTCTAGACAGCAAGACTGCCCCGGTATCTGTAACGCGGAGTGCGTCGACGCATCGCCGTGCTGAGCACACGCCGTTCGACGTGGAGGGCGCGCAAGGGATGGAGATGGTGGCGTGGAAGACAGCAAACACGTCTGTATGGACAGGAGGCTCAGCTCGACAAAGTATAAGTTGAGTCGTACGGCGCACCTTTGTCTCTGGAATCTTTTCTCTCCATCTCACTTCGCTACCAACCTTTGAGAAGACTTGAGATTCATCACCACCACCGCTTTCATCCTCTTACCTTTGCGTTCCCACCCACAACACCCAACCTCCATCTTACGCCTTGTCCCTTTCGACAATCGCACTTCAATTCGCCCGAACCGCCCGCTCAACCCTCTTTGAACCAGCGACTCCTCCTCGAGTCCTTGTGAGCATCTCCCGCTGCCGTCCCTTACCTGACTAGGCCTGAGGCTAACCGTGTACATACAGACACCGGTCCCACGACACTCCTGTCCAACCCACTCACCCGTTCCTGGCAAGCATCCACTTGCCTTTCGCTTTCCACTTGCATACTTTTTTGATACCGCTCTACACCTACAGTCAAAATGGTGTCCTATTCCCCGTTCTCTGGTCGACGCAACGCCCGAGCCGGATCTCATCCCCCGGCCGATCGCCGCCAGGCCGGCTTCCCCGGCTACCCGGAGCCTCGTGGGTATCCATTTTTCAACGCTCAGGAGGATGCTCCAGCGCAACGGAAGAGAATTGCAGTGGCAGTGAGTCGACCCTCTCCCCCTCCCCGCTGTGAAACCAGGGCTGACGGAGCCAGTGCGGCCGCTGCCGAAAGCGCAAGATTCGTTGCAGCGGAGACAGCGGCAACGGCCTCCCCTGCACCAATTGCAGGAATGCAGGGTACGAGCCATGTCTTTACCTGAGAGTAAGTAGTCTTGTGCAGCTCTGGATATCGAGATTGACTGACTGGAATTAGGTGGCCTCCCAGGAGACCGGCATCAAGAACGAGAGTTTTGTTTACAACCTGGAGGCGTCACGCCAATACCATTCTCGCGGTTCCACCTCGGGCGAGTCCCAGACTCTCACTGTGGAAGCCGCCACTCATGAGACTGCTCCGTACCGTATGAGCCAGCCACCTCTGCCATTCCAAGATCGAACTTTCGAGTCTGTCCCCGGTTGGCCAGCTTCCATTGCGGTTGATCAGAGCGCGGCGTTTGCGGCTTCCTACGGTATGCCCCTTCCAATCCGATCAACCACCGCCGTGGCATCCTCATCTAGGGATGCCATCGGTCAACTCGAATCGACGGAAGCGTACCCGGATACGCCCACCATGACTTCGCTGGTCCACAGGCCAGCTATCCAAGTCACCGCAACCCCGGTTGCCGCCGCCAGTACCGACAGCGCCAGCGATGCTCTCCCGAGCCAGCAAACCGTGGAAGCGCCCATCGAAAACCAAGAGACGACCGATGCAATTCCCGCCCCCGCAATCGTTGCCAGCACCCGCACCGAGCGGGCTGTGCCGGCCCCCGCCAACTCGTATCTCCATGATACTCCCTCGTCGGCGTACATCCGGCACAGGGGCCAGTCCCCGCAGTCGTCAAGCTCCGGAAGCGGCCCGCTGACGCCCGGATCGGAAGCCAGTGCACCTGCTTACACTGGCTATGACTTTCCTACGATGACTTCAACGGCCCTACCATTTCCCATGATGACGCTCACTGGCCCATTGGCGCGAACCTCGGGCCCTGCATACGGCCCTTCCAGCTCGAGCACCTCGTATTACGCCCCGAGCTCTGTTCCGACCAGCTCGTTGAGGACTACCGGAGGCTTATCGGATTTGACATACCGGTACGTCGATACGACAGTGTCGGAGTCAGGCGAGCCACTCGTCGGTCTCCTACAAACTAGGATGGACCCACCGCCCTCGCCGACCATGGAAGCTGCACTGGCTCTTACACACCACAGCCATGGCAATTACCATAGCACCTACGACACCCGCACCCGTCAGCATCAGTCGCCATACGTCGTTCCCAGCAATGCCGCGGCCCCATTGACGGAAGGAGAGTCTGCAGACGAGGACCGCAAGCCTGCGGTGATCCACCCTTGAGCGGGACAGTGATGTGAGGTGTCGACAGGTTCTTTGCTCAGTGCTTGGTGATGGTGGGGCTCCAAGTCGTGCACCCGGATCGGGACATGGCGCTCGGGATGCGCTGGAGCTCTTATTGAACACGAAGAAGCGGCTTGTCGTGTTTGTTCTGGCAGGACTCGAGGGCCGAGGGGCATGCATTGGGTGTGTTGAGCGAGAAGCGTTGTGGTGTATCACGACAGGGCCCGGTGAGAGCCGGGCTGGCTTGACATGGTGGAAGGGAGCACGATGGGGGGCAGCTTTGGGGGTAGATTTTTGTTTCCTGTTTGTGGCATTTTGCCGTCTTGCCACTTGGCATGGTGTGTTGGCCCTGGCGGTTGAATCATGGCGAGGTTGGCAGTGTTTGTCCGGATATGCCTGGGTTGTACAAGCAGTTGGTTCGACCTATATGGGAAGGGGCAGTTGAAGGGGAGGTGATTTTTGGAGAGACAAGGAAACGGTGGCGAAAATGTTCTAAAAAAAGTCGGGTGGGAGCAAGTGTGTTTACTGTTTTTTTGCTGCTGGACGAACGAGTGCCTAATACAAAGAGATTTTGCTCTCAGACGAAACCTGATTGCTGCAGTGACGTGGAAAAAAAGTTGGGCTGATTGATAGTGAGTTGTCATGGCGGGTGCAACAGCTTAGTTGTCGGGTGACCAGAGTACAAAGATCGAGTCCAATGCCGGACGGACAGGGCCACGAGACGGGCAGTGGCAGGAGAAGACGCGTGGGTTACAGAAAGGAATCACAGCATGCGATGCGGGAGGAGGAGCAAGAGTGGCGGAGCTGTAGGGAAACGGCACCAACGTGGTGCGAGAGTGCTCTGAAGTTGGCCGTCATGGGATGTGGGATGAGGATGGGGTGCCCCTGAAACATGGGGCGATGATGGAGGGATGGCGGTTATGGTTTGGCAAGACGGGATTGACATGATGCCCAAAGCATGCGTTGCTTTCATGCCAGCAACAATTTCCACACCTCGGACAGCCAAGTCACATGGCCTGCCCCAATGACACATCAACGTTTGCACACGGCTCTAGCGAAGCTCGAGACCCCACAGCGGGGTACGGCGGGGCAGCCGGCGATGGGTCCGCCTGTGGCTCCCTGCAAGATTGGAAGATTGGGGCCCTTGGCGCTGGGCAGTCCCAGCTCCAGGGAGAGCCAGCGGGAGGCGGGATTCGGCCGCGAGGCTCGGTCAATGGGCAACGGGACGCGCACTCGGGCTGCCCTATACCTATGACACGAGCTGGATTAAATTTGCCAGGGTGCCAGGGGTCCGTTGGATCCCTGCATGCTCTGTATTTTCCTGCACGTTTGATCTGCCTAGCACATGTCCTGCTGCCGCCGCCACCTTGCCGGGCCTCATCGGCGACTAGCCCGCCTCCTAGCTCCTAGTTCATAAGCCTCAGCTCCCCTCCACTTGACTACATGTACCTGCCTCACCGAGCAAAGAGCTGCCTCGTCCATTGTCGCGTACACCTGGCACAGTCCTTGTCGTGATTCGCCTTTCTCTTGCCTGCAACCGTCTTCTTGTCCCTCCTTGCCTGTCCGTTTTCCGTCGCCAGCGCGCATTCCTCTTTTTCCGTCCCTTTTTTGTTTTGCTCTGCTGCAGAAGCCACATATACCCTTTCCGTTCACAGCTGCCATCCGTCCCCGCGGCCAAGTATAAGCGAGATACGTCTCCCACGCCTTCGCATCGCTCCCCCGCCTTCTGCGTCGCAAACCACTCCCCTCGACACAACCCCAAAAGCGCACCATGCAAGTCCCTCTGCTACGCCTCCAGTGCGGCGTCAACTCGTACGCATGGGGCAAGCCGGGCCTCGAATCCGCCGCCGCCCGCTTCGCCGCTGCCACTCCGTCCGATGACCTGACCATCCAGTCGGACAAGCCCTACGCCGAGGTGAGTTGTTGTCCCAAGACAAAATGCAATGGCCAGCTTCTGACCTGCCGCGCAGCTGTGGATGGGCACCCACCCCTCAAACCCTTCGCGCGACGTCAAGACTGGGCGTTCTCTGCAGGACCTCTTTTCCGACAACCAAGCTCTCCTCTCCGCCTCCATCGCCTCGCGCTACGGCGAGAAGCTCCCCTTCCTCTTCAAGGTGCTGTCCATCAACAAGGCCCTCTCCATCCAGGCGCACCCCAACAAGTCTCTCGCCGCCCAGCTTCACGGCCGCGACCCCAAAAACTACCCCGATGACAACCACAAGCCCGAGATGGCCATTGCCATCACCCCGTTCCAGGGCCTCTGCGGCTTCCGGCCCCTCGCCGAGATTGCCCACTTCCTCAAGACGGTCCCGCCCCTGCGCAGCCTCGTGGGCGACGAAGCTGCCGACGAGCTGGCCCAGGCCGCCGACAACGGTGACGGCGTCACTGACGCCAACAAGGCCACGCTGAAGAAGACGTTTGGCGCCCTCATGTCGTCGTCGCCCGAATCCATTGCCGAGCAGATCCCTAAGCTTGTGGAGCTGGCCTCTTCTGATGCTGCAGGGTTTGCTGCCGGCGGTGTTGCCTCGACACCTGGCGAGTCGCTGGCCAAGCTCGTCACCCAGCTGCACGGCGAGTTTGGAAATGACATTGGCCTCTTTGTGCTCTTCTTTCTGAACTTCGTGTCCCTCGAGCCTGGCGAGGCCATGTTCCTCGTTGCCGACGACATCCACGCCTACATCTCTGGTGACATCATGGAGTGCATGGCTGCCTCGGACAATGTTGTGCGTGCTGGCCTGACACCCAAGTTCAAGGATGTGACGACCCTGGTCGACATGCTCACTTACAACTTTGCGCCCATTGACGAGCAAAAGATGCACCCCACCGAATACCCCTACGCCACCCTCAACCGCAAGGCCTACAGCTCCGGCTCTGCAGTCATCCTCTACGACCCTCCCATTGAGGAGTTTAGCGTTGTCCGCACCGTTCTTCGCGGCGACGCTGCCAAGGCAACCTTTGAGTCCCTCGACGGACCCAGCATCATCATCTGCACCTCCGGAAAGGGCTCCATCTCTGTCGGCCCCACCCGCCATGAGATGAAGGAGGGTTACGTCTTCTTTGTCGGTGCCACGGCCGATTGTGTGCTCGAGTCCGACACCAACAACGAGGATGATGAATTCATCACGTTCAAGGCATTTTGCGAAATTGACGACAGTCTCGACAAGGAGAAGCTATAAACTGCAACGAACTAAAAATGCGAAGGAAGAAAAATGGTGCGGATGAGAAACATGCGCTGTGACGAATTACGGGACTGGTGTTTGGGACTAGGAAAACGCAATTATATATTTTAATCATGATAATTTCGTTTCCCATTGCTGTGTCGAATCGGCCAAAGTACTTAGTTCAATGTGGTATGAGCGAGGAATGTTGCAAGATTGCTAACAGTCAATTTCATCATGGCATGTCCAAACTATTCCGAACCTAAACGCCAAACTAATGCTCTGTTCAAATGATAGTCGAGTCTACGCTTGGCTCTGGGCAGTTGAGCTCGGCACCTCGAGACGCTCATTGAACGGCCACGGATCCTTCTTCCTTGATTTCCTAATAAGCATTAGCACTGAATGAACTGTACCAAGTCAAGACTGGGGTACCTTGTTTCCAGACGGTCTGGTTGCATCTTTGAGCCATAGTACCGGAGTCCTCGCCAAAACCACCCGTCAGATGTGCTCATGGACGCAGCAAACTTGGCTACCTTGGCCATCTTCTTGGAACGAGGCTCTCGGGCCTTTGCGTACGCTTTCAGAGCATCTCGCATAGAGTACGTCTCGGGCGAGGTGGCGTGCTTGAGGAGCTCCTGAGCCAGGACCGTGGCGTCCTCAATGGCGAACCCGGTCCCCTGCCCGCTTGTTGGCAGCATGAGCCGAGCGGCGTCACCTATCAGGACCGTGTTTCCGCACTGGATCTCGTCCTGCCTCCAGACGCGCTGTCGCAGCGGGGTGCGGATGATGCGATCTGCCGAGGCGAAGAGCGCCCCCATGGTGCCCGTGTAAGGGTGAAAGACGTCCTGATGCTTGCGCAGTATGCCGACGGTTGAGTTGTACGGATACTGGCTAGGAATGATGGACGACTGCCATCGTTCAGCGCCGGCCGGAGACGGGGGAATGGACTCAATGGGCGATGCTGAGGATGGAGGGCTCTTCTCCGGGAGAACAAGGTCCCAGCGAATCTTGCCATCATGGCATGGCCCGGAAGCAAGGAACCCTTTATCCAACCACATGCAGTGTGTTTCCTCAAAATCAGCAACCGCATTCTCGGCCCTCGCAGCGGCTGAGACGGCGTAGAAGCCCGTCAGGCCCATGAATTCGGGAAGCCACCTGTCGGCGGCGGTGGCGGCGTCTCTCCGGTCCAGGATGAACTTGCGGACGGACGAGAAGCCACCATCGGCGCCAACCAGGACGTCTACGTACATTTCCGAGCCATCGGCGAAGTTGACGCGGGTCTGGCCGTTGGTGAGGGCGTCAAAGCTGGTCGTCTTCTTGGCCCAGTGGACCTGGCCGCCGAGGTCGGCAACCCTCTCGACGAGGAGCGACTGCAGGGCGCGGCGCTCAATGTAGACGACGCCCGTCTGCAAGTCGTCGCTCCACGTGGCGTCGGCCTGGGAGCTGAGGCGCTCGCTGCCGCCGGCGTAGTCGCAGCTCCAGGTCGTCAGGGCGCCGCGGCACTCGTGGCCGCGGGCGCGGAGGGCCGGCTCCAGCCCCAGCCGGTGCAGCGGGTAGAGGCCGTTGGCGAAGACGCCGACCGAGGCGCCCGCGCGGTTCCGCTCGTTGTGGCCCTCGAGGCCCGGCGCCGCCGACTGGTCAAACAGCACGGGGCGGAAGGCCGACCTCAGCACGGGGCTGGACAGCATCTGGAGGGCGAGGGCCGGGCCGGCAATGGCGGAGCCAATGATGGCGACCGTTTTGGGAGGCATCGCTCGCCAGCCCCAATTGGGATTGGATGTAGTCTATTTTCAGCGGCTGGCTGCTTCTCAACGATCCCCGTCACGCAATACGCAGCGCCTCGTCAGGATGTCGCCTGCATACAGTAGGTGAAGGAAAGTTGGAGTAGCCATGCTGACTGCAGCGTCATCAGACCATGTGCCATTGGGGTAGACGCGGGGCCGAAACCGACGATTCTCAGATTGATGAGGTGGACTGCGTTGACTCTCTCGGCTGCTTTCCCATGAGAAAAGGTGTGCCTTCAAAACCACCCACCTGCACGTAGACTTTCACTTACACAGCCCGTCGGGCCTCAACCAATGTGTCTCACTCGAAGCGTGCATCAGATCGACCGCTGCACAGTGCCAGCACCGCCATGGCGCCAATTCGCACATGGCATGGTGGGGGTTCAGAGGTGGTTTCCCGATGCGGCAACGCCCAATCTGCTCACCGCCTGATTCTGCCGCCAGCAATCAGGCCGCGCTACCGGCCATCGCAATTGCACTCCAACGCCTCGACCTCTCAAGGTTGCCTTGTCATGACATGATACCCATCCAAATCCCAACCCTATTACTCGTGCGCATATAACGATCCGTGTCCCCTTTTGCTAGTCCTCTTGTAATCCACCTCTTCCATTCCTCTTTCCCCCTATACTACATCCGTCGCCTGCGGCCCCGCACCTTCTCCGCCCAGCCTTTTTCCCCACGCCACGCCGTCTGCCATCCAGGCTCGGCGCCTCAGCTCCTTTGCCTTCCGCCACAAAGGTTCGTTAGTCGTGATTCCGTCGGGTTTTTTCTTAGTCTCGCGCGCAATCTTTTCCTTCTTCTTCTTGGTCTCACGTGCAATGCACATGGCGTTTCTCTTCCTGTTGGCTGCTCCATGTTTCCTTCCTGGAATTGATTCTCATTTGCGAATTTGTGTTTAGGCGGGTGGTATCGGGGCGGGAGACGGAATGGCTAACGGGAAGAAGCCCACGCGGGACGAACTCAAGAGCCTCCAAGAGGACCTCGGGCCGTACTACCAGCAGCCCCTGCTCCCGCGACGACGCGACCCTCCGTCGAGAGAGTCGAGCATACAGGAGATCCGACGACAGCAGTCCAACACGCCCGAGCCGAAACGCCAGAAGCGCGGCGACACATCCAGCAGGGACTCGACGCCCAACCAGCACAGCCGGCAGCGATCCAAAGGAGGCGGCCCCAAGGCGCAGACGATAGCCTCGGACGTCTCGACGCCAAAGAGGTCACCGCGAAGCGAACCGCTGCAGTACACGCCGAGGCAGGACACGCCGACCCGCGAGATGTCGCAGCGAAACCGAAGCGGGCGGGGCTCCAACCGCAACAACGGAAACTCGCACGGCGAGGAGGTGCAGATCTGGGAGCTCTGCAAGAGCCAGGTCACAGACATCGTCTCGGGCATCAACGCCGAAAACGACAGCCTCACGGAGCTGGTCAACATGGACAAGCAGGTCGGAGGCATGGACATTGACAGCATCCCGGGAAATTCTCTGCAGCAGATGGAGCAGCTTTGCCGAACAGGGGTTAAGCACTCCGAGGCAAACATGACGGCCCTCAAGGCCCTGTCGGACCAGCTAAAAGTTTTGCGCGCCGTCGTCGTGGCCAAGGAGCAGACGGAGGCCCAAGCGGCGGGGCCCGGCAAGAGGCAGGCCACCAGGGACAGCGCGGCCGCGGCCTCGTCGCTCTACGACTTTGACGGGGCTGGCGACTCGCCGGTGCCGAGCCCGATCGGGGGAGGGTCGTCGCGCAAGTACGGCGGCGACCGGTCCAGCAACCGGGACAGCATGCCCCCCAAGGCCGACAGCGTCGAGCCCCAGGGCCCCTCGGGAGCCGGGCCGGCCGGGGCCAACAACAACAAGTCCAAGGTCGTCTTCTCCAAGGGCGACGCCGTCGCCTTCAAGCCGCGGGTCGCCAACGCGGAGCAGACGTCGGACTGGATACTCGGCGAGGTGGCGCAGGTGCTGGGCGAGGGCAAGAGCCGGAGGTATAAGGTGCTGGACATTGAGCCCGACGACCAGAGCAAGCAGAAGGAGTACCGGTCGAGCGCGAGCAGCATGATACCCATCACGCCCGAGAGCCAGGCGAGCACCCTGAAAGACTGGGAGGCCGGCAAGGTGGTCCTGGCCCTCTACCCCAACACGACCACCTTTTACAAGGCAGAGGTGCACAGCATGAGCGACGGCAACAAGGTCAACCTCAAGTTTGAGGGCGAAAACGACTCGACCACGCTCCAGCAGGTGGAGCGGAGGTTTGTCATCGAATACCGGGCTTGACTCTGAGGCGGCAGCCAAAGGGACAAGTCCCCGCGGCCCGCCGTTGAAGCCGTCTACGAATTGGTTAGACGCGAATATTGTTACAGGCAGCCGTTGGTTGCATGTTTCGCACACGAACACGAACACACGTGAACACTCAAGAATACTCGATACTCGAGAACGCTCAAGAACACTCGAGAACGCTCAAGAACACTCAAGAACACACACACACACACACACACACACACACAACACCCGGAACCTTTTGGGTGGTGATACCCGACCTATTGGTCAAATCAGTGGCCTAGGCCTTTATGTTTTCAAGGCGCGCGCAAAAGCTAGGATAATGAACGTCATGAGTTGGTATATGTACTACATGGGCTGCGGCCGGTGCTGAGGATGGCGTTGCTTTGGGATGAATACAATAAGACAACCATTATTGAATATCTGCAACTGTGCATGCTGGGTGAAACGACGGCCCGAGACACCAGCTGGTGCGCCAAGGGAGCATTGACAGGATCTACGGCTACCAGAGCTTGAATGCCAAAGTTAAGAGCAAAGGCGTCCCTGCTCGGATGGGATGCGGCCCGTCGCGTCGTAAATGATACGTAGGATTGGGCAGGGGCGCACGAGTGACTTGAGGACCCAAGCGCAGCCGTTGAAGATGACGGTGCTAATTAGGTCCATTTCCCATTTCCCATTTCCCATAGCGCGTACCTGGCATGGTGCATCTAGCAGCTGGTGCAGGGCCAGGGCAGCAATTCGGGACGCCCCAGGTGAGTCTGTGGCGGCACTTGCAACAGTGACGGTGTGGCCCTGAGCATGCGCAGGTGGGCCAGCAAAGGTACATGGCAGAGGCAGGCGGCGCGGCGGCGGGCGAGGTACAGGAGTTCGCAGGGGACAGGAGCTATAGCAATGGCGCATAAGGCAGCCAGGGGCCTCAGGGCGACCATTTTGTGGGAGTGTTTAGTGCGCGCAGAGGCCATTTCCGCAGTGGGGACGAAGCAAGGCGAGAGGAAAACCGGGGGCCGGGCGAATATGGATGCAACCATTCTGAAAGCAGGATAAGGAAGAGGCACAGTTGGCAGTAGTGGTGATGACTGCTCTATGTGCTGTCCTGATATTTTGCAAAGAGAAGAGGAAGAAGTTTGGAAGAAGACGATGGCCGCCCCCTGCAGCAGGCTGGTTCCAGGGACGTCTCCTAGCGCTGATGGCCCCTTAAACCCCTAAAACCCCTACGCCGACAACCCCAGAGGGCTTTCTGACTTTGCAGCTAGCTGGCATCCGGAGTGGTTTGCTGCAGCCCCGGCCGTTGCCCCGTGCCAACACTAGGCCCGAAGCAGACAGGATCAGATGCACGGGTGGGAAAGGCAGCAAGCGCGGACCCTCAGTCAATCTTTCCTTCCCCTGACAGGGGCAACGCAAACGCAGCGCACGGCAACACAGACAACGACAACAACCTTGTGAGGTGTGAGCAAGCGTGCGAGAGCTGACAGCAACTGATATCTCGAGTGCCTGGTATTCCAACCCCGGTGTCGCGCCCTCCAGAGCTGTCCAGCGCCCAGAGACGCCTTTCAATCGCAGCCAAAACAAAACCCATCGCGCGCGCCCAGTGCTTGAGCCTGCCATTCACCCCCAACAGCGGTGCCACTTGTGAGTTTCATCTTTCCCCGTCCCCGTCGACGCATCCTCCAGAGAGCCAGTCCGGCGACATCGCGTCAAGCAGAAGAAGAAGAATTCTTTTTTTTCCCTGCGCAATTGCACGCTCTTTTCCTCATTCGCCCCCTCTCGACTCGACCTTGCTGCACACTCCCGCTAGAGCTAGGCTCACGGCTAACCCCCGAGGTGGCTTCTCGTCCAGACAATTTGAAACGAAACACTCCATCGACCCATCACACCACGCACGCACGAACGCCCTCTCTTGGAAAACAACCGACACAGGCGCAAAAAGCCCCGACCTGCATCCGTCACCTCCTCGCTGACCTTGCTCCTCGTCGTCGACACCTGTCTCGCCAGCCAATTCCTCTTCCATCCTCTCCTCCCCCGCCTCGCACCGCGAGTCATACACGTCTCTCTCCTCCTTTCCCTCCCTCGTCAGAAAACGCACATCGCAGCCATGGGTGGCCAGCTCTCCAAGATGATGGGCAAGATCTTCGGATCCAAGGAAATGCGCCTGCTCATGCTCGGACTCGACGCGGCCGGAAAGACAACCATCCTCTACAAGCTCAAGCTCGGCCAGGACGTCACCACGATTCCCACCGTCGGCTTCAACGTCGAGACGGTCACGTACAAGAACGTCAAGTTCAACGTCTGGGATGTCGGTGGCCAGGACAAGATCCGTCCCCTCTGGAGACACTACTTTAGCGGTACGTCGCCTCGACGGCATGAGGCATCCTGTTTTCTAACACCTGCGCAGGCACCCAAGGTTTGATCTTCGTCATCGACTCGTCGGACCGAAACCGCATGGACGAGGCCCGACAAGAACTCCACCGCATCATCAACGACCGAGAAATGAAGGACAGCCTGCTGCTCGTCTTTGCCAACAAGCAGGATCTCAAAGAGGGTATGCGCTCCTTTTCCCCTTGCACCATGTTCTGGCGCCGCTAACACTCCACAGCCATGAAGCCCCAAGAAGTCACCGAGGCCCTCCAGCTCTCCAAGCTCAAGGACAAGGTCTGGTACGTGGTACCCAGCTGCGCCACCACCGGCGAGGGTCTCCTCGAGGGTCTGGCATGGCTCTCCAACAACGTCAAGGCCCCTCCTGCTCCGGCCAAGAAGTAAGGGCTTCCTCGCCCGCCAACCCCCCCTCGACATTGATCAGCGACGACACACCCTCCCAGGCGCATGGCGAGGTTTCTTCAGACTTTTCCGACTTGACCTGGATATTCTCCGACTCGACAACTCTTTCGCCCATTTGCTCCCGACGCCTACACCCGCCGTCGGCTCAAACCTCGTGCGCCAAACAAAAAAAGACCAGGCGCAAGCTTACACATGAAACCAGGGCCAGAGGACAAGAAGGGTGCGGGACTATTTAATACTTCTTTTCTTTTACTCGGCCACGCCACGTCTCATGCCATAATTCCTCATCTTCCGCCGATGCCGCTTCCACCGCCGTCGCTGCCATTGAGTTTGTTGAAATACCCTGTTTTATGTTTTGCTGGTTGGAGTCGAGCGGTGCAGAAACACGAAAGGGCGTTGCCCAGGCCAGAGGAACGCAAAGAAAAATGAGCAAGAGGGAAAGGCGAGGCAGATGAGCAGCACATGTGGAGGCGTGCGAATATGGTTCCCCTTTTGTCGCGTGGTTACCTAGTCTTGTCTTAATGAATATGCCTCCATCTTTGTTTCTTACGAGCAGAACCATATACAACCGCCTAGAAGGAGTTTCATCTAGAGTCTGAGAATTAATACATATTCGATAGATGGCAAGCGAGTGAACCAAGTGACCAGAGCCGGCGGCATCTCGAGCCGACCAGAACAGGACGGCGTCTGCCAGCTGACAAGTACAGGCTTTGTTGTATTGAATCTGGTTTGTTTCAGCCACGCTCATGCAACCCTGACGGCATTAAAGCTGCAGACGGTCGCTTGGATCGACACGGCACGGCAGCGGACGCTACTGCACCGACGCACTGGTTCAAGGGACAAGGGGTGCATCACGGACGACGGATGGTGGGTGCGATTAGCAATTCAATTCACTCATTCAACGTTGCTACTTGGCCGAGCAGGCCCTCTACTCGGCCGGATTCCCACCCTCCTCGCACCACTTGGTGTGGTCCTCGCTGAACAGCTTGTGCCCGCGGGGCTCGCAGTAGTATTTGACCGTGATTAGCTCGCACATTTCGACACAGAGAGAGAGGCGTGTGGTTGTGGGGGGGTTGAGTCAAGTACTTTGTTCGAGGGTGTCTGGTTCTGGCCTGTTGAAGTGGCCGGTTAGAGCTGGGGAGCGCAACTTATATAGCTGGGTGGAGAGAGGGCTTGTTCTCTGCATCACTGCTTCGTGTTCAGGGACTCACTTGTCGGCCTCGGCGTCACGGATGGCCTGGCGCTTCTTCTCGCACTCGGGACACTCCTCGTTCCTGACCTCGTCCTGCAGCTTCTCGACCTTGAGGATGCTGCACACCGTCGTCTTGCCCACGGCCGTCTTGCACCACACGGTGCGCTCTTGTCGGGACAGGTACGAGTTGCACGCCTCGCAGAAGCAATTGACCAGGTAAATTGTGCACATGTCTTTTGCTAGTTGTGGGAGTTTGCTGGGGGGCAAGGGATCTAAAGCGTGTCTTGATTTGGAAACATGGCTGGCCCAACACCACCAACTATATACACAAGGCGGCGGTGCTATTCACAACCTCCGCTTCCAGCTCCTCTCCTGAATAACTGCCCTGTCGTTAGTGCGTCAACCCCGGGAGATGGCGGTTGCACAGAGCAACTGCTTCCTGGCACCGGGGGCACTCCTCGCTGGGCTTGGTTTCTGTCTCGGTCCGCTGCTTGACCCGGCGGCAGCGGCGATTTCGGTCGAGGGCCTTGGTGCACCAGTACTCCCGGGGGGCAGCAAGGTGGCCGAGGGAGTTGAAGCAGTAGATGCATTTGAACGAGACTTTCAGATCTGTGCACATTTTGACGAGTGAAATTGGGCAAAGAAATGGTTGTGCTGTTCCGCTTCGACTGCGGCAGACATAGGCGCATATATAGCGCCAGCCCGCCATGACTTGGCTTGTTCTCGAGATCACTTGCAAACACACCTTGGTTTGTTTCCCTCTTCCTTTGTGATTATAGCTCTCTAGGTGTGACGCCTTGTCCAATCACAGGCTGAATTTCTACCAAAGAAAGCCACCGCATCCTCATTGACCAAGCTCATTCATTCACTCATCAAAACTCATCGCGGTTAACCCCCTCGCAGCAAACGTGACAAGATTCGTTCCCGACAAGGCTCGACCGGACGACATACTTTAGCTTTTCGCACGCCCTGCCCATCTTGACGGCCCCCGTGCACTGTTCGACAAACTTGCCAAAGCCAGCCAGCCCGCCGCACGCGTCGCACCGCAAGCGCACCTTGACGTGAGTGCACATGGTACTGGAAAGCAGCGAATATGCCAATGGATAAGAAATAAATTAAACGAAATACAGTGCCGCTGCCTCGCAATGGGTGGCGGAATGGCTGAGTTGCTTTTATACCTGGCGTTCACGATAGAGCACATGGACCGTCTGGGACTGCCGAAGGGCGTACATAATGTAAAGAACTGGTTATCATTTGGACATGGCTATGTGCGACTGCCATCAACTGCAAGACTCCCTCGCGCAACAGACACTAGAGAGTCCTACCGATCGCGGCCAGAACATATCTTGCAGTAGCAGCAATCGACATATTCTTGCCTGTTGACGTGGGAAAAGCGCCCGCAATTCCTACATGGCCCCATCGCTTTGGCTGCGGCGCATGGCTCGATGAACCTGTCGTAGTATAATGCCCGGTGGCATCGTCGGCACTTGTACTCGAGTCTAACTTTGCTGCACATTTCGATGTGGTTACGTCTGGGGTCTTGAAATTGGCGAAAGGTGCAAAGTGGGCTGGCAAGGCTCCTCAGCACACGAATCTGGCAAATTTTATAGCTTTGATTGTCATTTTGGTAGCTAGTCAGGGTTGCAATCCGGCCATGGCGAAATCAATTGCCATGACATGTTAAATCAAATATCTTGCCCAACGTATCGTCAAACTTCGAATCACTGCTCTGCGCAACTCCCCGCCTTTTCTCAGCCACTCGGCTTTCTCGTGGCTGCTTCATTCTCCATCCCGTGAGCTTCCTATGTTGGCAAGTAAATATGGAATATCCTTGCCCTATGTTGCACAAGTCCCCAGTCGGTGAGACGGCGCACCGCTTGTGAACAATACACCACGCCGCAACTCAGGCGTCCTTGTGGACAGGTCCGTCCTGTGCGGCATACAAAATATGGGGAAGAGCGTAGACAAGCATCGTCTGAAGCTATGCAGCTGATCCTAAACGTGCCCGGTTTCGACAAACCAGTTTCAAGAGACCATGGCTGACTAACCACTTGAAGAAAGAATTCCGAGGGGGAGCCCGTCGCTGGAACGAGACGCTATTCGCACAGAGACAACAAACAACCATTGTACGCTGATCACACGCGGTGCGCCGGGAGTCGAGTGATTGTGTCGGCTAGACTTGACCCAAGTTCGGGCACCGGCAGCATCTTCGTACCATGTTTCGCTCTCATCATGAAGGGTGAAAGGTTCCGAGTTGGACGGCATCTCGTTGTGCATCATGTTGGGCGTATCATGCTGAACAAGACTCTTCAATCAATTCACACCTCGTCATTTCTCAGATGTGGCAGGAGAGTAAAGTCGACAATAAAGGAGGTGCAGTGAGTCTGTTCATGGTGCTTGGGCAAAACGCTGTTCATCCGAAAGGCGAAACATTTGCATCTTGAATCATTCCATTGACTCAATGTCACTGTACCCAGCTAAAATCGGCTGTTGACCCGTGCATGATTCAGATGCCTCGAACTGCACATCACCTTCGGAACATCCCGGTTCAGCATCCATCACTCCTGTGCCCATTCACCTGAGGCTCGCTCTTCTGCATCTCAACAGCCTGGCACCGGTCGCAGTCCTCCTTTCCAACCTGCTCATTCTCGGCAGAATGTTCCACAGCGCGCACAGGATGTTGTCCTTGTCAGCCTCCGGGCACGTCTTGAACTCTTGTCCGTGGGAGATGACGCGGGAGCACTCCCGGCACCTGGTCTTGTGTTCGATCAGTTCGCACATGGCCGGCAATCGATGAATTGCAAAGATGTGTCAGATTGTGTTGTAAAGTCGGTCGATGTCGGGGTTGCGCTTTCGGACAGGTTCGGTAGTCTTGGCCTTATTTATATCATTTTGCGAACCATTCACCGTGTTGAGGACTCAAGAATGTGTGCTTGGTGGAATCGCATCAGCTCAATCCAAAGACGTGTTTTCCGAGTGCTTGGATTTCAGAATGCGCTTGAATCACACCGCTCGATTCAAAAACGTGTGCTCCTCGCTCAAATGCAACGCGGGCCTGTTTTCCGAGCGCTTGAATCGCCCAGCTCAATTCAGACCTATTCCGACCGCTTGAATCCATCAATTCAGACCTGTTCCTGCGCTTGAATCACATCAATTCAAACGTGCTCAACCCTGACGTGGGGCTTGCTTTCCGAGCGTATTGTCCAGGTGGTTTTCGAGACAGCACCAGCAGTCCTTTCTGTCCTTGAAGACGGTAGAGGTAGCGCTGTCCTCCTCCACAATCTCGCACTCCTTCTCCCGAGACCCAGTTTCGCAATGGTCGACGCGTGACATCATGTCGAGAAGAGTGAAGCATCCGATGCAGAGGGTGAGTTTCAAAAATTCCGTGCACATGTTGGCTGATGGCCTCTGGTGAATGGTGTCGAGATATGCAGCGACAGGACCAAGGCGACGAGGTCCAAGACAATAGGGGTGCTTTATAGCTGAATTGGTGAATTGACTGCTTACACCTGTCGCCTCCATGTCCTACATTGGGCATTATTCATCCTTGCTCTCGCTCATGACTGTTCAGCACAGACCCGGGGTTGGCCTCTGGTTAGTCAAGTGTCCCGGCACATCTTTAGACGGCACCACGCTGGGTTTAGTCTTAATCAAGGCCCCACGCGCCCGGTATTATACAATCAATGGCTTGATGCATTTATGCGCTGTCGTGATGGGCAATGGCCTGGCTCACGGACAGCTCAAAGCATCCACAGGCTGTTAAAGTCCAGATCCCAGCTAAGCCAGATCTCGTCAAGCCCGTAGGCCCTCATTTCCCTGACCTTTGCTACAAAATCCGTGACCCTTTTCGCAAGCAGCGCTTGATAGGGGTACTTGAAGGATTCCATTATTTTTTCCCCGGGGCCCTGGACCTCTATCATGGCGAGCATCAGGGGAATCATTGTGTAAAAGGATTTGGTTTCGGCCTGCATGGACTGCATGTAAAAGGAGATGCTCAACAAAATGTCCATGGCGTAGAGGCGCGCATCGTCATCTCGAACGCCAAGCGGGTAGCGGAGGCGGTGGATCAGAAGCAGCATGCCCATGCGGTAGGCGTATGCCTGCGTCGACAGGGCGAGCACTTCCTGCTTTGTGTAGGCCGTGGACAGGTCTCGCGGCACGGCTGGCCTCCACTGCCGAATCTTGTTCCTGATGGCGGCGTAATGATCCGTGTCGGAGGCGCAGAGATCGGGGACGCTGCAGTGCTTGAGCTTGTGGCTTACGACGCAGAGGTTGTACAGCCAGGGCATCAAGGTCGAGCAGATGCCGACGGTGCGGTCCACAATGATTCGGTCCGGGTGCGCGATGCGGATGGTGGGGATTTCTCGCTTGAGAACGCACTGCATCGTGTCCAGGGCGATGCCGTTGATGGTGAGGGTGTCTATGACGGGCAGGTTCATGAGGGCCGAGAATGTGGGCTTGATGGAGAGCAGCGAGGACTTGAGGATGAAGTGAGCCGACGACTTTCCGGCGAGACTGTCAAAGGTGGCGACGGACAGGCCAATGCCCAGTATCAGGGCGGCGTCGACTCTCTGGGTGCTCGGCACGGTTGAGGCGTGGCGGAGCATCTCGAGTCCCTGGGCTCCGCGCTCAATGTCCCGCTCGTCGGGCACGGCGCCGCACGTCTGGAGAGAGCGCATGGCGCCGATGAGGGCGAGGTAGCCATGCAGCTTGGACGGGTCGGCGGCCGACACGATCCAGCGGACGGCGGCGAAGAAGGGGTGGTAGAAGCTGGGCCCGATCATGAAGGAGCCGTGGGTCAGGCCAAAGTCCTGGAGGTTGGCCATGATGGTGTGCTTCCACGTCCACATGGTATCGCGGGCCGCAAAAGTGGGACGACGGGTTGACGGCTCGAGTTTTAATTTGCGCTTGGCCGAGAGCTCTGGGATGGCGCTCAGGCTAGGGATGCGCAGTGCTTCCAAGGAATCGGATCGCTTGATGGGTGGGCAGGTCAGCATGCGCTTCTTCTTCCTGCGCTCTCTGTCCTTGGCGATGAGCTTGTTGAGGCGGACGCAGTCGTCGCAGTCCACCAGGTTGGTGCTGGACAGGTCGCAGCGATGGCATCCTGTCTGCGGCTTTGCCGGCGCGGCTGGCGGTGCTTCTGTTGGTTGTGTTGTTGGTGGTGCTGCAGCTGCTTCTGCTTCTGCTGGTGGTGCTGTTGCTGGCGCAGTGCCATTCTTGACTCTGTGAGTTGTAATCATGGTGAATGCTGTGTCCGCTGTAGCAAGCAGGCAAGAGCAGCAGAGTTATACGCGTAGCAGTGTGCAGCGACCATCTTTAACAGATCTGAGCTGGGAGCCAAGGCTGCATCTCCAAATTGAACTTCGCCAACTTCCGTCGACCGACAGGCACCTTCCCCACTTTACTAGGGGCGCACGAACCTCCCACCGACGGCATTTTACCCCAATAGGCAAACCACGACTCTCTGGCGTTTCAGTGGCAATTGCAGGAGTCGACTGTATATCGCGGATGGGCTGCCAATTGGGCCATTGACGCCCAGTTGCGAGACAGCATTTGCTCTCAGTACTGCTCAATATCCGCTCGGTTTTGGGCGCTCCTGAACCTGACGACACTCTCCTGCGCCCATCTCGGACCCGCGTACAGGGGATGGCATGCAGCAGCACGCCCAGGGCCCAAATTCGCTGGTAGCACCGAGCTGGATCCGATGGCTTAGTTGCGTGGCACAGCGCATACATGTACTTGTTGCTCCGCGGATTTTCCCGTATCGCTCACGACTCAATCTCACTTTTTTGCTTGACTCGTATACAAGCTGTCCCTCGTGTCATTCGACAGGCGTTACATGTCATCCTTAGTTCTGCCTCATTCCAAGGAGGATTATTTTAATTAAAAGCTAATCGCCAATTGCTTCCAAGCCTGCTTAGTGCAGGCCTCCGAGTCTCAGACTATGGCCGTTCTTCCGTGCCTGATCGCCCATCCCCCTGCCCATCACTGAGCCCGTTGGCTCCGTTGGTGCCATGGCTCCCGCCGGCCCCGTTGGTTTTATTACTTCCATCTCCTCCATTGGTCCCGTTCGTCCCATTGCCATTCGCCATAGTCTGAGCGCAATCCGGGCAGTGGCTGGGGTCCGACCTCTCTCTGGCCCTGTCATTTAGCTCCTCGCCGCACGGCCTATTTGTCGTCCGCGCTGTCCTGCATATTAAGCTTTTCCGGTATTCTCCAATCGCCAAGCTGCACTCGCGGCAGATAACCGTGATATCGACAGTCGTGCACATCTTCTGATTCTGGCCAGCACTGAAACTTGTCTCTTTACTTGACGAGATTGGAAAGTCATTGCTCTGGTTGCCGTCTGGCCAGCTATATATGCTCGACACAATCTGTGTTAATCACAACTGTGAAACGTAAAGACAATCTCTGACTGTCATGTAATCCACAGATGTAGCCCTATTCATATTCAGTTCTCAACCAATCACCAATGGAGCCAGTCCGTGGCCAACGCTGCAACTTTAATACATGGCGCCAACACGTCCACCGTCATCCGGCTCACTTGATCAATCCATCGACACTGAGCGTACCGTTTCAGCTCACGCAGCATCAAAGTCACGGCAGGCTTTCCGAGTGATCAGCTTGTGGTAGTGGCTTTTCCCATCAAATTAACCCCATTTCCTTCACCTAGATCCATAACAAGCCATCAAACCTGCTGCCCCTTGTAATGCACACTGCCTGCCCTCAAATTTACTCTAATGTATAAACCTGACCCATGTCACCTCATGCATCATGCACCTATGCTCCATCGCGTATACATTGGGTATCCATACAACTCTTTGTGGCCATGTCATCAGTGAAACCATGACCTGCCGCCGTAACGCCGTGAAATGCACTCCCGACCGTGTTCCTCATGACCCAGCGTGACCCAACCAAATCGCACCTCATCCTTTGCCCATTACTCCTTGACTCGCTTGCTTGGCCGGATCAGCGAATCATCCTGCAGCCCGCTTCGCTTCGTTCCTGGCAAGCTGCTTGTGCGAATGTCATTGTCGTCCTGGCTCACCCGCCGGTGCGGATACTCGTTCTTGCACCCCTCAAAGCAATTGGTGCTCACGCGGTCGCCGGTGCTGAAGAATGGCGACTGCAGCGCCTGGGCAGCCGTCAGGCGCTTGGCCGGGTCGTATTCCAGGAGCCCGGCGAGAAGCTTGTATCCTTCGGTGCCGAGGGACTGGAGAGGGCCAGAGCCGTTGGGCCCGCCTCCCTGGGAAATGGTTGTGTAGTACCACTTTTCAAGGTTGGAAGTGGCCGGTGGGTGCTGGGCAGCGCGGCCCCCGTAGTGGCCGTGGTGGTGGCTATAGTGGTGGTGGTGCGAGGCCATCGAGTTGGCGAGCGTGTTGAGCTGGCTGTACTCGGGCATGGTGGGCAGCAGGGGCCAGCGCTCCTTGGTGGGCACGCCCATGATTTCGACAATCTTCTGCATCTGGTTGCGCTGGAAGGGAACCGTCTTTTTGCTGTCCATCTTGGCCTCCTCACCTTTGAAGATGGGCCGCAGCGACAGCAGCTCTGCAAAGATGCACCCGATGGCCCACATGTCAATGGCGGGCGTGTAGTGAAAGGATCCCAGGATGAGCTCGGGTGCACGATACCAAATAGTCACGACCACCTTATCGCCGCTGAAGAGGGAGTGCAAGGGTTTGTCGAATCGCCGGGCCAGTCCGAGATCGCCAATCTTGACCTCGCCGCCCGAGGTGACCATGATGTTGGCGGGCTTCAAGTCTCGGTGCAGAACCCAGTTGGTGTGGAGGTACTGGCAGCCGTTGAGGAGCTGGAACATGATGCTCTTGACCGTGGCCGGGGGAATGGGGTGCCGAGGTTGCTGGGTGTGGTGGTGGATGATCTGGAGCAGGTCGTGCTCGGCAAATTCAAAGACCATGTAGATGCACTTGTCCTCGAGCATGATTTCACAGAGCCGAATCACGTTGCCGTGGCTGAGCTCGCTGCAGAGGCTCATTTCGCGGATGGCGCTCTGGGAGATGCCCGTGTAGCTGACCTGTTCACCTTCCTTGTCGGGCTTGAACTTCTTGATGGCAAATTCGCCTACGGGTTTGCCATTGCGCCCAACCGCCTTGTAGACGCGGCCATATGTACCGGAGCTAATGAAACCGACGATGCGGTAGCGGTCGGTGATGCGGACCTTTGGCTGGTAGCCAGGGTGGCGGTCATGATCTAGAGATGATCGTTGTTGGTAAGCATGAGCTGGGAAAGCAACGCCATGACGAGGGCGGAGAGGCATGACCGAGAGGGTGGTCTGTCGGCTTGGAGGCTTCCACTCTCACTCTGTCCTATGACAGTTACGAACCGTGCCTCATGAGCCACTCGGCATGGGAACGTGGAATACGGGCTTGGAGAGGCTGGAAGGATGAGGCCAGATTGAGCCGCGGGACAAGGCACTCGGTCAAGGACAAAGAAACGAGAGGAAAAGGGCAGGTGAGGGTTTTGATGGCTGAGGATGATGACGACGAGACAGCCAACTCGGCGGGCAAGAAAAACCGGCCGGAGATCGAGTCAGGTAAGATATGGAACTCTCGGAGGAGAGAGGAAAAACATCCGACCACGCCACACTAAATGTCGTTGACACCTCAGGTCGAAAAAGCACTGCCAGAAAAAAGCCTGGGCCAGCACCAAATGGAGCAAACCGGGCCAGCAAAGCAAAGGCAGAGCGGCCAGAGAGCAAAGGGTGAGACACTCGGCGGAGAGCAGGCCGAACAGAACGCGTCAGTAACTGGTTGCAAAGCCACAGTCGCAGTCGCAGAAGCAACGCAGCCGTTCAGCGCAGTGTCGTGCCGTGCAGCAAGGCAAATAGCAAGGGGAGTGGTGTAGGGGGTAAGACTGGGTCAAGGGAGGCCTGGGCTTTGGGGGACCCTTGGGGTAAAAAGAAATAATTAAATAAAAGACGGTTGGCCAGCAGGGGCTACATCGGTAGCCACCCGCTGCTCCAGCCGGATCTCGATGCCCGAACTGCAGGAGAGATTCAACCGCTGGAGGGTGTGATCTGATGGGATCAAGACACGAAAGGGGAAAGTCTTGAAGCAAAACAGCAGGCATTCACGGGAAGAAGAAGGAAAAGCACCCATACGTACCATCAAATGCGCTGCGCTTCAACGACGATGGTCCCCTGGCGCCTCCACCTCCGCCGCCGCCGCCGCTTCTTACGGACCCAGGCGCCGACGCCCCCGAAGCCGAGGGCGGATTTGTCAAGCTCATACCTAATGAGGGGCGTCCTAAATACTGTCCGAGTGGTGGTTGATTGCCTCGCCCCCGCAACGCCTGGCTGACGGCGGGTGGACAGTGGGCACTGGTGAGTGGATGGATGGGCGGGCGGACGGGATGCGATTGGGGGTGGGAGATTGGAGAGGGAGACGATCAAATGGCCGTCCAGTGGATAAATCAATCGCCTGTTCCTCAGTCTCCCCCGCACGCGCCAATGCAAGGACAACACCAAGCTCTGGCGGCCACCAGACCACACCTAATCAACCCCCAGCGGCGACCTTATCGTCGCGCCTGTCGCAGTCTGGGATGGGAGCCTGTGGCCCGTCGAGCCGAGCGGCGAGCGAGCCGTGCCTGGATGAATCGGTAAATAGCCTCTGTCCAGAACAGAGTCGCGCCGCGTCAGTACAAGCCTGGGTTGTATACGAAACTTGCTTGCTGCTCGAGCTGTGATGTGCTGCAATGTCGCAATCGCAAAATAATGTCCTCTCTATCGCCTGCCGGGTTTCCGCTGCTAGGCCAATCTGCCGTGGAACCCACTACCGGAACCGTTTTGGCCCCCTCGCGGCAGTCAACCGATTCTGACGGCGCGCGCCGTGGCGGCAGCTGGCGGAGACGAGACGGGAAGGTCAACAAAGGAAGTTTGAGCGAGGTGAGGCGAACGCCGCTTATGGGGAGCAGAAGAGTGCGGAGGCGTGAGTCGGAGAATGCGGAGAGGAGTTAGCCGCCGCTAGGATGGTATGTGTTGCGCGTGCGTGGGCGCAAGCGATGGATGATGATGCCGAATGGTGCGATGTCCCAATTGGCGCCTCGTTATCTATTCGGATAGTGCGCTATGGCGAAATGCCGATTCAAACTGTGCCAGGTGTCGCGACGGTGTGCACCGATGGGAATTGCCTTTCAAGGACGCCGCGCACCTTCACGAGAGTTGGTTGTTGTTGGTGAAATGCCCTTCCAGTCGCAAAGGTTGCAACAGCTGAACCTGTCTCTGCCGCCGGCGTGCCTGTTCCTGCCTTACAAGCTGCACGAGGCGTCGGCTGCCTGAACCTGCTGCGACCACGGCCATGATGCCGCAGGGGTTTCGGATGACTAAGCCAGCATAGTCTGAATGCAAAGACGGCATGCCAATCAGAGGCAGGACGGCCCTCGGACAATTGCAGTGTCTCGAACAGATGAAGTGGTATAAAACCTGGTCCGAAAGCCCCGGTTTCCATCAAAGCCAGCCGCTGCTATCCGCAGACCAGGCCTGTACATGGACGAATGACCGCCTTACAAGCCCTCGGTTATCATCATGAATCTCTTTTCTTGTTTGGCTACTTGTTCCTAACTTTGAAATCGCAATTCTTCCTCCCATCTGCTTTTGCACACGTCTATCGGGGTCCCAGCTTCTCCAGCACGCGCGTGCCCTGCTCCTCCCACTCGGCCTTGGTAACCCACATGCTCTCCTTGTCGGCCATGATGTTGGCCAGCACTGCTCCACCCAGGAAAACCATGTGTCGTCGTCTGGGGGGATCTTCTATCCGCACCTTGAACTTGCTCAGTCGCTCAGGGTCGCCTTGGAGCGCCCGTGTAAGCCAAAGCTGCTTCAGCTCCTTTTCCAATCGCGAGGGCAGGCCGGGGTACATGCTGCTACCTCCGGACAGCACAATGGCCTTGAACAGCGAAGCACGAATATCCACGTCGGCAGACTGAATCGTGTTGAAGAGGAACTCGCCTAGGCCGGGCGACTCGCTGTCCACCAGGTGGGGCTGGAACAGGCATTCGGGTGCCTCGAATCGCTCGCTGCCCACTCGAACAACACGGCCGTCGGGCAGGGTGTAGTTTTCGACAAGCACGGTGGTGTCCTCGCTCAGGCGCTTGTCCAGCTCGAGGTCGTATGAAACGTAGCAGAGCTTCTCCTTGATCTGGCGGACAGTCTCGAAATCGGCGGTTCGGTTGAGGGCGTAGCCGCGGCGGAGGAGGAGCTTAATCAGGTTGCGGGTGACGTCGCGGCCGGCAACGTCTAATCGCTTTGTGAGGTGGTTGAGGACCACGGATTCGTAGACGGGGACAATGTGGGTGACACCGTCGCCAGAGTCGACAACGACACCAGAGCTCAGACCTGCGCGCATTCTCGTGTTAGCCTACGTCATTCCGCCTCTTCGTGGAGACGGGCCCCGTGGCATCTTGAATTGGAAATGGAGCTTCAGCGAAGCTTCCGGCAGCAAACTCACCCTGCGCATACAGAGCGAGGACGGCCTGGATTGCAACATAGACACCGCCAAACTCGTATCGGTCAAACATGACCTCGCACATCTTTTCCCGGTTCTTGAGCGGGTTCATCGGAGGCTCGGTCAGGAGAATCTTGCGGCCCGCAGGGTTCACCTTGAGCTTCTCGAAAAATGTGTAGTCCCAGAGGTGCTCCATGTCGTCCCACTTCTTGACGATTCCGTTCTCCATGGGATAGCTGACCTGCAGCATGGTGCGGGCGGCGGCGGCCTCGTCACCGCACATGATGTCCTTGATGACGATGTCGCTGTCGCCCTGCTCCTCGGATCGAATGATGGGCCGGCCGACAATGGAGGGGAACTGGTGCTCGGGGAAGTTCTGCGCGGCATATCCGACCTTGAGGAAACCGGTACCGCCGTCGAGGACTGGGCAGCAGCATGGTGGTCAGCTTCAGGGGCTGGCGGTTGGGCTGCGGAGCGCCGGGAAAAGCTGCGAAGCTTACCAATGGGGGGAGGGTTGGCCATGGTTGCGGCGGGTCAAGGCGCTGGCCTGTGACTGTGTGCTTGTGGTGAGGTGGAGGGAGGCGGCGAAGCGGTGCTGTCGTCGAGGAGCTCGGGAGGTTGAGGTGTTCGTCAGTGGTGGGGTTGGCGTAGCCAGCCGTCACACCGTAGCCGTCGTCAGAGGTGGCTGAGACGGGCGGATCACGTGGCGCCCCGCGATGACCTCTTGGGTCTGGACGCTGCGTTGGACATCGAACCCCGCTCAAGGGCTAGTTTGGGAGGTGCTCATTCATGAAAGAGTCATTCAATCAGCATCGCACTTTTTTTTTCTATTTTTGTCCTTCTTTGGGCTTTTTATTTCATCAAAAACCTGTCCAACGACATCATGACTGAATCTCTCCGCATCCTTGTTCTCAACCCCAACTCGTCTTCTGCCATGACGGACGGTATGGCAGCGGCAATTAAAAAGCTATCTCTTCCAAACGTACGATCCTAGATTTATATGTCCCTGCTTTAGGCTAACGGATCCAGTCAATCAAATTTGACACCTACACTGCCCCTCCCAGCGCCCCCGCAAGTATCAATGACCAAAAGGACATTGACGACAGCACCAAAGCTGTTCTCGGAGATGCAGAGCTCGTCAAAAACTTGGAATCGTCAAAGTACGATGCCGTACTCGTGGCCTGCTTCAGTGTGCATACTCTTGTCGCCGAGCTCGGCAAGTTCAAGAACCTTGTCGTCACAGGCATCTTTGAAGCCAGTGTTGTGATAACCCTCTCGCTCAACCCTGCTCCGCTCAACAATGAAAAATGGGGCATTGTCACGACCGGTAAGTTTTGGGAGGACCATCTTGGCAATGGGGTCAAGCATCTCCTGGGACAAGACAGCAAGGAAAGCAACAGCAAGTTTGCCGGTGTCTTTTCGACTGGCTTGACTGCCGGTGACTTTCACACTGTTCCCGCGGAGCAGGTTCGCGCCAAGCTCGTGCACGCAACAAAACAGCTCCTCACATCGGGCAACGTGTCGGCGGTAGTCATGGGTTGCGGAGGTATGGCGGGCTTGGAAGAAGTGATTCGCTCCACCGCAATTGAAGTATATGGCAAGGTCAGTGGTGAGCAGGTCTACATCATTGACGGTGTAAAGGCAGGCATTTTTGTACTGGAGCAAGCCATCCGCAGCCAAAAGGCGTTCCGATAAAGTCAAAACTGGAGAAAGAAAAGGACAGTACATTTGAGACCACCGTTTTCTCTTCGATAGACACCACATGAGGTAGGAAATGGAAAGCTTGAAATGACCCTAATAAAGGATTACAGTAGATTCCCACAGTAAGCCAGGGTTCCTATCATAATCCTAGGGTCCTTGAGGTAAAAGGTTAAAGATTGCGGCCCGGGCTTGCAAAGCAAGTTGATTGACTTGACTCTTGGTAGTGAAGTTGACTAACCCGCCCTTTGACGGTTGGGTTGACGGGTTCGGCTTGCAACAGCAAGTTGACAGCAGCAGGTTGGTTGACTTGACCTTTGACAGCTAACTGATCCTGTTGATTGCTGTATCGACACTGGGCCCGCCGAGCCGTAGTACGCAACGTTCAGGTCCTTGACAAGGGAGTGGATCTAGAGCCGACCGGTCTTGGCAAGAGAATCCATCAAGCACCGTACAAAGGGATCAACTCTATCTCCGATTCATAAGGGCGGGTTTTAGGCCGCAAGGTGATTTAAGCTGATTGTTCTTACACGAGATTGTTGAACCGCTGTGGCTGGTTCGGGTCACCTAGAAGTTAATGGGGACAAAAGTCTGCCAACAACACTGGTGTACGTGTCCTGTCTTTAACAAGGAATTTAAACAAGTATTTATACAATACAAAATAATCCTTGTTTATATTTATATGATAATAAAAAATTTACTTTAGCTTAGGAATGAATTCAGATCCGTGTTCGCATACTTTTGTCCCGTGACTTCAAGGGTCCACTGTATCTCCGATCACCCGGTCTGGAAGTTAATAGGGCCGGGCGCTCCCCCATCTGCAGCCACACGGCCCCAGTTTCCCCAAGTTCTAGCAATCGACTACTCGTCACCCACACCAATTACATCTCTTCCAGCATCGACAAGATGGCTGGCGAGGGCATCAAGCGCTATTTGAACGGGGTCAGCCCCTACCTGATCCTCCTGATTGCTATATCGACGCTGGGTTCCCTGCAATTTGGCTATCACCTGGTACGTTGCCCCTGTTCCCGTCTCCCTGGAGTGCGACCGATGCTGACCGTGACGTAGTCGGAGCTCAACGCCCCTCAGGATGTCATAACCTGCAACAAGAAATCCATTTCCTCAACCCTTGGCATCCGAGAACATGTCGCGTCTTCCAACCCGAGCGATAAGCCCTCGGGCTACCTTCCCGACTGCATTCCCATGAGCGAGGCTGCCTTTGCCACTGTCTCTTCAACCTTTACCGTTGGCGGCTTGATTGGAGCTCTTGGCGCTGGGCCTCTGTCGTCCGTCCGTGGAAGGCTGCTGGCCATGCGAGTTACATCAATTCTCTTCCTCATTGGAGCTGCCGTCGAGACCATGGCGGGCAGCGTCGTTGTCCTCTCTCTGGGACGCCTGATTTCTGGCATGGGAGCCGGTGCCTCTACTGTGGTAGTCCCCTTGTACATCAGCGAGATTGCACCTCCTGATTCCAGGGGACTGTTTGGTGCCATGACCCAAATCTCAATCAACTTTGGCATCCTCGGTGTGCAGATTCTTGGCTACTTCTTGAGCTATGGTAGCGCCTGGCGATGGATCCTCGGCATTGGTGCCTTTCTTGCCACCGCGCAACTGCTTGGCCTCTTCTTGGTACCCGAGAGCCCATCTTGGCTGGCTGCCCACGGAGATGTAGCACAGGCTAAGCGCACCCTTCAGAGGATCAGGGGAAGTAGACGTGATATCGGCGAAGAGACTGATGCTTGGAACTCGGATGGGCACGCAGAATCCGAGGAGGCCGCCCTCCTCCACCCTGACCCAGCGGATCAACCAGACCTGGCGGCTAGTTCCAAGGGCACGAGCCATATGGGATTCATCCAAGTCGTCAAGGATCCCCGCACCAGACCAGCCATCATCGCCGTCGTCGGAATCATGTTTTCACAGCAGCTGTGCGGCGTCAACTCCATCATCATGTACTCTGTATCTCTCCTTGCAGACCTTTTGCCCGTCTCGTCTGCCTTGCTGACACCCTTGATTTCCATTGTCAACCTCGTCACAACCATTGCCTGCTCGCCTTTGCCGGATCGTCTAGGCCGCAAGACGTGTCTTCTCATGTCAATCATGGGCCAAGGCATCAGCGCATTGGTATTGGCCTTTTCCATTGTGTTTGGCATCAAGATTCTTTCCGCCTTTGCGGTTCTCTTCTTTGTTGGTTTCTTTGCTGTTGGTCTCGGCCCTGTTCCTTTTATCATGGCGTCTGAGATGGTTGGCCAGGAGGCAGTTGGTGCCACGCAGAGTTGGTGCCTTGGAGCCAACTACCTGGCTACCTTTTTGGTTGCCCAATTCTTCCCCATCATCAACAAGGCGCTGAACAACCTCCTCGGAGGCCACGGCTGGGTGTATTTTATATTTGCTGGGCTGGCGGTTGGCGCTGCCATTTTCGTCTCTGCCAATGTGCCAGAGACCAAGGGAAAGCGTGATGCGGATGAGGTCTGGGGCCGCGCTCGCAGGGCAGACTGATGGACATTGGCAATATGGCGTTGAAAGGATAGTTTGATCAATTGCATTTATAGACATGAAGTACGAGTATATTCTATTTGGCCGTCGTGCCCTCACTCTTTGTTTTCCTTGCCCTGTTTCCTTTTGAAGAAAAAAGTGCAATTAGTGTGGATGATGGGTAGTCAATCTCCTGGGACTTGAGACTTGGGGGGACTGGGATGTGCTGGGTGGCTGCAGTGGAAACACCCTGCATTACCCTCTTTCGGGTTATCCTACCCTACCCTATACCGACTGCTTGTCCCATACCACCCAGAAATGAGAATGCCATGATGCAAGACATGCCACATGAGACATGAGACATGCATTGTAGAGATTAAGTGTCGATCTTGCAGATCCGGTGTGCTTTGGAAATCGCTTGGCGCAGTGTATCAAGCCTGTTGAATCTCGGCAGACAAGTCCTGCAAGATCTTGCGCCCGCCTTGGACGCACTCTTCCTCGTGAAAAGGCTCTCTCGCCGTCTCCTTGATACCGGCTTGAACCCATTCCTGAACCACTGGGTGCTCAAACAAGATTTCCAAGTACTCCCTGGCGACCCCTTCCAGCTCAATTCCATACGTCTTGCACCGGCACGCGATGGGTGCATACACGGCATCCACAATGGTAAACTCGCTGCCGGCCAGCCACGGCCCCCCAAACTTTTCCAGACCTTCCTTGAACAGCTCATTGAAGCGGCCAATGTCTCGCTGAAGCTCAGCGCTAGGTGTCCCGAGCTCGATTCGCAGGCCGACATTCATGCCGCACTCGTTCCGGATGGCTGGGAACCCAGAGTGCATCTCGGCGGCGGCGGATCGGGCAAAGGCTCTGGCGCGGGCGTCGACAGGCCACGCGCTGGGGTGTTTTTCGGCAATGTACTCGCAGATTGCCAGGGAGTCCCAGACGACAATTGATGTGTCACCGTCGTGCAGACAGGGGACCTTGCCCGAGGGGGAGAAGGTCTGGAAGCCGGTCTGGCGGAGGCTGTGCTTGAATATCTGCAGCTTTTCGTCGAATGGGACGTTGAGAACCTTCATGATGACCCATGGCCGCATGGACCACGAGGAATAGCGTTTGTTTCCAATGTAGAGAGAAAGGGCCATGTTGAATTACGACCAAGAAATTGCCAGGAGTTTGTAGATGTTTAATCGTTCCAAGCTGTAGCTTGACTCAGACCACTCAACGACTACCCCACTGCGACGCCCTAATCATGACAAGTTCATCATATTGCAGTACATGTAAACTCATCAATTGATTCAATGGCAACTTATTCGGACTAGCTAGCTTCGCAGGACCTGACCTGACTGCGGGTCAACATGCAAGTAGCTAAAGCAAAAGCAACCAGTACATCACGCGAACAAGCGATACGAACCACGCCAACTTCAATGCTAGACCGCATCGTCATACCATGGCAGTGTGCTGATTTCGGGACATGAGCGCCCGACACGCGCTACCTAAACCCTATTGCAGTTTCTGTTTCCTGCTCCCCCTCACTGTCCTCACATGGCCCGCCCCCGCACAAGGCCTCGGTCGATAATAACCTCATCCAAAACCCTGCTTGCCCTGTCGCGGCCCTGGTTGACAGGTTGGACGCTGTGACCACCACTTGAACCCCAACTTGGCGCTGGCCTTGAGCTCCGCGGCCGATTGGTGCGCGTGAATCGGGGCGTTTTGCGCGCCAATCAAACGGCCCGGATCCCCAGATCCCCCAGAATGACGGCCACCACTGTCGAGTTTCTCCGCGCGTTAGGGCCGGGGGTGGGATCGTTGTGATTCCGCGATGGAGGCATGCTACGAGAAGCGGAGTCGAGATGCTTGGGGGGAAAAAGGCTGGGCTGGGTGAGCCGCGGTGTATAAAATGGACAGGCGTATCGGCCTGCTGGATTGCTTTGGAACCACAGCTTCAGGTGTCATTTAGAGACCAGCAAAGCTGCCCAGCTGCTCAACCATGCGTTTCATCACCGGCCTCTTGTCCCTGGTGGTGCCCGTTGCGGCATCCCGGGCGATTAGCACCTTTGGCAACCTCAGCATCTACGACCCTCCCGAGAACTACACGGACCCCCAGGTCCTGTATGCCCGACCTCTGGAGCTCTTTGACGGCACCCTGCTTGCCACTTGGGAAAACTACTCCCCCGAGCCACCGCTGGTGTGGTTCCCCATTGTCAAGAGCACCGACGGAGGAAAGCACTGGAAGGAGATCTCCAAGGTGACGGACCAGGTCAACAACTGGGGTCTGCGATACCAGCCCTTCCTGTACCAGCTTCCCCAGAGGTTCGGCAAATACCCGCGGGGCACCATCCTGTGCGCTGGAAACAGCATTCCCACGGATCTGAGCGAAACCCGCATCGACGTCTATGCTAGTCTCGACAAGGGTTACACGTGGGAGTTTGTCAGCCACGTTGCTGCTGGCGGCGAGGCCCTACCGAACCCTGGCCTCACCCCTGTCTGGGAGCCTTTCCTGATGTGAGTTGCTCGGCCCTGGCACTGCTTTATTTACTTATGCGACACAGGACGTACAACAATGAGCTTGTCCTCTACTACTCGGACCAGCGTGACAATGCCACACACTCGCAGAAGATGGTCCACCAGACCACCAAGAACCTCAAGACTTGGTCTGACGTAGTGGACGATGTCAAGTACGACGACTACTACGACCGCCCCGGCATGCCCACCGTGGCCGAGCTCCCCAACGGCGAGTACATTTACGTGTACGAGTACGGCGGCGAGGACTCGAGGACCGACTACTGGTTCCCCGTCTACTACCGAATTTCCAAGGACCCCCTCAACTTCCTCGCGGCCGAGCACCACCGCCTCGACCCCATCAACGCCACCACGCCCTACGGCTCTCCCTACGTCGTCTGGAGCAAGCACGGCGGCAAGAACGGCACCATTGTTGTCAGCGGCAGCAGCAACTCGGAGGTTTACACCAACCAGAAGCTCGGCCACCCCGATTACTGGCAGAAGTGGAGCACCCCCCAGCCAAACGCCTACACCCGGGCTTTGATGGTGTTCAAGGAGGACCCCGATCTGCTGATGATTATGGGCGGTGGTTATCTGCCTCCGGGCAAGACCAACGAGATCAGCCTGAGCGTTGTCCGCCTCTCCCAGATTATGAAATAATGAGCGAGTCAAGGATGAGGTTATGACCGGAATGCCTTCTTGTATATATTGGAGTAGTAAAATGCAAATGTTTATGAACTCAGCCGACGGTCCCTGAGTCGGTAGTAATGATTGTATTACACAGAACCTATGGACGAAATCGGAGCCGAGAGTTCCAAACAGCCCCACCTTTCGCTCGTAGGTGGTTGAGCACGGCGCCAACGCACTTACACCGCTCGGAGCCGCGCCGCAGATGCCGACTTTCAAGATGCCGCATGCCGCAGCGCATTGCCATGTGCCGAATGGTCAACTGAAGTCGAGCAATGGGAATTGGGCCAAGGAACGGACTGCCGGCTCGTTTCCAAACATGAAATCCGGGGTACTGCGGTGAGAAACCCGGTAGGCAACGCGACAGTTATGGATTGCCATGGACTATCGGTACCCGCAACTCCACATGTTTATTAATTTACGACTAGGAAATCCACTCTTTCAACCACTGTGACTGTTGCCTTGCACAAATTACCGTCTGTTCCCGACGTCAGCAACCCCGGGATACGGGGCAAGCGCTACGCTGACGAGCCCCGTCTCGCGTCCCAACGCTCAACACCATGGCGTCTCAACACGACGATTCGATCCGGGTCCGATGCCGGATAGATCCTTTTCACTAGACGTATCCCCGGGATCCGCCCGGCGGTGGAACCCCGCGATAATGACTCGGTTGGTCGGTCAAAGGGCGCGGCGGAATCGCGCATGCACAATTGTTGCTTTGAACACGACCCCTGTCGGTGGATATTTTTCTCTTTTTCCCCCGACGATGGAGGCGAACAAAGAGCAAAGAAAAGCTCAATTGGATCCATTGACAATCTGAATTGGCCAGAATGAAGCTTGGTGACGTTGAGCATGGCCGGGCTCCGGCTCTGGGCTTGAGCAAGGAAACCACTAGCGCCCACGCCCGAGAGACGACAACTCTGCGGGATGGCGAAGACACGGACTCGACAGTGGTGCCCGGCGACCAAAACACCACGCCGTCGGAACCTCCAGACGGGGGATTGCGGGCGTGGCTGCAGGTCCTGGCCGGACACCTCGTCGTCTTCAGCTCGTGGGGGTACACCATCAGCTTCGGCATCTTCCAGCCCGTGTACGAGGCCGACATGAAGCTGCCGCCGTCGACCGTGTCGTGGGTGGGCAGCGTGCAGATCTGCCTCATCTTCCTGGTGGGCACCTTTTCGGGGCGGGCGTTTGACGCGGGCTACTTTCGCGCGGCCCTGGTGGCGGGCTTCCTGATGCAGCTCGTGGGCATCTTCATGACGAGCGTCGCCACCGAGTACTGGCACCTGCTGCTGGCCCAGGGCGTCTGCCAGGGAATCGGGAGCGGGCTCTCGTTTGCGCCCACCGTGGCCAACATATCCACCTACTTCTCAAAGAAGAGGTCCGTTGCCATCTCGTCCGTGGCCTGCGGAGGCTCCACGGGAGGCATGGTGTTTCCGCTGATTGCCCAGCAGCTTCTGCCCAGGATCGGCTTCCGCTGGACCGTCCGCGTCATGGGACTGGTCGTGCTGGTGGCCTTCTTCATCATCCTGGCTCTTGCGCGGACGAGGCTGCCCGCACGCAAGTCGGGCCCAATCGTCGAGCTGGCCGCCTTCAAGGAGTCGACATATCTTCTCTTTGCCGTCAGCATGTTCTTTACCCTGTGGGCAACGTATTACGCCTACTACTATGTAAGTGGCCAATCGAGCTTGATCGAGCTGTCAACCGTGTTAACTGTGTGCTCCAGGCACGAAGGTATGCGCTTGATGCTCTGGACGCATCGGCTTCGTCTTCATTCATCATCCTCCTCGTCATCAACGCGGTTGGAATTCCGGGCCGACTAGTGCCGGCGTACCTCGCAGATCGGTATTTTGGCCCAATCAATGTCTTTATACCCACAATCTTGGCAGCCGCGCTATGCACCTTTCTCTGGTCCAAGGTGGAGAGCCTCACCGGGGATTTCGTCTGGGTGGTTGTCTTTGGCTACTTTGGAGCAGGCATCCAGGGCATGTTTCCCTCGACGGCGGCGAGCCTGACGAGCGACCTGAGCAAGAATGGGACTCGGATTGGCATGATCTTCACCATCATCAGCATTGCCGCCTTGACAGGGCCGCCGCTGGCCGGCAAGTTGATCCAGGTCATGGACGGCAGCTATCTGGCGGCTCAGATGTGGGGAGGAGCCTGTCTGCTGCTGGGAGCTGCGCTGTTGATTGCAGCCAAGGTGATAAAGGCCCGTGAGAGAGCACGCGAAAAGGCTTGAAGTTTGGTTATATAGATGCAGCATCTCAAAATCGGCGTTGACAGACGAGAGCAAAAGCTAGATTAATAGATTAATGTGTACCCACCAAATGTTTCAACTTTTCATTTCGTATAAATGACAAGCATCGAGGCAATGCTCTGGCCAAGGGTGCATGTCGACCCAGTGACAGCAGTGACATTGGCCACCAGCCCCACCACCCCAGATTTTCAACGGCATGACGTTGTAAAAATTCCGACTCCAAGCTCATCCCACCTTCAACACCAACGTCGAGCCCGCGATACCTGCACACGCCGCCCTCTGAAAAATGTCTGCAGCTCCGTGGATATGCAGAAGCTGCACAAGAGCGCTGGCTCGCTCTCACGTGCGCCAATTCGTCCGCTACGCCTCCAATGGTGCCTTTTATCCCCGCTCGAAGCTGCCCCCAGATCAATGAGCTGACTGTCTGCTAGATGCGTCGCTTCTCGCTCCCGCCCTCCTCCAACGGGCCAAATCCATGACGTCCGAGTTCGACACGCTCCAGAAATCGCTCAATGACTCGTTTGACGGGTCCAAGGCCAAGCGCGTGGGCGAGCTGTCCCGCGTGGCGTCGGCCCTCAAGGCGTGGGAAGAGTCGCAGGCGTCGGTCAAGGAGCTCACGGCGATGCTCGACGACCCGGAGCAGGACGAAGACCTTGCGTCGATAGCCCGCGACGAGCTCGAGGCGGAGACGGGCAAGCTCGAGTCGCTGGCGCGCAACCTGTCGGCCAGCCTGACGCCGCGGCACCCGTTTGCCGACTTCCCGTGCATGATTGAGTTCCGTCCGGGGCCCGGCGGCCTCGAGGGTCGGTACTTTACCGACACGCTGTTCAAGATGTACAAGGGGCTCTGCACGCGGCGAGGGTACCGGCACACGGTGCTCAAGTACGAGTTTGCCGACACGGCGGGCGACAGCTCGTCGTCGGAGGGCGAGAACCCGCTCCAGGAGGCGGTGCTCGAGGTGCAGGACGCCGGGGCGTACGACATCTTCCGCAGCGAGGCCGGGATGCACCGGGTGCAGCGGATCCCGAGCACGGAGAGCAAGGGCCGGGTGCACACGAGCGCGGTGGCCGTGTGGGTTCTGCCGTCGTTCCCGGACGCCGGCAGCGCGGCCGACGCCGTCGACGTCGACGACCCGGACAGCGACTTCTACGTCAACCCGCAGGAGGTGCGCATCGAGACGATGCGGGCGCGCGGCGCCGGCGGCCAGCACGTCAACAAGACCGAGTCGGCCATCCGCATGACGCACACGCCCACGGGCACCGTCGTGTCCATGCAGGACCACCGCTCGCAGCAGCGCAACCGCGAGGACGCCTGGAAGGTGCTGCGGTCGCGCATCGCCGACCAGCGCCGCGAGCAGCGCGACGCCGACGCCGCCCAGCTGCGCGACAGCGTCCTGGGCAAGCACCAGATCACCCGCGGCGACAAGATCCGCACCTACAACTACAACCAGGACAGGTGCACCGACCACCGCGCCGGCGTCGACGTCCACAACCTGCCCGGCGTGCTGCAGGGCGCAGAGGTGCTGGACCGCATCATGGACGGCGCCAGGGACTGGCTGGTCAGCAAGGACATTGCCCTGCTGGTGGCCGAGGAGGAGAGCAAGGAGAACAAGTCTGGCGGTAAAAAGTAACAGGTCCCTGCTGCGCGGGGACGAGATGGTATTGAGGCAAATGTACACTATGCTGTAATAACACTACCAACTATAGATGTAAAAGTATGCAAGCCCCCCGCTGCAAACGACAGAGGGCTCCAATGGTATATAGCTCCCAGATGCACCTGATGATGTCGAGTTCCGTATTTCATGTACACGTTGCTACCCAAAAAGAAGATGTAAAAAAAAACTCCCAGCAATAGAAACCGGCATTGGATATTTCATTCATGTCTTTCCCCGTCCCAAACCGAAACGCCAATGCTGCATGTGGCATGAAACGCTTTTGAAAAATCGATGGCCAATTTGGCCGTCTCTAATTCGTCACATCAACCCCCCGAGGACCACCTTGCCTATGCTCGCCACCTCGGTCTTGATGTGGCTTCGGCTGTGGTCCTCGAATTCCCTGACCAAACCTTGCACGATGAGCTTGCGAACGCGCGAGTCGGCCTTTCCAAACAGCTCTGCAACGGGGGCGGAGCACTCGCGGGGCGATGGCACGAGGGCCAGGAAGCGCTGGTAGCAGTCGATCAGCACGTCGCACAGTGTCGCAAACGTTTCAAAGTAGTCCGGGTCGAACGGAAGCGAGGGCGTGAGCAGATAGGTGTACTCCTCGCCGGGAAGGAGATCTGTTTCCGAGGCGGCAAAGTTCATGACGGACGGGGTAGGGGCGCCGGCATTGGGCAAGGGGCTGGTCTCGTCGAACATGGGATGCATGTCGGCGGCCGAGGTGGAGCGGCGTGACTTGCCGGCCTGCCGACGAAACATGCTCGGGAGGCGAGCGCGGGTGAGCGAGGCTGCGGTGGAGGATTCGCCGTGGAGCTGCTGGAACGAGTCAAACTCTGAGAGCAGCGAGTTGAGGCTGCGGAGGAACTCGAGCGGCGTCGACGAGTAGAGGTCGACGATGGTGGGGAGGGAGAGGCCGAGGAGCAGGTGGTTGGTGGCCTTGCGGCCAATCTTTCGCGAATCAAAGTAGGGCATGCGGTTGATGTCGGGCTTGTCAAACAGGTACGTGTTGAACCAGTATACTCTTGTTTCGTGCCTGCGAACCGGGCGGTCAGTTTGGGTTTTTGACTTTGGAAGCCTCACCTGCGCTAGGCTGGGCAGCGGGGGCGACACGAGAAGGGCACGTACGACTTGCGCAGATACTCGAGCGTCGAGATGCGCTTGTGGGCAATCTCGGTGATGTGCTGGTGAGCGAGGCCGGCCTCGGACTGCTGCCAGATGCTGGTGGTGCCGGCAGGGCCAATGGGTCCTACGGGGCCTGGGACGGTCGAGTTCGAGGGCATGGAGCTGAGGTAGGTGGTGGAGCCGGTCGCGCTGCGGTTGAGCGTCTGGAAGCCGGCCGAGTCGGCGGTGGGCGGAGGAGCCATGGAGGCGTCAGAGTCGCGGGCAATGTCTGCCCTGGGGACGACCTTTGCGGCGGCGGCGAGTGCGTAGTCGGGGAGGGCAGGCGGCGCGGCGGCATCGGTGACAAAGGCATTGGGGCCGTTGCCAAAGGAGCTGCCGCGGCGGCGGGATCCGGTGAGCGAGGCCTTGCGGGAGAAGGACGGCTTGCGCTCCTTGACGAGGGGGTCGACGCTGCCTCCGTCGCGGGTCGCGGGGCGAGAGTTGGAGGAGGAGAAGATGGAGGTCGAGAACATGGGCGCCGACGTGCTGGGCGTCTTGGGAGCCATGGTTGGTCGTCGGGCCCGGGGCGGTGGTGTGGCCACGCACGCGCAGGGTCACGGCTGCAGGAGCTGTACGGCGCGGCACTTGGGGACGCGCGACAGACCAGGCCAGGCCAGAGCCAGAGCCAGAGCCAGAGCCAGACGGGAGGAGGATGGCAACGTGCGGATGCGGCGCAAGCGTGTGGTGTGGTGTGCGTGTGTGCGATGGGATGTGTGTGGGTTTAGTGCCCGCAAGCAGGGGGAGGGGGGGAAAAGGTAACGCAGGGAGCCGGAGCGTGGGGATTGTTTCTGATTAGCGTCGCAGCGGATGCGGGTGCCGACTCCTGCTCTGCTTGGCTGCGCTCACGTGGTACAGGCGTCGGCTGGGTCGAGGAAGCGCGTGGCGAGGCGAGTCATTCAGGGCCGGTCTTGGTGTTGATGTAGGTGTTGCTCTGGCGAGGAAACCCAAAAAAGGGGACGGCCTGGCTAGCCTGGGGAGGCGGGCTGGGGCGCAAGCCAAGTGCCGGCCTTGTGTTTTCCGGTTGCGCCACGATGCTGCAAGCCATTAAGCAGCAGAAAAACTCACCCAGCGCTGTCTCACAGTGACAGCCCCGCTGGAGCGGACGCTGCCGCCAGCGAGCCAAGCCTGCTGGACGCACCCCAGCGGCGAAGCCCACGCGCGCGCTAATTTCCAGGCCCGGTTGCAGGGTTGCACCTCCGACACGGCCTGCAGGGGATGGGCCTGCACCGGGTGGAGAGCTGTTGAATTGGGACCGCCTTCACCTCTTGCCGGACACGGGCATGATTCTCGTGCCACGCTGTTTGCTCCACAAACTCCTTTTCTCCCATGAGCATGCATGTCGCGAGTGACGACCTTGTTTGTCGTGGGCCTGCGAGGTGGGGCCGTCGGGCCGTCCGGATGCCGTGCGAGCCCCACATCGGAGCCGGCCACGGGATGCTATGCCCGATGCCTCCACGGCTCTCGGGTGCAACTTCGCCAGCCTGGTCTATCCATTGGGCCACCGCCGTCTGTTGGACGGGAGCCTGCTGCTTCATTTTCGTCGCTTAGGCAGATTCGGTGTTTGCTCGCGGGTTGCTGCATCGCCGAACGCTGTGGTTCTTTTCCGTGTGCAAGATGAGACGAGACAACTCACTGTGAAACCCATCGCCAAGCCGGGACATGTGTAGAATTGACCAGAATACGAGGTCTTGTAGTAAATTTAAATCATCTAGGTCTATATAAGATGTCCAGTCTCCCTCTCCATCTCTCGTTTCTTTCCTCCTCAGCGAACACAACAACGCTCACTATATACACTCAAGGTTCGTCCCCTTTGGCTTTCTTCCAATCTTCTTACTCACACACACAGGCCTCTCAGCCCCCTCCATGGGAACATCTTGACTCGACGCTAGTCATGGCCCTCCCGTCATGGAGACTTGGTGGGATGCCCTCGACCACTCGCAAGAGGATTTCAGTGCATCCTCTGGTCCTTTCGGGAGGTTGATGCAAAAGTCAAAGGTCAAATACCATGGTATGTCCGCTTGCTACCGTCCAGATTTCTGATGCTGACTGACCACGTGAAAGAGCCAACATGATCCTTTTATGATGATTGTTTGGTCGTTTCAGGAGGGGGCTGACGCAAAGCCTAAAGGCCAAAGTGGTTTGGTATGTTTTCTGATCATTGCCTTGATTGTTCATCTTGCTGACTGACCGAAGTGTGGTGCCCGTAGTCGAAGGACAAATCGAAACTCTCCGACCTGATGTCAGACGTAGCGTGCGAAACTCTGCAACTGATCTCACCCGGCATCGACCTCGCGGCGATGCTCTCCTCACCCTCCTCGACACAAAGGCCAATGTCACCCAAAAAGTCGCACCTGACGCAGATGGCGCTACGTCGCGACTCGCCACGGCTTTGAGAGCAGGTGCGCAGAGTCATTGCCAGGTCTAGCGAGGAGGTGCTCCGGTTGATGGACTTTAGTAGTGGTAAGTGCTTCAACACTTTTCGAGCTGAGGGAATGCTAATGATCCTACTAGATGGCGGGACCAGTTGACTCGAGATGGGAAACAACCCATCCATGGATGATTTCAACTCCACGTGGGGTCTGTTTGAAAGCTGACAGTCATTATTTCTCTGCTCCATCGGATGGCGAGATGGCGGGGCGGGCCTCGATCCAGGATGGAAAACGCTCCATCGGTCGACGACTTTTGGGAGTATGTGGAAGCCGTCCGAAAGCTGTCGGCGACAATCCATCTGGTCTTCGTTGAGGTCGACGCAGTCGAAGCATCGCGGTGAGTTTGTTTCCTGGCGACTACACTTCATTTTGCTGACTGAGACCGATGTAGGGAGCTGCATGGGCGTTTGGCGTCGATAGATCTACTCCTGAAGATGCACGAGGTCACATCCAATTTCTCCCCGACTGGGCTTCGCAGGTAAGATTGCCGAAATTTCTTGGGACTTTTGCAACTTCTAACGATTGTTAGACATGATGAGTTGCTGCACTAGCCGTTTCATGAGGAACGGGCCGGTGACGAGGATGAGGATAAGCTCCCGCTCCCATCGGCCGACCAGATGCTGCCGTAACTACCGCAATCGTGCCACGCTGGCCGAGATTTTGAATGTATGTTTATTGATGAAATTCCATTATTACCATGACTGACTCACGTATTCTAGGCCTTAGGTCTCTTTCTGTCTGCGCTTGGAACATCACTAGCTACCCAATGACGAGCGCAACATCGGACCAGAACGCCTGGCGAGCTTCATTTGCCGTGGCTTGACTAGCAACCCTGCTCAGTGTACTTTGACTGACGGACATACCCACTGGGCTCATTACCACGGCTTTTCTTCAAGAGCTATGGTTGCCTCAGACTCCGGCTCACATGCTTTGATCAATTCCCATTCTATAATCTGGTCCACGCACCACCGGGATGTCCATCTCCATTCGCGGACCAGATCATCATCGATTGACGATGTTGGGAGGCCTCGTTCAAGAGCAAAGCCCATGTCCACGAGATTTTGTACCAGTAAGTCCCCTCGACGACTGAGCCGCCTCCGCCTGTACTCACCATTCCAGACAGGGCGCTTGTACTGTCCCAACAACGGAGCTTGTATCAATCCCGAGCATCGGGTCGCCTTTCCGGAGCCGGGTCTCATCGACTACATTATTCTCGGGACGGCGGTTTCCGGTGCCATTCGAGTTTCACATCCACAACTCATGCGACGGTCCCGCACAGGCTGCATTCGGGATTTGCAGCGCTTCCTCCGACGAACCGTTCGATTTTGGCCACCAAGCGGCGCGAAATTATATGTCTTGTTTCGAACTCGAATCTCTACTGACTCTGCGCAACGTTTTGCCTGGAGCCGCACTCATTTCATCACGGCCTGCTTCTGCGAGAGTTGCATTGCCAACAGCCGGGGTTGCTACCTACGGCTTTGATGGGCCACGACAATTCGAAGCAGATTGACGATGAGCCGAATTTTATCTCGCCACCCATTGAGAGACAGCAGTCTGGAACCTCATGATTCTATGCTGAGGTATGCCCGAGAAAGAGGGGTGGACAATGAGTGGGACATATGTCGATCCCTTCCGCTGTTGACCAGAGGTTGGCCATATTGAACCAATCTATTTTCTCTTGGGCCCTGTGCGCCCAGTTGGGAGGGCCGTTTACTGTCCTGCGCCTTCACAAACAACCCAGAAACTGGCTAGTTGGACCTTGTTGAGGATTCGTTTGCTGTATCTTCACAGTAAGCTGTACAACGGCTTCCTCTTATCTTCGAGGTCACGACTTGGTCACCAGTGTTTAGGGAGGAATTGGACGACTTATTTGGAGCTTTCCAGAAGAAGATCGCTTATAGAAGGGTTTCTCTTACACCTAGGGCTCACATGCTTTTTCTTCCAACTTGGCCTTGTCCGATTCCCTGAATGTCGGCCGTCGACCATCGTCACGCCGCGGCCATGATTGGCACGCATGACTGGATTCGTTCCAGTTCCCAAAATTACGGCCCTGTCTATTGAAAACAATCAATCACAGCATGAAATTGTGTTCCCGATGTCTACCAAGTGCTTTCTGCCTCGATGGCTGGGCGGAATCGGTTTAGCACTTGAGAAATTCAAGGAGTGCCGACTCGGAAGCGGCGTGTCAGTCGCATCACCCGAATCTAGTGTTGAGCCCTGTTGACTTCAACCTGAGGAAATTTTCGACTGGCGAATCTGCCTCGGCTCCTTTGGCCAAGATCAATGGCTTCTACTCGAGAGTTGCTGTTTCCCCCCGAATCGCCAATCCGAAAAGTACCGCTCATCAACTGTTTGTGTATTCAAGCCGTATCCATGAATGCTGGCTGGTTGAAAGAGATGATCAAACCTTCTCGTCCAACCCAGTCCCCAGCTCATTCTCGACGAACCTGTTCCTGCTCCATCTCAGTGTCAGCTGTCGAGGACGAACGCGTCGCTGATGTGTATGCAATGCCTATCCAGTTCTTTTCACCAATCTCGAAAAACTTCCCGAATGGTGGAGGTGTTTCAGAAACGGCGAGTCTGAGGGGACGGTAACTCTCGATTCCGTGTCCTCGCCGAGTCTTTCTGATACACCGCCACGCGGCCAGGGCCTTTCCCCAGCCTGGCGTTTCTGAAAAAGTTGGACCATCAAATGGTGATCCCGACTATCTGACTAAGATGATGCGATGTCTAAATCACGATATCTTTTACTCCTCTCAATGGGGAACCGCGGACTTTGGGCTTGCTTGCAAGCAGCCAGAATCGAATGCTGCGGTGACTATCGGGCCTGGCGATTTGCTGGGATGTTAATCCATTTCCATCTCTCAAATAGACCTGATGCTTGGATATCTGGTCTAGCTTGGCATGTTGGGCATCTCAAACGTCCACGCCGCCACCGCCCAAATCCCCCGAACGTCCAAGAATGCCGGTGACTCCATTCCCGGAACGATCTTAGATCACGGCTACCCAATCTAGAAAACATACCTCGATCAGTTGGGATCGTGCATTTCAGCTGGGCTGGCGCTTTTGTGAGGCCAAGCCTTTCTATCTTTCTCCGTGCCTTTGGAGTAACAAGCATGTGAAGGTCGAAATGACCCTTGTCAAAGCCGCATGGCTGTATTAGACCATGCCTTCTACTTGTCTGAGCCCCGAGTACCCAGGTCGTAAGGGACATGGCCGCCACTCGTATCTCGATGTGGACTAGGTTCGTGTTGTTTGAGATTATTGGGGTTGAACCTTTGAAACCATCGACATGTTATCGATGGGAGCTCTTTGAGTTCGACCGGTTGCAATTGGCTTGGATCACTCGATCCGAACACAGTCTACATTCTTGTGGACAGCAACTCGGTGGACATTGACAGCGAGCGACAGCATCGAATGCAATGTATGTTTCCAACTCTGGTTGTGCCTTTGTCTCATGTTGGATTCTGGGGTGTCAAAGAAGAAACATCAGAAGCAACAGACTATCGATCCAGTACAGAGCGGGTGGTCTGAATACACAACACCAGCCCAACTGAATCCTCTCCGCTTGGCCAGACTCGGTCAACCTGTTCCCAGCGATTACGACCTCGCCTCGACCGAGATCGTCGTAGACATGTATGGCAACATATGGTCCACAACTCGGCAGGAAAGCCAGAATCAGCACATGGACAGATCCAATTGGGACTGCCACCCGCGTCGATGATTGCATCCGAGATGATCCTCGCAAGGAAATTAGAACAGCATACCAATGTGTGCAAGAGTCTCGAGCAACGGCAAATGCCTAGTAATCAAGCAACATTGACCAAACCACGAATGCCATGCCGTGCCGACGACATGTTTCATGGAAGCGTCTTTCACGAAAGCAGTTTAATATTTGGCTGCTGGATCCATTATACGAAGAATATGACTGGACATATCACACCAAACCACGCCTCTGTAGCTTCCCTACAGGCCATCTCGACCTCGATAACGACCAATCCACTCTACTGATGCACACAAATAAGTGCACTATATATAATCAGCAGAATTGGACGACACTATTCATGTCTAACTTGGCGGGGACGACAGATGCCTCGCCATTTTAGCACAACACCGCGCCGAAGAGGGCACGTGGCTTGCTCCTGTGACGGACACTGATGAAGATGAGATGTACTGGGAGCACCACGACCCTTGGCTGGCAATCTATCTCTTGATGGACACGGACGAAGATGAGATGAATCGTCCGGCGGTGTTGTTCTTGGCTGATACTATTTTTCCTCGCCAAGGCGAAATGCATCTTACGGAAATTTGTTCCTTCTACTCAGTTGGTGCCAACCCGCCGACTATCTCTCGACATCAATTCAGATCATTGACGAGAGAACGGAGAGAGCACCATGTCTACAGACACTCTTCATACTGTATTGGAAGGATGAGAACGGGCTGATACAGTGCCTGGCCGGACGACGATCCCGGCTAATTGCCTTTTGTTCTGGAGCGAGCCTCATATCAACAAAAGTCTGACTGCCCTGGGAGGAGACAGGTTGAGGGACACGGTAACACAATGCGCTGTACGCACGCGCACCCTGATTCCTTTCGTCTCATGTTGGGACGAGGTTACGACCGAAACACTTGTCGAATGTTTGGCATGTGATTTGATGGCTAGTTTATTTCCTGGCAACTTCTCTTCGCCGTCATGGCCGCGACTTTACGCAAAAAGTGTACGACGTTCGCGCTTCACATGCCTATATCCGCATGAATGAAGATGGACAAAGAGTCATGTCAGAATTGAAGTCGAAGCTCCGCACACAATTTGCCGAGCTGACAAAGAAGCCATGGCCAATCAATTTTCGGTTGACAACAGAATAGAGGTTGCCATTGGTGTCAGTATATACAGGACGATTGCCATGATGGGACTTCAAGTCCTTTGCAGGCGCAAGATGGCCTATCAGGACAAAGGCCACTGAGCGCGACATGACCAACGTTGTGTCTAGTTCCTCTCCAGAATACCACAAGGAACTACCCAGTGCAGCTGGAACTGAACGCATCTGACACACATCGTGGCGAGACCATGGAACCACCCATGCAGAAGATCCGTCGATTTTATTCCATCTCTTCTTCAGACAGAGATTCTCAACGCAAACACTGGGAGCTCACCGAGCAGCCTTTCCATCAAGCTCCTGATCAAGTATTACTCCCACATCTAGCCTCAGTTAAGGGTTTACCACTTACTGTCCACCGAAACCTGAGTCTGAAGACTCATGAAACAACGCATCAGCATCCAGGATAACTGAAATGCTAAAGTGGTCGAGTGTGAACAGTCAGTCGACTCTGCGATTCCGCAAGGTTTGCGACAAAGCACATCACCCACGTGATTGACTCACAAAAGACATTCAATCTATGCCTTGGGATTTGAAGGAGGATCACATTGGCCTAGCCTTGGATGGTGGGCACGGCAGAGGGGGAAATGCATGTTCCATATTCGATGAGCCATCCAACAACAACCTCAAATCCCCAATCGGCTTCGGAATCACAACTTGGCGAGGAAAAGAGGACCCAGTTCACGGGCATTTCAATCCTGGCACATTGCACGATTCTTTAACGCAGCCTGCAAGCCCGCGACAAGGCACCGTGAAGCACTCTGGGTAGAGTGACGATGAGGAGAACAGGGAGATGGGTTTACTGAAGCAAGGGTGTCGTTGGAGGAACAGGCGCTGGAAGGACCACTAGAGTATCAATACAACAAAATTTACATCTCAAACAATTCTCATGATTCCTGACAACTAATCAACGTGGTGATCGTGAGCCGGGCTGATGGCTGTTCCAATTACAGACACGGACCAGCGGGGCATCTTCAGCTCACCCCGCAATGACATCTCGGTCAGATTGAGTCACCCGGTAAATGCGACGCGAACACAGGCTATTTCCACCATGGCAAGGTTCCTTCGCCATCCCAGTGGCTAGTGGAAATGGTTATCCACCCTGACAATCCGCCACCCAATCATCTGGCCTGGTTGTCGGAATGCATGCTGTGGCTGGAGTCACTCGCCGCACATGAAGATGCTTGTGTTGACGGGAACCAGGCAGCTTATCTCGAGAGCGAAATCTAATCTCGCCAAGACCATCTCTATAACATATATCAGCTGCGAATGAGCATCTTTTCAAACCATCCATCGTTGATAGCACCCTCCACCAATTGGCTGTAACGCACGCCCTGCCATGTCTTGCGCCGACTGCTTTCAAGGGAGCGTCCACGAGGGCACGCCGCGTGGAAAATGCATCAAACTCCATGGATTGGACACCTATGTCACCGAGCCCGCGGATGAGAGAGAGGCCAAGGCCATCATCGTCATCATCCCGGATGCCTTTGGTTGGGAGTTCGTCAACATACAGCTCTTGGCCGATCACTACGCCAACAAGGGCGACTACAAGGTCTACGTGCCCGACTTTATGAATGGTGAGCCGCTCTATTCGCACAGTACCTGCCTCTGTGTCTAACGTAGTTTCAAGGGCACTCGGCCCCCATTTGGATGCTCACCAGCCTGGTCATCGCCGCCGAGTCTAGCAACCCATTTTCCAAAATGTACGTGGTTCCAATTGTGTAAATGCAAGCGCCTCACTAACAGCAGCGCCAGCTGGAACTTTATCAAGGCCATTTCGGCCTTTATCCCGTGGATGTACCACAACAGCGTCGGAAAGACGTACCCTCGCGTCAAGGCTTTCTTTGAGGCTCTTCGCAAGGACGAGGGCTCCAAGCTGCCGGTTGGCGCCGCCGGTTTCTGCTGGGGCGGCAAGCATGCCATCCTCCTCGCGCACGGGGAAAAAGTAGACGACAAGACGCTCATAGACGCGGCATTCACAGGGCACCCCAGCTTCTTGAAGATACCCGACGACTTTGAGAAAATTACGCTCCCCGTCTCTGTCGCAGTTGGTGATAAGGACAACCAGATCAAGGCCGTGCATATTGACACAGTCAAGAAAATTCTCGAAAGCAAGCCCGAGAATGCAAAGTGCGAATTCCGCGTCTATGAGGATGCGACCCATGGTTTCGCCGTGCGAGCTGCCGTGCAGATGAAGGACATTGCCGAGAAGGCAGCCGAAGCCGAAGACCAATCCATAGCCTGGTTCAACCAACAGTTCAAGCTGGGGTCATAGCTAGATTCCTTCATTATATATTTAGGAAAGGAGAGAAAGTAATGGAGATGAGAAGTGCACTGATAATTGCCAGGGAAATGGATGAGATGATGAGACGTGGGCGGTCTTCAGAATAAAATAAATGGATGAGATGATGAGACGTGGGTGGTCTCCAAATAAATAACTTAAACCACCTGATATCTCGACTATTTATGCAATCGCTATATACAACAGGCACTGCGTCGTAAAGATTTCGTCAACGTAGAGGCCCAACTTGAACTCCCTCGTAAGCACATATCCAGCTCTTGGCTCGATAATAACCCCCCTTACAAAGTAGCCTTGTCAATGTTGCTCGCAAAGTTGGCATCTTTGAAAGGAACATTGGCAGACCCAAAGTCGGTCGTCTCCAGGGCATTCTTCATGGCCGAGGTCATGACGTCGTAGTCAATCATGGGAAGGTCTCTTCCGAGCGTGGCGGTGAACTGCAGCTCGTGGTTGGTGGGGAACGTGGTAAAGTACTCGACCTTGGGGCGAGTTCCCTGGGACTGGGGCGTGGCCGTCTTCTTGTAGTTGCCGTGGCCCGACGCGGCGCCGCTGACGAGGTTGCCGGTGGACGGGTCGACAAAGATGACGACGTTCTCCCAGTCGTGCCGGTGGGCGCCAATGCTGACGCCGCTGGTGGGCTGGTCCTTGGGCATGTACCAGGCGTACATGATGGCGAGGCGGCCGTTGCGCGTAGTGGCACGCACGTACGTCTGGCCCTTGGAGGTGTCTGAGCAGCTACCGTCAGAGCTTCCGCTGGGGTTGAGGCCGCCACTGGAACCTGTCAGCGAATGGAGTAAAAACGGGCACAAGTGGTTAGTACCCGACGTTGCCCGCCGCGTCCACGGCAGGGTATGATTGGCATCCGTGGGCAATGTGCAGGTAAGGCTCAAACTTCTTGATCAGGGTTCCCGTGTTGCCCGACTGAACACTCTCGGCCAGAGGGCTGATGGAGTCGTGGGCCACAGTGGCGCGAGCCTCAAGCTTGATGGCGGCGGCCTGGACCGACTGCAGAGCAGCGAGAGAGACGAAGAGGGACTTGAACTGCATGATGAATGGTTGAAGGCTGAGTGTTGGAGGAGAGCGTGCGCTAGAACCAGGCCAGGGACGTAAGAAACGAAGCAGACAAACAGACTCATATATGCTATTATTCGTATCAACAAGTCGTCCCACCATCTACTGCAATTACGGAAATGGTATATGCCAGACACTATCGCACAGACTCGAAGAACTCTGATTAGTGGAATAAAACAAGGCTGTCAAATGACCAGACAAGCATCGAGCCAAGAAGCTTTGCATCTGCGCCTAGGGAATCACTTCGTATGAGTGCCTGACTAGTGAACTCTAACGGGAAGGCGGTAGTGCTTGTGGAGAGAGGACAGGGGTCTCTGCGTGCGCTACGAGGGGCTTTAAAAGCGCGCTTAAGCACTGAAGCCAACGAGATATGGGCAGTGTGCCTGAATGGCGTTTCACCTTGTGGGTGAAGTGATGGTGTTGACAAGCACGTGGGAAAGCAGTCTGATTTGGCCAACGGATGAAGCATCCCGAGCCCTGGCCTTAGTCTTGGCATGCTATCGACCATGATACCTGCCCTGTATTGTTTATTTGCCCTCTTTTGCCGTTACAATTGCGACCCATTCATTTCCATCAACAAGAAACACTCTGCACCGTCTTTCTAGCGTCCCGTACGTACATCACGGGCCGGATGAGGCGGGGGCCCGGGCGTCTCGGTCCCCGATGTAAACAAGACGACAGACGAGATAGGGATCAGCTGGCCTGGGCCTTGTCCCGTTTAATGGATCGCCTCTTCGGAGCACAACCGAATATGGTTGCAGAGTTTGGCCGAGATCCGAACAAATGACCTAAATTTGCATCCCACGTTTCCCATTGTTTGACTCCCATGGGTTCACCGCTGCCATCCCCACGGTGCTGTGGAGTGACGCTTTTTGCCGGCCCTTGCATGCCCGCCGTCCTGACGTTTGACAGGGGTGCGCGGGCCCTTGCAGCGACCTTCTTTTTGAGGTTGAACAGACGTTTTGTCACAGACGTCGCGTGGTGCGTGCCGGCTCGGTGCGATTTAATAGGCGATTTCATACGAGTCTAACGGCTAGTTGAGGAACCCCCACGGATTCCGTTATACAATTGACTAAGCCTCTCAGTTTCATGGTCCGAATCTTGGTCACTGTCTTTGGTCTTCTTAAAATGATGGTAAAATTTCTCAGCTATGAATTAAATGCTGGGTCATCTCTTCTAAACCTCTCATCCCACGGCGTAATTTTGTATTAATTGGAGCAGGTGCTCGGAAATAGTGCCACAGTCTCAATCCCTCTCGAAACCTCAAGCTTTCATGGCAACTGGTATAGGCGAGGGTTCTTCCACCTGTGGCACAATGGGTTGAATATCTGCGTTCGGGTTCGAGCAAGATCGAAGAGACCAGATGGAAAACTGGAATTTCATTGTTAGTCTTGAACATGTCAACAGGCTTCTATCATTACGCACCCCAAAGGTCACGCAGCAGGATGGCATGGTTTCACCGCACGATTTCTGGAATTCTTCCAAGCCTTTGGGGAAGGGTGCAACTGGAGGATGGTCAGCACAAGTTGTCTCGGTGACAATGGGAATGCTAGGATATACCGGGTTGGCAGCGACCAAAGAAACCCGTAGTACAGCACTTTGCGAGTCTTCCCGAATCACAAGGCACATAGGCAGCGGTGGCAGCAGAGGCGAACGGGGAAGCAAAGGCGCTAAGCGAAAGAAGAGTGGCAAGGAACTTCATGTTGACGGTGGTGGCTGTTTAGGAAACAAAGAACGACAGGCTTCAATAGGACAGTGCAACGAGCGGACAAGATGGTTGACGAAACGACAGGTATTGATTGACCATGGTACGAGAAAACAGGCTTGAATTTATAACACGGTTCAAGGGCTGTTCGCCGGCAAGCTTACATCCGCAGCTTGTATCCGTACACGAGCAAAGGGAATGCGGGCGATGGGCCGAAACAACAAGCCATGTCTCAGGCCTGCCAATTGCAAACTCCAGACTCGGAAACGTCTCGACGCCTGGATTGCGCTCCGCAAACAACCGGGGCGTTTGTGCGTCACCAAGCGCGTCGGCCCGATGCAGCCGTGCCTGTCTGGAATGGTGGCGTCTCAACCTGGAAACTTGACGGGTGTTTACCACCGAGATCTGCGACCCAGCGATAACGCGCATTCCCTCAAGATTGAACATTGCTCTATAACCCGTTGGCGCGGGCCGCAGCACATGCCTCATGTGGCGAGCTTGCGAGGAGGGCCCGCGGCAGCGCTGCCGGAGGCAAAAGCTGTGGCCTCGGACGGTTGGTATTGATAGTCGGCTTGGCAACAAACTCGTCGCGAAATAGGGTCAGCCACAGGCAAGGCGTATAATTGCAAGGGCATTTTGCAATCTTGTCTCTTGAAACTTTGCCCAGAATACTAAATGATGGGGGTCGGCTGAGATGTTCAAATTTCTATGCAGTCCATCACGGCACCAAGCAACGTGTGTCGGAGCGTGTGCATGCAATCATGGTGCGCGATAAAGTTGTCCAGTTTCGGATTTCATTCGATGTAGTACGATGCAAATTATACGGGCCATGACATTCCTCACGGGTCTGGCTCTAATTACTCGTGTCAAACGTAGATCTTCATGGTCGACGGGTATGACATGCGAAGAAGCGATCTACGGTACTGTCTCACATATGACCTCTCGACAATACGGACATTGTATCCCAAGATAGAATTTCAACAACAATTTAGAACAAATTGTTCGCCAATTAAAGGCATAATGATCCTATCGGGCCCGAGAAAGAGATACTGGCGTGGGACTATCCTTTGTATCGCTAAAGGTTCATCTACGTACTTATCTCATAGTCTTGTCTCATGGATAGGTTAAATTCACGTTGGAAGTGCATGTCTGTGCTGCAACTAGGCCTCTACTTGGTACAGTATACTTGGCAACAGACTGTTTTATTTGGCTCATCTAGTTCAAATTGTTCCTCATCTTATCCAAATACAACCCGGCTCCATTTGGACGGATTATAACAGAGGCATCGATGGGGAAAGCCCGCTACCTTCTACTTGGGCTCGGGGGCGGACTCGGGTCCGGGCTTGGTGTTGGGCTCGGAGACGGACTTGGGCCCGGGCCTGGTGATGGACCTGGCGGCGGTGCCGGGCGCGGCTTCGGCCGAGGCAGGGAGTCTGGTTGGTTTGACATTTTGTACTTTGCAATTGTTGTTATCGCCTGTTTAGAAACTGGGTGGTGGGGGAAGAGAGTGGACTGTGGGCGTGGCCAGAGGGCATTATATAGCAAGAAGCAAAGTGAATGAATCAACTCCAGCAATGTGAATCACTGATGCTGATACTATTAGATCAGAAAACAGATGTGCTGTCTGTTCATGGGTCTATTGTTCTTCATGTAGTGTTCTGAACCAACATGCTCGAACAATGGGCAAATAAACGGCATCCTAGTCAAGCAGCCAATTGGTCCAAAGCAATATAAAAAACGATTACAATAATTTCATTCTGTTTTCCAGGTCGCCGTTTCAATGTATAACTTGCAGTGTGGAATAGCCGGGCCTGTTCATGATGAAGAGCCGACGTCGGTTTAGAGGAGTCATCGCGGAATCTGCCATCAAGGGCCAACCATGACAGGCTTCAATGTTAGCTCCAAATATGAACATATAATCACTCTACTTGACGATAGAAGCGTGGGATTGACATGAGAGTTGCACAATCGGCCTCAAATCAGGCCCGTGTGGATGCCGACTTACCTACATTTCGCGATTGGCCAAACGGATGAACACCAAATTTTGTCCAAGCCCACGGCAAGATCCCGTGATCTCCGTGTCCATTTCCCCACTCCAGCCTCGAACCTCGACTCGAGCAAGGAAACCACAACAAACAAGTCTAAACTTGCCCTCTCAGCCGCATTAAAATGCGAATCAATCAGATGCCATGGGAGGCCAGAGCTGCCGCCAAACGACTCTCCGTCCTGGCCAAGATTAAACCCACATGGAGGTTGACGCCTTGGGAGCTGGAGCGTGCCAAAAGACAAAGAGACAAGACAGGACCGTTTATTGAACAATTTTTAAGTATGGAAGAGAACACCATTACGTCAATGGACAGCGTGCCAATTCTTGACAGCATCAAGAGCGGAATGCTTACAGCCAGTGAAGTAACGACTGCATTCTGCAGACGCGCCGCAGTAGCCCATCAAATTGTAAGCATTCTCATCGAGTTGAAGAATACAAGGTGCCAACTCAGAATTAGAGTAATTGTCTTCATGAAATTTTCTTTGACGAGGCATTTGAGCGAGCGAAATATTTAGATGACTTTTACGTCCGCCACAATCGGACCATGGGCCCTCTGCACGGCCTCCCAATCAGCTTGAAAGACCAGTTTCACGTCAAAGGCGTCGACACGACAATGGGGTACGTTGGGTGGATCGGAAGCAACCAGGGCATCACCGACCCGACCCAGATTCACCAGGTGGAGAGCCAGATTGTAAAGGAGCTGCTGTCGCTCGGGGCAGTGCTGTTTTGCAAGACGAGCCTACCGCAGACACTCCTCTTTGGAGAAACAAAAAACAACATTATTGGGCAGACGTTGAATCCATGCAACCACAATCTGTCCGCGGGAGGGTCCTCTGGCGGCGAGGCGGCGCTGCACGCACTGCGAGGAAGTACGCTGGGCGTCGGGACCGACATTGGAGGCTCTGTTCGCATCCCGGCTGCCTTTTGCGGCACGTTTTCCATCAAGCCCACGCCAGAACGGCTATCATATCGCGACGTTGCCAACACCAACCCTGGGCAAAACACGTATCGGTCTACGCTTGGCTTCATGGGGACATCCATCGATGGTCTGACGTTGCTCATGAAGTCTGTCCTGTCCACAGAGCCATGGCTTCGGGATCCTGCCGTTACTCCAATACCCTTTCGCCAAGATGTTTTTGACGAAACCTTGTCCCGAGCCAGAGATGACGGCCACTCCCTACCGAACAAGCAGCCTCTCAAGATTGGTATCCTACGAACAGACGGAGTCGTCGGGCCCCATCCACCCATTCTCAGAGGCTTACAGATTGTTGCCGCCGCACTCGAAGAGGCCGGCCACAAGGTATCAGCAGTTTGTCTGTATATGACGCAGAGCTGACTCCAAGATAGGTTGTCGAGTGGAAGCCCCCATCGCACGGCGTGGCAAAACAGATTCATGTACGCTGAATTGTTGCCCAAAAGCTTTGTGGCATGAAATGCTTACCGGTGCAGGTCTCCTTTCTCAAAGCAGATGGATCTCACGACATCCAAAGCAACCTAGCTCTGTCGGGCGAGCCTTTGATACCGGACCTGAAGGGCAAGCTGAAACCCCAGCCAGCCATGGATTTACTCGAATATCAGGATCTCACCTTGCGTGGGCTGGAATACGAGCGTAAATATTCCGACTACTGGAACTCAACTGCGAGCGACGATGGTGAGAACGAGTAAAATATGATGCTTGCAGATGCTAAGTAGTCTAGGCCAGGTCGTGGATGCAGTTGTCATGCCAGTTGCCCCCCATGCAGGCGTCATTCCTGGACACTACTATCACACAGGTAGAGTGAATAGTAATTTGCAGCAACACAGTGGCACTAATATTTCCTAGCGTACAGCGAGGTCATCAATCTCTTCAACTATTCGGCCGCCGTCATTCCAGTCACCAGAGCAAGCAGCGTTGACAGACCCGGTACCTTGTACAAGCCTATCAACGATACGGATCGCGCCAACTGGGAAGCCTGTGAGTCAAATTCAGTTCAGGGTTTGCCTGTGAAAACTACCGGACCAGCTGACATGCCCAAGATGACGTCAAGGTATACGATGGAGGCCCTGTGGGTGTTCAGGTTGTCGCCAGAAAGTTTGAGGAGGAAAAGGTGCTGGCAGTGGCCAAGATTGTCCATTCAGCTCTGCAGACGGCCAGGGCCAGAAGGAGGAGTCGCGAGAAATGTGACAGTTCCAACAGAGATTAGAGCGGGGTGAGGCGACAGGAGCAACACCGTGTACCTGTATGCAGTCATGGTTTGGAGTTTCGAGCGGCCTTGCAATATACCCAAGTAGAAAATAGCACTACTATGTTCGACTGGTTGAAGCAAGACATTAAATTCGCTAATTCTATCATCTTTTTTCCGCGTCAACACTCGCTATGGAGCCTCATACAGGTATCCATAACTCTGCGAATATGGGTGGCCGCCTGCCGAGTTTATTGGGAGTCCCGTGGACAGCTCTGGCCGCGCACCCTGCAGCTCCGTCGGCGAAGCCATCAACACATGTGGCTTATATTCGTCCATCGGCGGGCTCTGCAGAGTCTCGGTATACCCTGCTGCATCGCTGCTTTTCCGCGTGTGCCTCGAGATCAAAAACGCAATCCCCGCCAAGAGAGCAAGACCTCCAAGCGTAGCACCGACCGTGATGCCCGCCACTGCACCATTTGATATGTCGGAGCTGGGTGCTGGCTCGAAAACCGTCACTGTCGCCGTTGCCGCCGTCCCGCTCGCCGATGGGTTTGTTTTGCCCGCCACGGTGACGTTGAAGCATGACGCAGATTCGTACGACGTCTCGCTGGCATTGTACAGTGCGAGTTTGAAGACGGCCCACTCGCCCTTTCCGACGTTGTCGTCAAAGTTGTCAAAGCTGACGGTGTAGATTTTGCTCGTGGACCTCGAATCGGCTGCGTGTCTACGGAGTTAGCCTGGGGGTGCTAACGAGATGGGTGCAGTTTTGCGTCGGGTCTCACGGACCTAGGAGTGTTTCGTTTTTCCATTCAGTGTTGGGCGTGTGCGGATACTCTTGCCAGAGGATGAGGCCCTGGTACTCAAAGTCGGAAACCCATTGAATGTCGATGCTGTCTCCTACTTTGTACTCGGGAAGGTCGCTCCAGTCGTCCTCGTTGATGGTCTGCGGCGGTCGGAGAAAAACATTGTGAGAGCGGACCTGAGTTATGCAAGCAACTAGGCACAGGATTAACCTCGTCAGGGAAGACATGGCGAAGCGATAGATAGTCTTGGGGCTGCTGAGGGATCCCCAGCCAAAACGTTGACTCTGAACTGGGTGAAGGTGAAAACTCGCCAAATCAAAACCAGGGCAGAAACCGGTTGGGCTCCAACTGCCTTGTATATTCCCAGCCATTATGCCGTTTCCATTGGACCAGCTATAGTAGCTGCAGGGAAGCAATTGTTATGCCTTGTTTCCTTACTTGGCTCGACTCCAGTTTAGGGACTTTGGTCACAAGGCAGAGGCTAGCCAAGCATGCTAGTCGAAATTACGGGGGTTGGCTGCTGACCAGCGGAGCAGAGAGCGCCAATCAGTGGTTAGCAGAGGCCCAAAAGTATGCATAAAAGCACAAAGGGCCGCTAGTCGCGATTTAGGGCTGAAGCCGGCTCCGAGCATCAATGCCGATCCGAGTGACTAGCGATGCATGAGCTTCGTCCTCTGCAAATTCTTCAGCGAGATGCTCGGGCGACCAGGGCGTACTGCGCCCCGCCGTTGGTTGCAGCAAGGTGGGCTCCGCTAGGTCATGACGCTCTTTTGGCAATGTAAGAAGCCTGATGGTGTTGCTCGGTGTTTTATGCACTATAAGCACAGTGGCAAACAACCATGTCCAGGAATTAGCCCAGACCAAGGCAGTCAACATGGTTCCAATGAGGATGAAATTAAACCTCGTCGATCTTTCCAATTATTGAATCTGGTATCGGTCATGAAGGACGTTCAATGTCGACAACTGGAGCGCCAGGTTTGGACGCAGTGTGCGTGATGTGTCCATTGCGAGAGCGATGACACGGGAGCGAGCAATGACAAACTTTGCAAAGACTCTTTGGACATCCTTGACGATAGTGTCTGTTGTTGGCATGATAAATGTTGGCAACGCCAAAAACTAACCGTAAATACCCCAGAATCCAGGTTGGGAATCTGCCGTTGATGCGATAGGCAGCGAAATAAACTCAGTTCTCCGAGACTAGGATAACACCAAACATAATATCCAAAAGCCATCAAGTTAAGATTCGTGAGTGGCTTGGGCCATAGTGATGCAGCAAGTTCAGTGAAAGTGGTCGAAATCTAGACAGCATTCCAAAGCGGGAACTTACCCTATACACCACTTACTTCCTACCAATTCTGCAATCGCATGCAGGTTTCATGTAACACAGGCTAGCAATTATAAATACGTATCGTGTCCGATAATTGCGCCAAAATTGAACCAGGGAATTCCTTAGCACGCTATCATGAAGCGTTGCGGAACATCCCGCCTCTAGCTCGCCGATCGTCCCACGTGTCTAACTGATCAGATCTGGAGCCCTAAACATCATTGCCACAGCACAAGAATCATCGTCCAAAATGCAAGACGTTAATAGTCAGCTGCCGGCGAATGGCTGAGGCCTCGTTGCCTCGGGTTGCCCTATCGGGGATAGCATGGGAGGAGGGCGAGCTAATAGGGCTGGACCGGCCAATGACTTCTCCTGGGCGGTGGCGATGGTGCCTGGACCTGGCCTAGGTCAAAGCATGGGTGTTTGTCTCAACTGTCCTTGCAGCTTTGTGAGGAAAGCAAGGGGAGGCTTAGAAGCTGAGGGGCTATTGACAAGCTTAAAACGCTATTGCCCAACATAAAGCGCTATCGAGCCAGCTGAAGCGCCACCATCAGATCAGCCGATGAATGATCAGGGATACGCATCTAGGACCTATGGCGTTTTCACAGGCTGCTTTTTCGACTGTCATGGCTCAGCCGCAGGCCGCTGTCGCTGATGGGACTGGAATGCGCCAAAGGAGTGGCGAGATCAAGCATGGCCATGAGTGAGACAAGTGCGTCTCTAATCCAGACTCCTGTGTGGTTGGGCGGTTTACGGCTCTAGTAGAAGCAAGCGACTTCAAGATACCGTGCGCTTGTCTGCTGGCACCAGACCTTTTGCCTATATTGCCGTGCCCTTCCTCGCGTGAGAGACTTGATGTGCTTTGTCTGCATCGACCATTGAATCCTACACACCAACACTACACACTCATAGCACCTGACCGCAAGAATGGTACGCTTGTGGCTTTTCCTGGCTTTGCTTGTCCCAGTCTGGGCCGCACCCGCAAAACAATCTGAACTCTCGGCTTTCAGCGATGATTCCATACCCGAGGTTGATCACCCTGATTCTAGCTTCTTCAACCTGACGGAATTCACCCGAGATGTGGACATTGAGAAGCGTGCACTGTCTCTGAATTACATCCTGTACGACGTTGTCTTTGACGGAAGGAACCAAGGAAACTGGCAGAACTGGGCCATGAGGGGCGAGTTGATGATTGTTCAGGGAATTTCGACTCCCGGGACTCAAAATGGTGCAAACCCAGTCGACGTGGCCATCTCCATCGGCAACCCGGTTGGTGCCCCCTTGGCTGGCAGTATCCGCTATGTCACCAACAGATATCTCTACCCCCTCATCCGTGGCTCCAAAGATACATGGCGACTTGACTTTGCCCGAGTCTTCAGGACATCTAGCACAGTGACGGTGTCCATCGATACTTCCATTGCCGCCGCCAATCAAAATTCCGTCTTTAATGCCAGAAGCGGCATCACTGCCAACATCTACAATCCGGCTACCGGAGGTTTCGGCCTCACTCTTGGAAGCGGTGGCAAGATTTCGGGAAGCATCAATGTTGTGGGTAGGGGACTCATTTCTGGAGGAACGGCGCCATACAAAGCGTACATTACTGGGCAGGCAAAGGCTAGGAGCACCATGATCCTCTGAGTCTTGAGACTGCATGTGTAAAGAGCTGAATTGATCTGCCAGAAATCTAGTACTAATAGGCTTAATGGAAGTCAAAAGTTCAAGAGTGCTTCTTATGGCTCAAGAGTAATGGTTTCCCGTGAGCGATGGGAGGTTAAGCATCGACACTACCCATGATAGTTATGATGGTCCCAGCCCCTTAATTCATTCTACTTCCACGCGCAAACGGTTCTGGTTGCCCTTCCCGGTCTTGGGCTGTTACTCAACAACCGCACACCGTCCCCATAGGCTCCACAAAAAGTCACAACCAACATGTTATTCCTGTCATCTCATCACATTCAACATCTCGCGCCGCTTCAAGCTTGACATGTCTATTTTCGGAGAGGATCGAATCTTGGATATCTTGGCCGGGCCTGATCAGTTGCCCATCCAAGCCAAGATCAACCTATTGACACCAAGGACACTTTCGGCGGGCATGGTTGTTGAAGTCTTGGATCACCGCCATCCCAACCTCTCGCTGCCTAAACAGGCATTTCTAAAACTTTATGATCGCAGATTCGCTCAATCACTCCGAAAATTCTATCAAGTTGACGATTGGAGGCCCGGGTTCGAGCACGAACTCGTAGCCTTTTCTCGACAGGGAAAAGCAAGCGAGCTTCTTACTAGAGTGCACAATGATCCTGACCCCGATATTGAAGATTCATGGAGTGTTGCCGAAAAAGAAAAATTTCTTTGGGACGTATTGCTGAATGACTACAATACTGAAAAGGCAGTCTACGACAGCCTGCGCCAGCACCAAGGGACCCGCATCCTAAAGTTTTATACAACCGTCATCCTACGTACTGGGACCGGATTCGAGTCTGAGTCTCTGGGTCAATCTCCCGAACTATTTGACGTTTACGGTATACTGATAGAGGCCCTTGATGGGTTTCGCGCATCGGACATCGATATACATACAGATCAGCCAGATTGGAACTACCTTATCAACCGAGCTGCGAGTGTAGTCAGAGATGTTATGGATGCAAGCAATATCATTCACCAGGATGTTCGTCCGGACAATATGATGATTTGCCGTGACTCAGAGGAAGAGCGTGGGTACAGACTTGTCTTGATTGACTTTGCTCGTTGCCGGTTCAGAAAAAACGAGACCGATTTCGAGTGGGGGCGGGCGAAGCATACTCAGGATGAAGAAGGTGCAATGGGCTGCATTATGCAAATTAAGCTGAAGGAAAGGGTTGGGTTTGATGCAGATTTCAAACGCCCCAACAGGTGGATTAAGTTTGCGAATACGGAATTGCCTCGCTCTAGCAAAACTCCTAAACAGCTGCTGCCACATGAAAAGGCCAACCCAGCTCAGTCTTAGGGACCTGCACGTTGTTGATGGAGGATTTATAGGCAGATTAATACATACATTGCCAAGTCTCCAAACTGAAAATCTGGTTGTTCAAACAGAAAGTTGTTAAGATGGCGCTTGGACAGGCGATCAACATAATAAGTCACATACACACAAAGCAAGATGAGAGACAATTGAGTAATATAAAAATAAATCGGTTCACTTCCCTTCATCCTTCCCATGAACTAACCTCATATGCCGAGAAACATTGTCTCGACGCCCGCATCGTTTTCCACAGATCTTGCATCTGCCATCTATGGGTGGATATCCGGTCTTCTCCGCCCATTTGCGGTGCATGCTCCAAACATGGCGATCCTTGTACTTCCTTGTTGACCCTTGATTCCAATCGCAGCCCTCTCTAGGGCATCTCCTGTGCTCGTTCGCGTGCTGCCTACAGAACAATGAGATATCAGCAATCGAGAGGCATCGAGTCTTCATGGAAGTGACGATTCTTTCACACAAAAAGACCCGTACATCGGGCCTCAAACTGAAATAACTCAAAATGGGACAGACCTAGAGAGCGCAACGTTTGGGGCAAGGTAATTGCAGTCACCCCAGTTGCACCGCAGGCGAGGTCGCCGTGAGTTGGAAGTCGAAACAGAATTCACCGGTTGATATGATGGTGTTATGGGTTGGGATTGTTGGGATTCAAAACTAGAAGTGAAAACTGTGGGAAATTGTTGAATAAACGTGGTGGAAGCGAGTGTGTCATCAGAAGAAAGCCGGGAAACCAGTTGCTGTATGTTGTTTTCGGAGGGATGAACCTCCGTACTTTGCAGGCCACCAAAACCTCATGATCGGGGTGACGGTGCCGGGGCTTCTGAAATAGCTATAGGCGACAAACAAAGAACTGACGCATCGTCAAGGAGTGAGGGGTCGACTGTCTCTTGCTCACAACTGTTGGGTCCTGAGATCTCTCCAGCCGCAACTGTCATTGATGTTAATGTTGAGTCGGAAGACTGACTAAACAACAGTAAATCATCTTCATCCGGATCCTCCTCTCCAAGAGTGGGGTCCGTGGCACCCTCACGAAAAGCTATGGTGTTCTGCCAAGCCATCTTACAGAATATCTGCAGCTTTTCGTCAGTATAACAAAAAGAGGACCACATTTTCGCACAGCATCAGTGTACACTCACTTTCGATGACCATGGTTGACTAGCAACAGCCACAGGTTGCGGAGCGGCAAGGTGAAAGATGTTACAATAGAGAAGTGAGAAATGAAACTCGTCGACTGTGGGGTACGGTGAATTTATGTTTCACAGATAACTCATTTTCAACCCCGACGGCACATGAATGCCATTCAAGCGATTATGTCGGCGAGTGGAAAAGTGCATCTGAATCAACCAACAGGTTTGAAAACCACCCCTTCCAATGCGTGAGGCCCGGGTTTACTCTTTGAGCCATTGGTCTCAATCAAGGTCTGGTGGGGCTGAAGCGAACCTGCAAGCCAAGGCGTGGGATGTCAGCACAAATGGCCAATGTGAACTCCTAAAAAGTCCAATCAGAAACAGCAATCGTCTGCATAAGCAAATGCTAGTGCGATGCTCCCCCGCGATGAACCACCAAGCAGTCGAGTAACGCTGGGTTGACATTAGCGGGCCTCCTGCATTCCTTCGACTTCAATGATTGGGCAAGAAAGGTTTCAGACAGTTGGAAGGCAGAAGATTCATAAGGAAAATGACATGTGATTGTGTTGGTGTTCCCCTCATGGCGGTTTAAGGTTGACTTGCAGTTGGCTTGATGCCCAATCCAAGCGCGGGATGCATCACCAGTTATCGCCCTTCCATTAGGGAGAATACCGAGGTTGACATCTATCTCTAGCAATTTGATCACACCAATATTGAAATTAGACAGAATTGAATACATTCATCTTTACTTGGCATTCGCAGATTTGTGTTGGTTGCACTGGTTGCACTCCCCACACCTAGGTGAGGCTGGACCCACCCTCGGTGAGGTGCGATAATCGATAAGCTCCATCTAAAAAAATTTCCCACGCAGCTTCTTCCACTAACCAATCCGCGACACCACCACCCACGCAACAATGGCGCCAATCGCCTCGCCCGAGCCTTCGGCTCTCAAGCACGAGAAAAAGTCCAAGAAGGAAAAGAAGCGTGCGCGAGAGGAAGATGCCAACGGAGAGAGCGACCGAAAACACAAAAAGTCAAAGAGCGTCTCCGTCGCCGCTGACCTGGTCCCCGATTCCAGCGACAAGGCCGACAAGAAGAAGAAGAAGAGCAAAAAGGACAAGCATGCCGAGAATGGAGTGACGGAATCGGAGAGCGCCGCCGCGGCGAATGCGGAGTCGAAATCGGAAAAGAAGAAGCACAAGAAGAAGAAGCAGGAGGCTGCCGATGCAGAGGCCGATGCGGTTGGCGAGAAGAAGAAGAAGAGCAAAAAGTCCAAGAGCGAGCCTGAGGAGGAAAAGCCCGAAGAGGTGATTCCCGCGACCCAAGAGGACCCCGCCGAAGCCGACGCCATGGACGTCGACACCGAGGTTCCGTCCAAGTCTGCGTCTGGAATTCATCAACCTCCCGACATCCCCGCCAACCCTCAGTTCCCCTTCTTCACCCAGACGGTATCCCTATACGAGCCTCTCTTCCCCATTGGCTGGGCCCAGCCCGTGACCAATTGCCAGTACCAGCACCTGCAGCACCTCCAGAACAAGTACGTGCCAGCCCTGCGCGGCGTCCTGCTCGACTACAGGAATGTCGCATTTGGCGAGAAGCCCGGCAGGAATGGCGCAGCGACCGACGACGAATCGCCGGCTCAGGTCATGTCCAAGGACGAGGCAGCTGTTGGTTTTGGCTGGATCACCGCCGACGTGGACCTCTTTGTTCCCAGCCGAGGTGCCTGGATGGAGGGCAGCGTCAACCTCCAAACCGAGGGACACATTGGTGTCGTCTGCTTTGGAAAGTTCAATGCATCCATCGAGGCACGAAGATTGCCCCCTTCGTGGAAGTGGGTGCCCAACGAGTCGCCAGAGGCTCACGGCTTCGAGGAGACTGCTTCGGTCATCACCTCAGACGATCACGGCGTTGTTCGACAGATCCACAGCACCGGATTCTGGGTCGACGGCAGCGGCGAAAAGATCAAGGGCAAGATCCGCTTCAGGATACGCAACTTTGACGTGGGCACCAGCGGAGAGACTAGCTATCTCTCGCTGGAGGGAACCATGCTGGACAAGAAGGGCGAAAAGGCAGTCGTTGCCGAAGAGGCCGAGACGGCACGCATGCGCAAGGGTAAGAGGGGTGGACAGAAGCCGCAGAGGAGGCGTGTGCCCGAGTTTGCCATGACTCGATTCAACGCTGATGAGCAGGCTCAAGACGATGAGGAGGCGAAGCGAGAAGTACTGGCGGTGAGCGAAGACTAAGGCAGACAAGGCATGGAATTAAAAAAGGGAGCCAGGAGTTGCGTGATACCTTGGTTTAATGAGTAAATTGTTACTGCATACACACACGGAGAGGCATATCCGTTGATCTAAAGAGTGTCGCTACCAAAACAAAAGACAAAAAAAAGACCCAACGTATCTAAAACGAGAGAACCAAACGCCAAGCTAGATGACATGTCCGATAGGATGATGCGCTTCCTCCCACAAATACAGTTGACAATATTTCTTAAATGTACACTCTCAGCTTCACCTAGCGGGTTTTACGCCGCAGCCTCGACCATGGGCTCCCACGGTCTGGCGAGATTCCACAGGTACACCTTGCCAACGGGCTCGTCTCCCAGAGGCTTGACAAAGATGTGCTGGAATAGCGGTGTCGAGGAGAAGAGGGGGGCGACGGGGGCGACCGAGTCGCGGTCCCAGCCGGGGGTGAGGCCGTCGATCCAGGAAGGCTGCTGGACAAAGGCGTCGACGTTTTGGCGGTAGGCGTCCCAGTCGGCCGAGTGGTCGTTGACGACGACCTGGAAGCGCAGGCCCTGGATGTCGACGGTGATGCGCTGGACGGTGCGGGCGGGGAAGCCGTGCGAGTAGCCGCTGCTGAGGATCCAGGTGTAGTCGGTCTGGTCGCCGTTGCTCTCCCAGTCGTACCAGACCTGGGTGCCGGCGTCGGAGAAGTCGCTGAGCACGAGGCGGGCCTCGGCGTCGAAGCTCAGCTCGCAGTGGCGGGGCGCGACGCCGGCGAGCGAGGGGAGCACGACGTCGCAGCGGGCCGGGTCCGAGCCCAGCACAAAGGACCCGGGCCGCTTGGGCGCCTGGTCAAACGACAGCTGGATGGCCTTGGCGGGCTTGCTGGTGACCAGGTCGGGCAGCCGGGAGGCCAGGAGCGCGCACGACTCCGTGGCGACGGTGCGGAATTCGTTGCATGCGAGGTGCGTTGCCTTGTCGGCAAAGGAGCCACGCGCCGTTGGAACCAGCCAGGCGATGACGTTGGAAGAAGGGCTCGACATTTTTTTTGGAGTGGAGGGCGAGTTGAGAAAATATTACAAGTAGGTAGTAGCGGGGTATCGATGGTGAATTATACACTAGTAAAAGACAGAGGAAGAAAAAAGCGAAAGTGTGTGCGTTTATAGAGAGCGGCGAAGAGACGGTGAATGAATGGCCTTGGTGTGCGTGGGTGCGGGTGTGGTGCGTGTAAGTCGACTTAAACGAGGCAAGTCGGCGGAGTCTTGGCTCTTTTTTTATTTCTTCGCTGTGTGCGGGTGGGCGTGTGCAAATGCAATGTATTAAAACTCGACTGAGGAACGGAAATCCAGACGACGGAGGATGTGGTTGGAGGCTTTATAAGCTGGATCGATGCGAGAGTGAATGCGGCTTGAAACGCAGATGCATGGAGCCTTGGGCTCGTGGTGGGGTTGCCGCGGACAACGACCGCGTCTTGTGGTGGTGAGTGGGCGCGTCGCGAAAACACATGACGGGCGGCAGAGTCGTTTCGCAGAGGGCCGGTTTCAAGAGCACGGCGGGGGAGAGGACGTGTTGTGCGCTGGCCGTGTCGGACGGTGTGAGGCCCGGAGCGCGACGGCCAATGGTTACGTGTGGAGCCGGCGCGACAGGGGATCGACCCCGCGGCCGCCAGTGGCAGAGCGCCGTGTCAGGCGAACAGCAGGTTTCCTGCACGCGCGGGGGCGAGGATTGACAGGGCCTGCAGTGGGCTGGTGGTTTAAGCTCCCCGGCCGGAGCAGACGACGGACGCTGCAGCTCGGGGGGGAGACGACGACGTGGCTGCCCGGCAGAGGCACGCTGCGGCATGTAGGGTTCTCGCGCGTGCATGAGTGCTGTCGAGAGTGGGCGAGACGGGCTGTCGCTGCGAGCTAAGGCGGCTGAGGCAAAACATACATGGCATATTACGCCGTCTGCGCCCACTGGTTTTTGCTCCCTCTGCTGCAGAGCAAACCAAGCACCTGCTTCTGTGACTCACTCACCAAGACCAGGAAAACAACTCGAGGTGGCATGGTATTGTTCCAAACATTCGTCAATGCATAATCTCCTGGGCGTGGGTGCTAAATCAAAACAAGCCAAAATTATGTACACAAGCCGAAAACCGCTGACTGGCACACATCGCTCACGCCCGTTTCTACAGCTCCCCTGGTTCCTCCGTGTTTTGGTTCGCAACATGGACAACCTCCCGCACCGGCACTGCCCGCGAGCGTGTGAGGACGGTACCGTCGGCTGCGAAGCCGCCCGCGAAGATGCGAGCAGCGCCGCCGAGGTGCTCAATCAGCCGGCTGGGGATGGTGAGCTCCGTCTCAAACGAGGACCTCTCGGCGGCGCCTAGGCCTCGCACCGTCGTCGCATCTGCGTCGTCGCCGTCCTGCGCATAGAACCTCCAGAGGGCCACCTCCGTGTCGCCGTTCCAGCTCGCATAAACACTCACTTGGTCCCTGTCTCGAAGTGCCGCAACCGCGGGAACCTCCCTTGGACGGCCGGTCCACTCGAACCGGAAGCCCCTGTAGCTCTGCACCGACGCCCCCGTGTCGAGGTGGGCGTTGAAGATGGGCGTCCCGTCGCCGCGGAACTCGGTCACGGCGCCCGCCTGGCCCCAGTTGACGAGCACGTTGCCGTTGGGGAGAACCTGCGCGTTGCCCTGGGACTCTGCGACGAGCCCGTCGGGGGACGTGTACGCGCGGAGGACCTTGGCTGAGCTGTCGGCGTGGTTGAGCTGCACGATGAGGGCCCGGGAGGAGCGAGCAGCAGACCCCTCTTTGTCGTCTTCGTCTTCGTATTGCCAGGCTGCGTTGTCAAAGAAGGAAATGGTCTCGAGCTGACCGTCAGCGGATCGGTTGAGGAAGCGGGCGTCGTGCTGGTGCCCAAACTTTAGCTCTGCTGATGATTCAAACGTGGACCTATCGCCACCGAGCTGCCAGAGGATGGAGCCGTCTAGTCCCGACAACTTGTAGATGGTGCTGGTGTGGCGTGACGAGATGAGGTAGTTGCCCTCGTCGTCCTTGTCTATGCTGTTGAGGTGGAAGTAGTCCCATCCGTCAGCAGCCCGGAGGCCAGTGTGCGCGCGAATCGGAGCTTGGCTGTCTGGAGGTGCGTGTCAGTCGTCATCCCAAAGTCATGCGTTATCAGACATACCAGCGGGGGACACGATGTCGAGCGAGTGCACCTCAAAGATGAGCTCGCCCGTCTCAATGTCCACCTCCTGCAGGATGCTATCAAGGATCCACGCCTGCTCCTTGGCTCCTCCGTAGGGAGTCAGGTCATACGGGACTGGGTCGTGAATTTCGATCAGTGCCGTCTTTTCGTCGACTATGCGTAGCTCGTGTACCGATGGGATCTTGTTTGTCAGACTTTGGATCTGCGCCAGGGGTCGGTATTCGTCGCTCAGGATCTGCAGAGTGCCGTAACCGCGTCCTTGGTTTTCTACAATGACGCCCTGAAACGCCTGCAATGCGGGCTTGCCGTGGTATGTTGTAGCTTGCAGGTTTGCCACGGATCCCGACAGGTATCCCAGGCTTGACCAGATCAGATCGCCATTGTCGCGGAAAATGTAGCCAGCGGGCTGCTCAGGCAGCTCCCAGCCCTTGCCCTTGCCTGTGGGCGTCACAAAGATGAAGCCGGGAGCAATGTCCTCAGTGGCGGGGATGGTGATGTTGAGGCGAGGTGGAGAGAGATCCGGACGGGAGTGGAACTGGGACTCTGCACTCGCCCACCCGGCCAGGGCGGTAAGTATGGAGGCGATCCTGATTGACTTCATTCTTGTCCAGGCCTAGAGGACAATCTCAGAGTGAGAAGTGCAGATTCCAGCTGTACAAACAAACAGGCTTGTCAGCACTTAATCATGTTCTCTGCCTTTGGCATGCACTATAGAGAAGCGGGAGTTACATTCGCTTCAGAGCGAGACCCCCCACAGCACGCCATCTCCATTTCGCAAATTAGTACTTGCACGTAATATGTCTCTAGGCAGCGTGATTGATCTTCTGCGCCGTTTAATGGATGGAATAGCGAGACAAAAATGATGAAGGATACGCGGATTCAAGCCGGAAACGCGCGGCCCATGTTCCGATAGGGCAGACCCGCCTGACAGGGGATATTGGCTGTTAGTGAAATGTATGGTGCTGTGCGGGTGAGCACTAACCTTGACGCCATCTCGCATCTCATTGCGCAACGACAAGGTAGCTGGCGGTTCGCGTGAATCCACTAACGGGACCGTTCTTTGCAAACGCCTTTTCAGATATCGTTTGAATCAAGTCTTGTCATGTGTTGTGCTTGCACTGGGTGCCAAAAAGAGGGATAAAATAAGCCTTNNTGCCTAGCTTTTATAGCTATGTGCTATAAAATAGAGGGTCCTAAGCATAAGCCCTTAATAGGGCTTGGCCTATTATAAAAGCCTTATTTCTTAGGCCTAGTTTTCCTTCTTTAGTTCTAAGCCTAATTTAAGCTATATATATATTGCCCTATAGCCTAATTATAGCTTAGTAAATTATAATTATATAATTTATAGGCTTAATTTATAATATATTCCTTAGTTGGATATATTTACTAGTAAGTTTTTTATATACTTAATTATAAAAATAATCTTTTATTTAAATAATAAGCCTAATTTTACTATATTATCTACTTAAGCTAAGAATAATATATATTATTATATTTATTTAAATTATTATTTTATAAGTTTAAGCTTTAAATTACTTATTCCTAGCTATATTAATTCCTTTGCCTAAGTTATAAGCTTATTATTATAATTTTAAATTAAATATAAAATAATAGATTATTTTTTTAAGCTATTAATACTTAGCTATATATTTAGTAAATATTAGATAAGCTTAATATTAATTTATTAAGCTTTACCTTTTAGATTAAAAAATTTCTTTTTTTTTTTTTTTTATTAATATTATTTAATAATAATCTTATTTATTATAGAACTTTATTTTAATTACTTTTTATATATTAAAATCTAAAAGGAACTTTCTTTTAAATTATTAGATCTTACTTTATATAATCTAAGGCCTTTATAGGTATTACTATAAAGATAAAAGATAATAGCTTTTAAGAAGATTAATTTTACCCTTTTTTTAGAAATCTCTTTTAATTTCTACTTTAAGTCTTATTTTAATATTAATAATAACTTATTTTTTTCTATTTTTTAAAATAAAAATCCCTTATTATTAAATATTTTAATTCTAAAGACTTCTTTTTATAAAATTAAATAAAAGTATAAATAAATAATAATATTTTTCTTTCTAAGCTTTAAATTTATAAATAATTAATTAATTTTTTTTTTAGCCTTCTTTCTTTAACTAGAGATTATCTAGAGATCTACTATATAAGTATTATATTTAAATAGTAATTATTAGAAAAGGTAATAAAGATTATTATTTTAATATAAGTTAGGAATATTTCTTTTATTACTTTTTATATAAAAGTATAGACTATATCTATATTTTTTGGTAAGCTTATATTTTATTACTTTTAAACTTTAAAATATATTTTAATAAACTTATTAGCCCCTTTATTATAATTTCCTTTATTTAATAGATATTATTAGCTAATATTACTAATAATAAAAAGATTTATTTTCTATTTATTTTCTATATTTTAAAATTTAAATATTAATAATTATATAAATATATAACCAATACTATATAATATTATATCTCTATCTTAATCTTTTAGTAAAGCCTAATTTTATTTTTTTACTTAGTATTATTAATATCTTAAAGGAAGTTCTTAGGTCTTTTAATAATAAAATTAAAAAGGAATAATATTCTTAGGCTAAATAATTTCTTAAGAAGGATCTTACTTTCCTTAGTAAAAATATAAATCTTTTTTAAAAGCTTATATTTTTATATTTATTTTTTTATATTATTTTTAATATTAATTTTATTTAAGTACTAAATATTTAACATTAGGAATTTAATATTTTAATATTTTATTATATTTGCCTTTTAAAGTACTTTACTTTAAAAGGAAAAGGTTATATATTTATATTTAAGATAATTAATTTAATACCCCCCCTTTACTATACCTTTATTATAATATTATTATATATAAATTAATTAAATTAAGTATTATTTTAAAGTATTTAAAGTATTATCTTAATAAGGCCTTTATTAATTTATTTATAGGCATTTTTAAGATTAATAAATATAATATTTTAAATAATCTTTTCTAATATTCCTATTATAGCTATAAATTATAAATATTAATATACTATAAATATATATTTATATACTTATTTTCTCTTATAATTAAGTATATAATCTATTAATTATTATAATTAATATTAAAATTTATTAGTATTTATAAATATAGTTCCTTAAAAAGATACTATAAATCTATTATCTCTTTTACTATTTAATCTAAAGTAAGTAATTCTACTTTAGTTATAAATATTATTATAATTACTTAATAGATTATTTTTTAAATTATAGGTCCTCTAAAGAAATTAATAAAATATCCTTATAATAATTTCCTTATTATAATATTATTTATAAATAATATATTACTTATAATTCTTAGGATTTATATTTCTAAGCTTAAATTATATTATAGTATAATTTTATTTATAAGAAATAAGTAATAGAGTACTTGGTTTATTATTTTTATATACTTAGGTCCTAGATTAATAAAAAATTATAATAATCTTATTATTATAAATATAATATTTAGTCTTATTATAATTACTATATAAAAAATTAATTTAATCTTCTTTTAATAATACTTAATCTTAAGCTTAAATACTTAATTAATATACTTTAAAAGTTTTATTATTAGGATTAAAATTATTAAAAATAAGCTTTCCTTATTAATCTTAAATTTATATATAATTTTATTAATATAAGCTTTATAGATTAAATAAACTTTTTACTATATTTTATTTTTTATAATTTATATTTTAAGAAAAAATTAAATTTTACTTTACTTATATAATTTATAAGCTTAATATAAGCCTTTAATTATTATTTCTATAGTTTATTAATCTTACTTATAATATTCTATAATAATATTATCTATAAAAAAGATTAAAAATATAGTCTATTCTTTAGAATAAAAAAGATAAAGTTCTTTTGGATAAGCTTTAAGGCTAAGCTTATTAAGCTTTACCTTAAGCTCTTTAAACTATAATTATAATAAGTCCCTAAGCCCATAAAGTGCCTTTTTAAGCTCTATATATATTCCTTTTTATTTAAATCTATTTAATAGTTTATATATTATTAGATTTTCTTTATTACTAATAAAAATATTAAGAAATATATTTTTAATATTAAATTATTTTAGCTTTAAATTAAATACTATTATTATTACTATAAATATATAGAATATATATATAGCTAGTATTATTATATAGGTATTCTTAAATATTAAGCTTTCCTATAAATTATCTTATATATATATTTATACTTTATAATAATTAAGATAACTATTACTATTAAACTTATATATAAAGATCTATTTTAATAGAAATAGTTTAGGATATATATTTATATACTTAATTATACTCTAGGTCCTCTTTTTAAAGAGTAAATTTATTTTTTTATATATTACTTTAATAAATAATTCCTTAAGTAAGTAAGATAATATTTTTTTTTAGTTATATAAAGAAGACTTAATTAAGTCTTTTTAATATACCTATTTCCTTGGTATAATTAAGCTATTTTAAGCTTTAGCTTTCTTTAAGTAGGCTATAGCTATAATTATAAATATTATTTTATAACTTTCTTCTTTAGGTATATAAAAGTCTAATTAATTAAATAGGACTTTTATTATTAGGATTTTCTATAGTATATTTAATATATATAGATTAGGTTAATACTTTTTTAGGATATTTTAATTTTAGATTTTCTTTTTATTAATCTTAGAATTTCTTTATAATTTAATTAATAATTTCTTATTTTATTTTTATTTAAAGGTATTTAATAAAAGATCTTCTTTTAGAATTAATTTAATAATTTATAATTATAAATTTTCTTTCTTAATTATTAATTAATTATTTATATTTAATTAATTTAGATTATCTTTATAAGATATTAAGATTTATTTCCCTAGGATTAATATTATAAGGTCCTATTTCTCTAGTTAGGGTTAGTTTTCCTTTAATAGTTCTAAGCATAATTATACTTTCTTATTTTAAGACCTAGATATATTTATTTATATCTTAGGCATAATTTATAATTTAGGTATTTATTAAAATATTTAGAGTCTATATAGGTTTTCTTTATTAGTATTTTATTACTTAGTAGGCTTAAAAGTAAAGGCTTCTAAGTATACTATTAATATTCCTAAGCTTATTTCTAAGTTTAAATTCTTAATATTTTTTTTAATTATTAATATATTATCTTTACTTAATAATATTAATAAAGATAATTTTTATACTTTTTTTAAATTATTAATTTATAATTATCTAGATTATTTTTTTAATTTTATAATTAATAATATATTTATTACTTTCTTTGGTTTAATATAAAAAATTTTTTTATTAAATATAATATTTTATATAATAATAATCTTTCTAAGGTAAGGAATTTATATTTAATAAAGATTACTAGTAAAATAGCTAACCAAATATCTAATATACCCTTTAAGGCTTATTTTAAAGAATCTCTTATTCTTATTAACTTTTCTATTTATTTTTAATAAATAGGCTCTATATTTATATATATAGATTTTACTTTAGTTAGGCTTAAGATTGGTTATATATAGTATTATTAATAATTTTATATATTATTTAAATTATTTCTTAAAAGCCTATATTAAAGACTTTATTTTTAAAGCTTTATTTAAGCTTATATTATATAAATATATAATATATCTTATACTTTCTAACTATAACTCTCTAGAAAGACTTATATTATAAAATATTTTTATTAATCTTATAATAATTTTTTGATTTACCTTTTCTATCTTACTATTGGATTTATAGATTGCTTATAATATAAGCTTAAGATTAATACCTTTAGTAATAGCCTATTTTTAATATTTTATAGTACCTTAAATAGATATTATTACCTTCTTATTATTATACTTTAGCTTATATATAAATAGTCTAAATTATTTTCTTATTTATTATTTAAAGTAAATTATAATATTAAATATAGTATTATATTCCTTATTTAGAATTAGAAATATATATAGCATTTTATTATATCTTTTCTTAAATATTAAAAAATATCTTATCCTATTATAGCTTTTAGAATAGTCCTAAAGATCCTAATAGACCCTCTAAAATAGTCTTAGAGATCTATAATATAGAGGCCTTTATAATATAATAATTACTATATATATTTATATATAGACTTTATAATCTTTATATTTTATTTTATTAATTTTAATATTTTAAATATTAAAAGTAAGATTTTTAAGTACCTTTATACCTAGATAATTTAATTATAAATACTAAAATTCTTTTTTATTTTTATAAGATAGTAATAGGTCTCTTAATAGTCTTAGGTATATTATACCTAAAAATACTTAAATATAGGCTTAGTATATACTTAAGATTATTAGTACTTTATATAAAATAGGCAAATTAATTATTTTTAGAATTATAAAAAAATAAGAATAAAGAGGCTTATATTAAAGAAAGATTAGATTATATTTAATCTTTAATTTAGCTAATACTATATTTAATTTTAATATTCTAAATTATAGTAAGCTATTAAGATCTAAATATTAAACTCTAATTTCCCTTAATTATACTATAAATATTATATTTATATAAAATCCTTTAATAAAAATAATATTTTTAAGTATAAAATTAATTATATAAGATTCCTTATTTTTATTTAAAAGATTAAAAATAATTTAGATTTCTTTTTTACTTATTAGAAATAATATTATTCTTACCTTTATTTATTTTTCTTTCTTATACTTAGTATAAGAGTCTAGAACTAAAAATCTCTTATTATTAATTAAATAAAGTATACTATAGTTATTATAAAGTATATTTTTTAATAATATATATTTTTTCCTTTTAATTATAATATAAATACTAAAAGATTTATTATTAGTTTATATAAATAAGGAATTAATATAAATTATAATAATATTTAAGCTTAGAAATTAAGTAATTAAAATATTATTTAAGCTTTCCTTTTTAGCCTTTTTTCCTTTTATTACTATTCTTAAATTTTACTACTTTCTACTATTATAATATTCTCTTATGCCCTTATATTTAGGCTCTTTTAGCTAAGACCTAAGATTCTTAATTTTTTTTTTACTAATTATATATTAAAGGATAATATATTATTATAGAATTTAATTATATATTATTATTTTATTTTTTATATATAAGCAATAGTATTTTATAGCTTGGTTTTTATTATTTAAGTATATATTTAATATAATATAAATACTATTATACTTATAATATTTAGTATAATAAATTAAGCTTATTATATTAAATATATTTCTATAATTACTAAGTATCTTTATAATTAGCTTTTTAAATACCTTTTTTATAATAAAATTATTAAGCTTAATTTTTACTTAGGTAAGCTTAAATTTAGTTTTAATTATACTTAGGAAATTATATAATACTATATTTTCTTTAATCTTAAAGATTTTATATTCTTATGCTTTTATATATACCTTAATCTAGCTTAGAAACTAAAGCTTAGAATTAATATTTATATATATAGTATTTTTAAGAATAATTTAATAATTCCTTTAAACTTACTTTTTTAAGCTTATATTATTAGGAGCTATTCTTTTTCTAAGCTTCTTAAAAAATTATCTTAATATAATTTCCTTTTTTATATTATTTCTTTATAATTCCTTAATATATACTTAATAAATATTTAATTTAATTATTAATTATATTTAGCTTTATAAAAACTAAGCTTTTTATTTATTTTTAACTTTTTTAATTTAAATAACTTAATATTTTTTAATAAAAATTAAATAATATTTAGTAAAGATAAGACTAAGGATTTCTAGGTCTTTTAAATTAATCTTTACTTTAATTATTATTATTATAAACTTAATTAAAACTTTAAGAATATTATTAGACTATTTTTTTTACTTAGAATTTACTAAGGCTTAAATATTTAGATTCTAAATATAATTTTTTAAAATTATAAATTATATTTATTAATTATCTTTAATTATAAATTTTAATAATAAGATTATTTAAAATTAAAATATAAATTAATTTATTATAAGTTTAATTTCCATAGCTTATATCTAATACCTATTATTTTTAAATATAACTTTAATTAAAATAAATAATAAAAATTATTAGATTTTATAATATTATATAATATTAAAATTTATCTAGACTTATAACTATTATATATTATACTTATACTAAGTACTAAAAAAAGGGATAAAATAAGCCTTAAATATTATAAATAAAATAGCTAATTATGCCTAGCTTTTATAGTTATATGCTATAAAATAAAGGGTCCTAAGCATAAGCCCTTAGTAGGGCTTGGCCTATTATAAGAGCCTTGTTTCTTAGGCCTAGTTTTTCTTCTTTAATCCTAAGCCTAATTTAAGCTATATGCATACTGCCCCATAGCCCAACCATAGCTCAGTGAGCTATGGTCACATGACTTACAGGCTTGACTCGTGACAAGTCTTTTGCTGCGTTTTTTCAACAGTTTGCGTGGACTCGAGTCTCAGCCTGTCCTGCCAACATTGGGGTGAATTGCCATCGCTTTTAGAACCAATTGCCGAGTGGCAGCATGCATTTCAGACATTGGCTTCGGCCGGCAGGCCTGGTGGGCGCCACGACGTTTCTGGCGGCGTCGCCAGCAGCGGCACAGCGGGAAAATGAGCAGCAAGTTCTATCTGCCGAGGACGAGGTCATTTTGGGAGCTGAGACAATGCCCGGGTCTGGGCCTGGACCCAGCCAGAACGGGAAGAATATCGTCTTTATTCTCACCGACGACCAGGATGCGGTGCTTGAATCCGTGTCTTACATGCCCTTGTTGAAGAAGCACGTAATTGACAAAGGCACCTCATTCGTCAATCACTTTACCACCACCGCCATCTGCTGCCCTTCTCGGGTTGCCCTCTGGACCGGCAAGCAGGCTCACAACACAAACGTCACTGACGTCAACCCACCATACGGTACAGTATTCTTTTTGGTGTGGCTTCTGCGCTGGGCTGACCAAGACAAGGTGGTTTCCCCAAGTTCGTGTCCGAGGGACACAACGAAAACTGGCTCCCGTTGTGGCTTGGTGAGGCTGGGTACAACACCTATTACACGGGGAAGCTATTCAACTCTCACACAATCCACAACTACAACTCACCATTCCCTTCGGGATGGACCGGCACCAACTTTTTGCTCGACCCGGGCACGTACTCTTACCTTAATCCCATTTACCAGCGCAACGACCGGCCGCCTGTATTCCATCGCAATGAGCACACCTCGGAGCTGATTGCCAAGTATGCGCAGGAGCTGCTCGGCGAAGCGATTGACTCGGAGAAGCCCTTCTTCCTTACTCTTGCGCCTGTCGCTCCGCACTCCAACATTGACGTCAACCGGGGCAATGGTGCACCGGTCATGACTATTCCAATTCCGCTCGAGAAGCACTCTCACTTGTTTGAAGGAGCCAAGGTGCCGCGATCAGACAACTTCAACCCCGATTCCGTACGTGCAACCCTTTGAAGTGATGGACATGATACTGATGCGTTGTTAGCCCAGTGGTGTCAACTGGATTAGCGGGCTTCCAAAGCTCAACGAGTCCTCGGTGTCGTACATTGACAACTTTTATCGAGCTCGGCTCCAAGCACTGCAGGCAGTCGACGAGCTCGTTGAGCAGGTTGTCAATCAGCTGGACGACGCTGGAATCCTCGACGACACTTATATCGTCTTCTCATCCGACAACGGATACCACCTGGGACAGCATCGACTTCCTCCTGGCAAGGAGTGTGGGTTTGACGAGGACATCCGTGTTCCTCTTTTCGTACGTGGCCCTGGTGTAGCCAAAGGTGCCGTCGAGAACACTGTCACAACACACATCGACCTCGCCCCAACATTCCTCAAGCTTGCGGGCGCTGAACTGCGATCTGACTTGGACGGCACCCCCATTCCCGTCAAAGAGGATGATGTCGGCGTGACGCGGCACGAACATGTGGCAGTCGAGTTCTGGGGAATTGCCATTGCTGAAGGTGAGGCTGGAGGATTCGATGGCAAAGGCCTGCGCGTGCTTCGCAACAATACGTACAAGGGCGTTCGGATTGTGCATCAAGACTATGATCTGTACTACTCGGCCTGGTGCACCAACGAACATGAGCTTTATGATGTCAAGGTAAGAGATTCCGCTCACATGTACCTACAAGCGTTGACAATTTGGTAGAATGATCCTGGACAGATTAACAATCTGTTGCTGGAAGACAAAGGCCCCGCAGCGGCCTTGCTGGGAACCAGTGTTGGCAAGGTCGTCGACCGCCTGGATACCCTCATGATGGTCCTCAAGTCATGCCGGGGCGAGACTTGTATCAAGCCCTGGAATGTTATTCACCCCCAAGGGGATGTAGAGAGCCTGCAAGATGCCCTCCATCCCAGGTTTGACACTTTTTACCAGCGGCAGGTCAAAGTATACTTTGATCGTTGCGAGGACGGGTACATTGTTAGTTCGGAAGGGCCACAAGTTGGATACGAATATCGAGATGGCCTGGAATGGCATCATTGGACATAGTCTCATGAAGATGGATTCGGAATTTAGCATGACTTGTAAAGCACATTAGCAGGGTGGGCATATAGATGCGGACTAAATAGGAATGTGGCCTTTGACCTGAATTGATCCAATTTACTTGATGAAGCAAGATGCAGCTGTCCAGTTGAGTTAATCCCTTCATTAGTGATATTCTTAGCATTCTAGCACTACGAGGAGGTGAGGTCACTTGTCTAGCTGTTGAACATAATTTTACTACTACCCTAGAATGATTGGAGCTGCCAAGGTGACGGCCAGCATCGATGCCCAATGGCCTAAACCCTGCTGAAGCTTTGACCGAATAAAGGCTTCAGCGCGTATACGCATGTATTCTGGGTTAGTCTTGGCAAATAAAATAATTTTCAAAGTGGAGTTTTGAAGCGGGATGGGGACGTGTGATGCCCGTGGGTGTACCGTTCCACGTGTCGCAGACATGGCATGATTCGTGATGTGCTGACGACACGGGCCTAACTGGAGCAATACGGGCAAAATTTGCTTCTGAATTTAGATGAATCCAGACCCGAGAGCTAGTCCGAGCCGTGGAATGTGGGTGCGGTCTATTTAAAGAAGCATCTGATGTGAATTTGGCCAACCGAGGGGATTGACCAGAGGCAACGCTGGGCATTTGATCAATCATTGGAGCATCCTCCTTGGGACACTTGAAGTGAAATTGAGGCATGGCGAAAATTCAGAGGTGCTTTGTAGAGTACGTAACATTGCAACTGATGGGATTATGAGCTCGTTTGAGAATCTTGCATCATCGCGCAATCCCTGTGATAGCCTGGATCTTATTCCTTGCTAGGATGACTAGGATGCTAGCTGGCCCGTAGCTGACCGGACCGGCCATGGCTCTCTTGTAAAGTACAATCACCGGCACTATACCGGCACTCCTACCGGTACCAAGTAGTTGTAAGTCAAGACCATGCCGTCGCCTTGGCTGTGATTTTCTTGTAAGTCAAGGAGTGGCTTGGGCAGACCCACAAGTGTGGCGTCGATCGAGATGTGCCATCCATGCTCCTGAGGTGTAAGATGCAAGAATCTGGGCAATTGATTTGGGATTGGCGAGGGAAGAAGCTTGAAATCAAGTTATTGGCCTTTTCCTTTGCTGCGAGGCCGCTGCCAGCTGTTGATAGAGATTCCAAACGGGCGTGGTAATTCACGGCATCTCATTGGACGCTGGCGCTTGCTGCCCCAATTCCCAGGCACAAATCGGAAACTGCCGACCTTGACCCGAGCAGCAACTCACGACAGCTCGACACATCAGCAACCTCACAATTTGAAGCCCAATTGAATCAGCAAGATGGCTTCCGACGCTGGTACTGAGCCGCGGCGTACGTTTCTGTCCCCGTGGCACCCGCCATGGCCAATTTCCCCCGTCCCAATGGCTAACCCCGCCGCAGAAGCGACCCGCGAGGAGATGCGCGATGCTCGTCTCCCAATCGCCTACCGAGACAGCTGCGCTCACCTCTTGATCCCTCTCAACAAGTGCCGACGGGATACCTGGTACGCTCCCTGGAAGTGTTCGGTAAGTTTGGGCCTATTTCCGGGCGAGCCCTCTGCGCATGCGGCCTCTCGGGACAAACCACTCACTGGACCGGCTAGGATGAGCGACACAGCTACGAAAAGTGCCAGTACGTCGAGTTCAAGAAGCGAGTCGCCAAGATGGACGAGCTGCGGGAGGAAAAGGGCGGTGCTCGAACCAACTAGGCGCGCGGGCTCACGAAGCGTGGCGGCCGAACGGACGGATTGTACATATACAACTGTATGGATGGGAAATAGAGGCTTTCCACAAACAATTGCGAAGATCCATGGTGACCGATCGAGATGGCGTGCGCCTGTGTACTAATTGGTGGAACGAGTATGTGCTAGGAACGTGTGAGGATTTGCGGAAACAGCACCTGTGCCGGTGGACGAGCCGGCTGGCGATGTCACGAAAGCGACATATCAGATTCCTGTGTGAGGACCGGAACGCTTGCGAATTTTTGAGAGGGAAATCATTCCACGTGGATCAGAACATACCATTGATGCTGCTGAGAACGAGAGGGGAGGGGCAGTTCATGGATGATCAACCGAGAGGAGCCGCATGGTGGGAGGGATTCCGGACGGGGATAAGCAACGAACTGATTTTTAGAACAAGCTTGTTTGTTTGTACCGCCAGGCACCGCACAAACTGCACGAGGATACGCCCGATGGGCGGTCCTCAAAGGCATCAACGACACCGGATCGACGAGACATTCCCTAAAACACCCGATGGCAGCCGTTGATGCAAGCGCAGAATAAAATGTCACTAGCCACACAATCCACGGGCAACCCGACGAGAGCCGCATGACATGAAGCAATACCAAGGCTTTCCTGACAGGGTTGATGCTAACTATTGCTAATGTTTTTGTGATGAAGAAGGGTTTAACAAGAGCCTCTTACACATTGGCCCCACCGAGAAGAGCCGCACGGCGACAAAAGGGGCAGATGGAATGAGATCACGGGCTGCATTGAGTGGACTGGGCAGGGTGATTGTGGGACACCCGGTCCGGTGCGAACGGCGTCACCATCGTCGTTGGCCATACAGATCAAGAGTCTTGGGGAATCGATGACTGATGGGATCCGGTTCAGGCGTAAACGTCGCGGAACCAAATTACCGGTCGAAAGAAGGAAAAAGGAAAATATGCGGCGTCGGCATCCTGTCGCAAAAATATAAAATGTGCACCTCACCCGGTATTTGATCCAGCGATATCGGGTACGAAATCACCAGAAATGGAAGGGCATGACAGAAACACCACGAATATCTGTCATTGGCCGTTCATTCATGGTTCTCCATGCCTCATTCCTGACTAGGCAGCGACCGGCAGGCAAGCAGCCATGACCACAGGTAATCTGGCCGTCGAGATTGCTGACTGATAGGCTCGTCGATTGACTCCATCATGGCCATGATTAACAGAAACGCGTAAAGCAGTTTACTCCGAGGCCTTCCTCAGTCGGACGACACGGTCACGAGTTTCAATGGGACCGATGACAAACAGTCTGACGGCGGGTCTTCCAAAAGAAGCCCGGTGGCCAGGGTTTGTTCTCCTGGATTACCCGTCCTTTCAGGGTCTGTGCCCCTGGCCTGGTTTTTCATGACTTTCACTCGGCTATTGAAGGCTGAAGAGAAGGACGAGGAACAGATCCATCACCAGCAACCCACTTCCATCTGGGTCAAACCGATCGTCATCGCTTGCTAGCTTAGCGCGTCGGCGTTATTGGGGTTTGGCAGCGCCTCGCTCTGGCAACGCGCACCCAAAGCACATCTCTCTAGTTCTGTTTTGACTTTGGGAGGCGTGGCGAGAGAAGCGAGAAAATGTCGCCAAGTCGCTCGGCCTACTTGGCAGCCCACTCCATATTTGCAGAGGCAAGTCGGGCCACCAGTGGTGATTATCAGATGAGATCCACACCCTGGCTTCTCCCCTGGCCGTGAGGCTCTTGGGGCTCCATCCGATCCGGACCAGATTGACCGGGCTAACGTTAAGGCGCCAAACACCGACCCACCACAGAACAGCCGGCATTAGCAAACTCTTATTCGACGTCGGTCCACACTTGCCGTGAAGCAGGCATCATGACTACTTAGTTGCTGCTGCGTTCTTGGCATTGCTCATTTGACCAATTTTGTGTGGATTTTCTCGCACTCGACACGGCAGCGGTCTGACCGTGACCCGACCATCACAAAATTAATCCATGTGGGTTTTTTGGTCACGGCGGAGAATTAACAGCGGAGAAAAACCCGAGCATGCACAACATGAATGGACGCAGCAAAGTTGATGTGGAACCAAGTTGGATTTTTCTTATATAACAGTTGACCAGAAAACGGCCGATTTGACACATACACAAACACTAGTAAAATTCGCTCAGTCTATATTGGCTGGTGCGCAAAATCACACAGGGGCAAAAAACAGGGTCAGCCTCATGACGGCTTTTAGAACAGGGCGTTGTCGCCACAGTCAAACACGCCCGACACGGAACTGGAGTCCGAGTTCATCAGGTCGCTGAGCTCGGTAATGGAGGACCACAGCCCCGCACCGTTGCAGAAGAGCGAGATGAAGATGAGGAAGACGTTGACGCAGGTCAGGGTGATCTTCTTCCAGCCATTGAACTTGCAATCCCAGTTGATGTGGAACCAGAAGATGGCGCTCAGACCAAAGGTGAACCACGAGATTGTTGTGGCCGAGGCAATGGATAGGATCGAGTCGAAGACGGGGATGGCGTTGGACAGGATGAAGCAGAGGGTCCAGAAGATGGTGACAATGGTCATCCAGATGGACCAGGAGCGCACAGTGTTGGACGTCATCTCGGAAGTCAACTCAAACTTCTTCATCACCTCGACGTAGACGTACTTGATGCCGGTGTGGCCAAAGGCGAGACCGGTGGAGTAGACGGCGGGGAGGACAATACCGTAGGCAATCTGGGCAACGCGGTGGGGGGCAGAGCCCAGGGCGGGCGAGACGGTGTACTCGCCGGCAAGGCAGTAGATGGCAATGGCGACAATGGTGTAAAAGGCAATGGAGCTGACCTCGAGGCAGGCCAGGGCAAAGTTGAAGTCGTTGACGGGGTCAATCATCTCGGCCATGTACGACACAAAGTTGATGTTGCCAGAGTAGGCGTAGCAGACCTTGAGGCAGGCGTTGAGGCCCTCGCGGAAGGTAGGGTGCGCAACAACCTCAATCTTCTTGTGCCAGTTGTCGGGGGCATCGCTGGGGTGCTTGACGCCGAGACTAATCATGACGAGGAGAGCGGCGGCGATGACGGACACGCAGCAGGGAATACCGCTCTGAGAGACGAATTTGGCGGTTCTGGGGGCGCAGAGCACCCAGCATCCCAGGCACGCAATGCCAATGAAGCCTACGGTGCAGAGGGAGTGGCCCGAGATGGTGTTGAAGGCGATGGACAGGGTAACGGAGGCAGAGGCGGCCGTCATGATGACCTGGATGAGCAAACCAATACCGGCAGCAATCTCAAAGGGCCGGCCGCCCACGACGCGAGCCATGTCGACGACGTTGAGGACGTGCTGGTGGCGGCTGTAGAACTGCTTGAGCTCAAAGGCCGTGTACCACGACAGACAGCCGATGCCCACAATGGCGATGATGCCGGGGACGATGCCAAACACCTTGAGCACGCCAGGGAGAGACAGCACGCCGAGACCGACCTGGTTGGTCAGCAGGGCAAAGACGGTGTCCCATTTGCTCATGGTGCGGAAGCTCTTGCCTCCCTCACCACCGCCAAAGCCATTGTCGGCAACGTTGCCAGACTGGACATCGACGGGGCCCGTGGCTTTTTCGTTGTCAATCTTTTCTTTGCTGTTGCTCTTGCTCGAGTCGAAGCCCTGATCCGAGGGGTAGATGGCAGAGTTTGCCTCTTGCGAGTAGGAAGCCGCCATGGTTGGTGTTTCTGTAGGTGTTTGTTTAGAACATGTAAGGAGTGTTTGGTTGATGTGTTGACGGTAATGGTAGTAAGAGGAGAGGAGGACGAGTGAGGCGTGAATATTGTTGGAATTTGACGGAAACTAAGAATCAATATATATACTCCATGTATATTGAAGATGATGAAAGCGACAGGGAACAGACGAGGAGAGGACGATGCTCCCAAGACGGGCGACTTTCAGAATTCCCTCTCCCTTTCGCTTCCCTCTCCGCGATGATCCTGGTCCACCACGATTCCTGGGGTGGTGCCCTCGACTAACGAGAGAAAAAGTGACCGCATCTCCATTGCCCTAATCGGCCGACTAGCCCTCTCAAACGGGGGCAGAGCACTCGCAGTACGCCAATCTCCCCATGGTGGAGCGGCGCGGAAGTGACCCTTTTGGCAGTCATGGGGACGCTACGCTGCCACACGGAGACTAAGGGAGATGGGTCCTTCTGGCGGCGATTTTGGGGTTCCATGGAGATTGTGGATTCCCCAAGAAGCTGGACCTTGGGAGTTTTTTTTTTATTCCTCACGCTCTCAGAACCCCTGGTCGGGCCATGGGACACCGATTCAATGGGGTCTGGAGCTGAAGCCTGGCCGGTGAAGGCTTCTCCATGGGGAGCGACGAATTGGACACGAGGATATAGTGGCATGTGGGGGACGACACAGGCTACTCCATTTTCCGAGTCGTGATGTTACGTACAATACCGTATATTGGCCGGCCCGGGCGTCATCCTGACAAGAGCTGCCCGGGCCGGCCGTGCCAATCGTGACGATGGCGTTTGCTTGGTGTCGAATTGCATCTGCGTCTATCCATCACCCCGCAAGAATGGCATGCGGCTTTTGGCATTTCTCGTCGCCTTTCCCCAACGCAAAGTTAAGAGCTTGCAGCTGTGCAATGACGAAGAGGCGTCCGGGACGAACCTGCCAGCAGCACTAGAGAACTCTTAGTTGCAGGGGGCGAGCAGGTAGGGGGGTCTTCTGTGCCAAGTCGACGGAGCCGCACAGCGTTTGGTGACGAAGGGGCGGAGCGGAGCGGGGACTCGGCGTTGATCTAGAGGACTTCACATACAGAGCTTCTTCGAGGCGGACGGCGGCCCCATCACCCACCTACTCCCGCTATTCCCAGGGCGGAGCGGTGGAGCTGGCACATCAGACCCTGACCTTGATGTGATGCTGTCCGCTCTGCATTTTGCATTACTTGTGCTGGAGACGAACCGAAGGAAATCGATGCATCCTCTTTTTCGGGGCGAGTCTGGGATCAACACAACCGTGGCTTCCATTCCCGGCCAGGTGAGGCCATTCGGAAGCGACCCATTGAGGACGACGTTGATGACGGTCGAATTTGCCCGACGCATGGCAACGGCTCTCTATCCACGTATACCTAGTCCCAGCTTGCCTAACTGGGCTCGCACAACAGCCGCGAGCCAATGGCGAAAAGTGACGGGGGTTCAACAGCCGAGGCAGCTCCAACAACAACAACATGAGGACGGACCGAAAGAAAGGGAGCAAAAGATGGATTTGCCAAGCATCAAAAGTGTCATTGCTCGCCATGGTCGAAGCACCAAGCCATTCCGCTGATCAGTCGTTCTTTTTAGCGCGGCATCCCGGGTTTCATGATCGGCCAACCCGTCCCGTGGGCTCAGGCGTCGCTGTCAACTGTCTGATTCGGTTTGTTTAAGAATGGCATTAGACGTTTTTTGGCGGTGGCTTGAGAGCCCGCGGCCCTGGTCCCTGACCTGGGAGTAAGAAGCGCGGCCAACGTCGGCGTCCCAGCTAGCGCAGGCACGTACGGTCTTTCTAGTCGTATTCTAGAACATGAAGCAATTGATGGGTGAGTGGGCCCATAGAACAACCCCCACCCCCTGGGTTTCAGGCACTTCTTGTTCCCTTTTCACCGTCATCGTCATCGTGCCAAGTGAAGGAAAAAAGACCATGATCCGACTCGCTCGTCGGGCCAAAAGGGTGGGACGTTGTCGCCTTGCTTCGCAGCATTGCCAAGCCAAACCGCCTGCTTCGTCTGGGTGGCCTCGTCCGGCTCGCGTTGATCCATGTCCCGCGCTGGGATTGACTCGAGCAACTTGAAGATGGACCGTCGCATTCTGGTAACCAACCATGACACGTCGCTTTCCCTGCTGTCGACTCTCGCAGTCCATCTGTTACGTACAACAGCCCCTCATCCCCATGGGACAGGTCGTCTCGTCCCTTGGGGACTCCAGGTTTCCCCGTAGCAGAAAAGAGCTTGTCGCGTCTTGGCTTGCCGTCTGATTCCCTCGCGAATCACTGCGCATGGTTGATGATGGCTTCTCATCGCCTTCGCTTGCAAATCGCCCCGAGGCACACGGGCGGGTCTCGTCTCTCGGGTCCCGGCCGATGGATGGATCCCAAGCTGAGTCCCGTGCGGGCGGGCGCGGTGATGCCGCTGCAGATTTTCAGGGACGACGAAGCCCGCCCAGTGGTGCCACGCCCTCCCACGCTGCGGCATTCTCGCCGACTGAAGCATATTCTTATTCAGCCTTGTTTGTTTTGCAGCTGCTTGTTTGGGCAAGCTTCATCGGGCTCCCGCTCGCTACCGAGCTACAGGGGAAGCAGCCGTGGTCATGCCGGTAGCCGCTGCGGCTCTGTTCAAAGCTAGCCAGCGAAGCGACGGCTGATTCATCCATCCAAATCATCATGACGAATGCCACGTTCCATCCATCAACGATCCACGCGGACCGCGTTCTTTGCCATGCGCGGGCTCGCTTTGCGGTGGCTTAAGACGCTGGGACCCCGTGCAGACATGATCCCAGGCGCAACCTTGCAAAGCTGCGAGCAGGGCCTGCGCTATTTTGTACATGAACCCGTTTGTCGACTCCGCTCGCGCCATGGATTGTTGGTCACGATCTCCTCATGGCGACGCCTTCAACGCCAATAAGGTTTGTCCTGCTGTTGAAATTGTCACTCGGGTCCCTCATTCCCTCGTGCCGTCTGGGGCTCCGTACCAAGCCTTCTGAAGGAAGGGGGGCATAATATCATCTCACCGTCCCTTTTTTTCTCTTGTTCCCAATTCCCCAACGGCCAAGTTCCGTCCACATCTTACTGTCTCGGGGAGCCAAGACATTCGGCCGCCCCTCTGTGGCTCCGCTACCAAGCTGGTCATTACGTACATTTTCTGCACTTCCCAAGGTCGTGCACTCATTTTCCTACCATATTGGCTTCATGGACCCATGAAAAGAGAAAAAATGGCAACGCCAAGAGCGTCGTTGCCCGAGTTTGAACGTCTTTCTCCACCGCGCTGTTCCTGGCATTGACCAGAGCGTAGCCGCGCCGTCGTGGACAAACCGTCAAACGTATACATTGGTGCCGTCTCGACACTGCCTGCCCAGACAATTGGCCACCGCAGCCATGGTCGGGGGTTCGGGGATGATTTGGTGATGCTGTTGCGCGGAAATGACAGGGTCTTGATGCAGGATTGATGATGCGGCGGAACGATACTTGGACAGGCCTTACTTGGGCATCGAATGCGACTGAGCCCGAATGCCTCCGATCAGGCCTCAAGCCGGCCTTTTCCGGCATCGACAGACGAGTTTGAATCCATTCCATGATGTGGCCATTTGATAGTAAGTTGTACGGCCGAGGGCATGGAATATATGGGCGGCCTCCAATGTCCTCACGCGTTGCCTCGAACTTTGTCTCCAACAAGCCACCACTTTCTCCTTATATTTGCACCAAGCTAGAATCTTTGGCAGGTGTTCTATATTGGGGAATCAACGGTGCAAGGTATAATTTTCCCATGAGTTACAACACGGCTGTTTGAGAAGCACAAAACAAAGCTGCTTTTGGTGATGATGGCTGAAAATTAATCCATTGCTATTGGCGGTCAATTTATCCTTCTGTGCAATCAAGCAATGAGTCTGCCAGCATGTCTCGCCTTTGTGGCTGGGTAACATGTTGATTTCAGTACATTGCCAAGGACTAAACTTCGGCTCCATCCGACACGCATCATGGGGCTTCGCATGAAAAATATCCTGTGATGTAGCTAATTAAAATTTCCGTTATTCTATATAGGCTTGAACGACTCATCATTTTCAGCTGCTAGCCATACGATCTCATCGTAACTAGGGTATGCAATGGAAATGGCACATGAAGCATATTCACCAGGATGTACGCAAAAAGTTACGACACTAAGTATAAAAACAGTGGTACAATTTCGTCAATCCGATTCACCGTATACATATGTCATATTAAATAATCTCCTGGTTTGGACTGAGGCGAGGCATTGATCAACTCCGAGCCTTGTCATTCAGAATATCAACTAGGCGAGTTTCAACACAGTTAAATGCTTACTGTGGTGTAAATAGCAGCGACTCGGCCTCCGCAAATTCCTAGAATACAATAGCGTGTGCATCCTTCAACTATGTTTGCCCACATGGCCACTACCGCACAAGTCATTTCGCATTTCGTGCGCTGAAATCCTTCCTCTTCTCTACAGCTGCATACAGGGAGTTCAAGTTAGAAGGAAATGAGAAAATGCACCTTGTTTAGATTTAAAATGCCAGCGCGATTTTTTCTTTTCGCTGACTGATGTTCTTGACCACATGCCCCTCTGGGGCTAAAATTGCAGTGAAGTATGGAGAAAGCATGCAGGGTCATGACGCTAAAGTTGGGAGGGTCGGCGGTGGCATTTTATAAGGCTATAATTGGTTGATGATGAACAATGGATTAATCTCTGAGAACTGGATGAGCCAGTCTAAAATTGCAGTGAAGTATGGAGAAGCATGCAAGGTCATCACGCCAAAGTTGGGAGGGTCGGCGGTGGCATTTTATAAAGCCATGATTGGTTGATGATGAACAAGGGATCGATCTCTAGGAACCGGATGAGCCAGACTAAAGATGCAGTGCAAGATTTTCAAATGACTAAGCTACATTGATAGGATTCGTCGGCTGAGGACGAACCGGGGGTCAATGATTGGGAACTGGATGAGCCAGTCTAACAATGCAGTGTAGCGTAAGCTTATGGGGCCGAATTGCCCGTGGATAGGTGAATTTGGCGAATCTCTCGAGCGTCGATAGCTAGCCTAAATCGTGGTAGTCGTTTCAAAATAGCTGTCCCAAAAATCATCTGAATCTCGGGCGATTGGATTTGTGAAGAGAGGAACAGTTGAGAACGTGGAAGCTGTGGGAGGCTAATTTTGCTCTTTCGGGGTCACTATCGATGAGATTGGAGCGCTTGGTAGCCCAACAACCGCAGGGGCAATTATTTTATTACAGTGTTGGTCGGAGATGGGTAGTAGGAAACATGCCATGTCAACATGCCTGGATTAATGATATTTACCGTTTCGTCATGTACATGCGCTTCGCCTCCACTTAAATAAATGCAAGAAGATCTTTGCGTCGTCTGTCAACCAGGACCCAACCCGGCTTCTCAGCAGTGGATGCATGGCCAGGAGCATCCTCATCGTCATCTCCAGGCTCTGGATACTTTCTAATGTGCTCTAGCGCCCATACCAATTCCTTACCAAAGACGGGCGGGATTCTCCCATCACCACCGAGCGTGCCGAGTCCAGCGACCTCGAACAGATTCGTAAACCAATCGATCGTCTCGCCAGTCTCCCAATTAATTTCATGAAACTTGACCCCATTTACCCTGGAATACTCCTCCCGCTCTCTTTCCCAATTTTTCTGCTCCTCGATGGGTGGGAGCGACTTGACATTCCGGCCAGACCAGAGGCGCGCAATGGCAATGGCTTGGTACTCGAAGCTGCGAAACGTCAACACGCGCGGGATCCCGACAGCAGCCAGCGTTGGAAAGTCTTGGAAAAAGGTATGCTGGTAGACATTGATCAGTTTTCCCTTTTCGTAGTCCCACAGATGCCGCCCGTTGACTTTGGAGTTCCAGAAGGGAAATGACGCCTTGTAGCCGGTGCAGTAGATGACCCTGTCTACATCAGCGAGTGTCGTGCCGTCGGCGAAGACGATGGTGCCATCCTGCTTGAACTCTGAAATGATGGGCTTCCATTCAATGCCGTTGGGCGGACTTTTGCCATCCCATCTGGATTTCGACCGCCTGGATTGATATACCGGCGACTTGGCGGCCTTGACAAGCTCAATAGCTACGTCGTGTCCAGATGCCGAATTTCCAATGACGACCACCTTTTCATCTTTGAAGTGGTAAGGCTGCCTGTATCCTTTGGAATGAACAATGCGACCGGGATACTTGTCAATATATTCATTCAGCCCCTTGACTTCGGGTACCTAGTAAAAAACGTCAGTCGCGCATGCGAAATTGATTGATTGACTTACATAGGGAACCGAATAGTGTCCATTCGCGAAAACAACAGCATCAAACTCCTCTTCCCACCAAACATCGACGTTCTGATCCGCGTCGAATCTTCGGAGAGTAAGTTTCCAGCCCTGCTCACCGCTTTCCGAGCCACCCATCTTGGACACGTCCTCAACAGTGGTATTGAGAGCCAAGAGTTTGTCGACCTTGTGCGTTGACACATAGTTTTCAATGTATTGGCGTGGAATATGATGAGGTGTGAATGGTCCGTAAGCAAACCGGGCATCGGAAAAGCACATGGCAATGTCAGGCACATTCGTTCTGCAATGGTCAACACGACTACGGGTAGTGAGCAACAAGACTTACGTCAAGGACTCATAGATTGGCGTTTGAGTAAACCGTTCTTGCTTGGATGGCTGGGTGGTCCGTGGCAAATTTGAAGGAATCTCCAAAGGAGGATCAACATCCGGGGGTAGTCCGCCAGGTTGGATGCGGAATTTGAAGGTAGGATTGGGATCGTGAATCCTATGACAGTCAGTATATCAGAGCCGTCAGATCTTGGAAACGTACCAAGTCCCTCCTGCAGTTTCTCGCCGCTCAAACACCCGTATACGATCAAAATAGTTTTCGGCCTGGAGAGCCGCGGCTGTCACGGAGCCTACGCCTGTTAGTCGCGGTAAAACGTCCAAGTGGTGCTACATACCCGCGGCGCCGGCGCCAATAATGGCCACAGACTTGATTCTAAGACCGCCTCCCATGATGGATTAATTTCTCGATGATTGATTGAGATTACCAACATGGCCCGACTCTTAAGAGGGGGGGCGTCGGCATCCCGCATTCGCCATCGGCCAAATTCATTCCATCATTACACGTGACAGTAAGACAAGCTGATCACAAGACGCTGAATAAAACAACAGGGTGAGACCATCAGGTGAATAACATATGAAATTAACTAATTTTGCCATGAAACAACTGTTGTGCATACTTGGGTATTACCACTCTACCAATCAATGTATCCGCATTACCAACCCGGGCGCAAATGCCGTGTGACCCGATTCCCGTGGATATCTTTTGTTTGCAAACTTTAAAAGCGTAGGCCATGATGCAGGCCTGGCGCAGTGCCAATCACTCATCAATTTCTGGCTACGCCTTGGCCAGCACCAGCTTCTTTATCGACAGCATAGTTGTCGGTCGGCATCTCCACCGGCTGAACGGGCAATGCGACGGGCCGTGTTTCGATGTACACCTGGCCATGTTGAACTCGCTGCGGGCCGGTGGATTCGAGCTCGGCCCGGGGCGAGCCAGCGGTTGGTACGCTGCCCCTTGTTGTCGGCGTCGTCTCGAGCTCACCATATCTTGACTGCGGTGTGTGAAGCTCGGACGGCCCAGCGTTCGCCGCAGGCTGGGCGACATTATGTATGCCCAGTCCGGTCTGTGCTCTCGGTGCAGCGGGCTGCGGTTGTCGCTTTTGTTGATAGAGGTTGTAGCAATCGAAGCCAAAGAATGCCAGATGGACAAGCCTAACAGGGTGAGTTACAGGGTTACGGTTCGACTGGGACAAAAAAACTAACATGAGGAGAATGGCAAAGGCTAAAGCGGCCCGGGCTGAGTCGCTGGAGCTGCTCCCACCATACCACCACTGAGTTCTGTCGTTGCCGTCTGAGCCTCGCGCAATCGCAACAGCCAGCAAGGCAACCCAAAGTGCGAATTCAATCCCGATACGAACATAGGGGTGAACAGGGCTGACACCTTGGCGCCGCCTAGCGGAAACAGCATCAAAGATGTCCCATACTAATGCGATGACAGCCTGCAAGACTGGTCAGTGCTGCAGCGAGGTCAACAGACATGGGCCCGCCACTTACCGGTGGGCCATAGTAGGCAAATTGCCATCCACTTCGACCCGCCGAGACGGTAAGTGGAGGGATACAGGAAATGATCAATGCAATGCAAAAGAGACCGGATGCGATTCGGAGGCCAAGTCTGATCTGAGGGTAATGTGGTACGGCACCGCCATCTCGTGTGAAGTGCTCTTTGTGAGGGTACGGCTGATAAGGAGGCTGTTGGTAGTGTTGTTGGTTCGATGGATACTGCGGCTGCTTATACGGAAGCTGCACTCGTTCGGGGTCGTGTAATTGTTGATATTGTGCTGGTTGCTGATGTTGATGGCTTGGTTGGCTCATGATGGGCAAACCTGCATGCGCAGATGGTAGCTCAATTCTCGGCTTTCGTTTGGCGAATATTCAAAAGGAGTAGATGCCCAACCCACCAGCGGCCAGAATCAATAACACACCCACAAAACAGATGATTGGGGTCTCATGGGTTCTTATTCATCTTTTTGCTCCATCTCATTTGGGAATCATAACCGAAAATCTTTCCCAAGGCAGCATGACACCACTCCGAGTTGCTTCGCCCCAAACAAGGCGTAGCTTGGCGAGGAAACGCTAGACATACTGGGTTGGCCATGTAGAATAGCGAAGCTAGGGTGTGATGGTGTAGGAGCAGAGCTCTTGGCAAAGCTTAGTCTTGACACCAAATTCCGTCTCGGCAGTGCGTCTCCAGGTGCATTTTGGTATTCTGGCAATCAAGTCGAGTTTACAGCGCATAAAACAGACAAATCAATTGCCAAAGTTGACAAGATGCACACGCGTACGCAATGCTCGATTCTCGATTCTTGATACATCAGATGGTTGACGTGTGCAGGCCACACTCTTGCTCTTGCGTTGCATTGCATGTTTCAACTTCCAGCACTGGTTGAGTGGCTTGGCAGAGAAACGCGGAAGAATCGCACAATTATCGGAAGCCGGCAGACGCCCGATGTGACCTTGGATTTGATAACCGGGGATCTCTGGCTGTCATTCGCTGCTCGACGTCAAGGATGGGAGTTTAAGCCACACACGTTGTCGCGGCCACCCCGGCAAAGTATAACACCGCGAGTAGCCCTGCCGCCAGGGCTCGCGACGAAATACAGCACATTTCCCGTTTTAAAAACCAGAGTAGAGAGGAGCCGGTACAGTTTAAAGTAGTGTCCGCTTCTTCCGGTTGGGGCTCAGATATTCGCTCCCGGTGCGCTAATCCCCGGGCTCCACAACTTTGACATGATATCAGGGAGTGTGAGCGAGATAGGCCTCAGTAACGGGATGGGTTCTGTATAAGTTCTTACACTCTCTATTCCATGTGATTGTCGCTATTTAAGAGAATGTGAAACATGCCGGGTATGCAGTCCCTCTCCAATAGCGGGGTTCATGTCATGGTGAGGTCGCTCTGGTGAAGTTTGGTCGATTTTCGTATAAAGATGACATAAATATTATTAAAATGATTCATGAAAGCTATCTCGACGTTTTCAGGGCCTAAGACAGCTTATATTTATTCTTCATGGCGCGAAAAGAGGGCCATGCTGCCCCCTCTCTCACAAGCTTCGTCATGTATTTGGGCATCATATTCTGCAGAAATTTCCCGGCCAAATCAAGCGACGTGTTAACTTATTCCATCTAGATTACATTTTGAGTACGAGACAGTTTAAAACAGAGATTTCGGTTGATCTTGGCCTAGAATCCACTCCCGTCCACCCTTGGCCTGTCATGCAATTCATACCCACTCAAGCACTGCTAGAGGAGCTTGTAGTCACCGGAGAGAATATTCTTCTTCGTTTCTTTTAACTCGTAAATTTTATTTTCTTACCCCATCCAACCTTCTTGCTTCCGCCGTCACTGGACATGGTGCTATTCAGAGCACCGTATGGTTCGACGAATCTGATTGCCAAGAGCACATGCCGTTGAGGCATATACTTATCCAAGGGCTTCTCCAATTCCCAGTAGCCCCTGTGTTCGCTATTGGATTTGGTTCTTTGAGCACTCTTTAGCTTGGCCAGAGCGCTTCTGTATATACTCCATCCCGATACCAATTTGGGTGTCGTCTGGAGATATTGGCAGATGAGCTGGCGGGTATTGTGCCAGAGCTCGTACAAGGCATGGCCTTTTTCTGGGGGCTCATCGGCAACATGCCCAAACTCGTACTATTCGAATTCTTCATCGCAAGCTCGCTCAGCGGAAGGTTGCGCCCAAATTCGTCTTTTGCCCATCATCGCCCTCCAATGGATGTTTTCCCCTTTAACAGTGAGTAATTGCATGTGGCGCATGCACCTAAACTTGTCACAGGTCGCTTTATGGTTCTCAGGAGTGTTGGTGACAAAATGGTGTCACAAAACCCACATTTGTTTGCTGCCTTCGGATTGTCTGAACCATCTCAATATTGCGTCGAGAATTCCAGGCTCGTGAACAGTCTCGACTGCAAACGGAAGGTAAGGTGCGCTGTGCGAATAATCTGCTTATTGCGGGGATCGTAAATCTTGTAGATATGGTTGCCTTTGAAGCCTACAAGGATTCTTTCCCAGGCGCGCAAGGCCAGTTTGTCAGACCTAGGAAGCTTGTGCCGTGTAGACGAACTCCCGAGAGCCCGCTATCTTTAGGTGATCGATAGAGGGTCAGTTGGAAAATCATGAATGCCGAAAATAATAGTTGCAGAACCGTTTCGAGAAATCGTTTGGCCCTCGCAACTAGGACAGAGTGGAGCAATCGGCGAGGCGGGCGAGGTATATCTGGCAGTATCGTCGGCGGAGGGTATTAACGGCAATGTCTTGGTCTATTTTGTTCCTGTACTATATGAGCTGAGAAAGTTGCGCGTCAACGTCGCGGGTATCGGGGTTGTAAAGGAACTTTCTCAGTCGTTCGTCATCTCTGCCCACGACAAACTTGGAAACCAGCAGAGCGCTCTCTGGAACAACCTCGACCCCGCAATATGGATTGATGTTGGCGACCATTGTCACCGGCCCGCTGCGTTGGGTGAGCTTGGACATGTTGTGTGTTGCAGTCGTGTTACATCCCAATTAAGTGGCGGGGCAATGGGAAAGGATGAAGTTCATCTTGATGTTTTGAGCCATTGAGGCAGACCCCAGTGCCTACTGCTCTGTTGCCGCTCGGCCCCTGTGTCGCCGATGATAGGGAACTTCTGTTGACAAATCGTCCGTTGACGAGTGATACTGGGGCTCATTTGTGTCAACTCTATATGGGATTGGAATTTTCTTTATTCTCCTTAGACCCGCTGGCCGAAGGCCCTCTGTCTTGGTACCTTTCATTGACCGTGTATTAATAATGGTTCAATTCAATTCTCTGCAGTCTCATCCAATATTGATGCCGTTGAGGCGGAGACGGATGGGATCGTTGTGAAGGTTTCCTTCGTAGCACCCCACTCACGAGCAAACGATAGATCGGCTCAGCCCTAGAGTAGAGGTACTTCATGTCGCTCAACTTTTTCGGCTTCGGGGCAAGTCATCACTGTCTTTGTAAGCCTTGCCATCTCGGACAATGCCCTAGCATCGCATAGACTTGAGTACACGGCGACATGGGGAGTTGGAGTTGGAGTTGCTCCATATCCATGAGCAGCCGCAGCAGTGTGCTCCAAAACCACAGCGCCTTCCCAACCAGATTCCGAATATTCAGTTTCATCAATGGAGGCCAGGACCTGGGGGGACAATATTGGGCCGAGATGGCGGGTGGAGGATAAGGGCCGGAGAGCTGTAGGAGTGCAGGTTGTGGCGAGCGCAGCTTCGGCTTCGGACAGTGGACGCCTTCGCCTGGGAGCAGTTGTTCGGCTTGTTGAATGAAGCTCACAAAATTATGTAGTCCATCGCTTGATCTCAGAGTCATTGTAAGCAATGATTAGCGTCGGTTGAAATCTTTACCATAGCCGGTCGAATGAAGATGTAGTTAGTATTGGGCTGGCTCATGGCTGACGATATGCTCGATTTGGAAGATACGAGGAAGACGAACCATATAGATGATGGATCGACCCATCTACAGATCGATGAAGTCGATAAACCCTGCTCCTGCGGGCTGGGTGAGAACGCCAGCTCATCCATTTTTGCCTATAGCCCTGTGGTATTTTCGACCGTGTCCGGCGTGTGCTGTTGGAATTTCTCCTCCTTTTCTGCTTGCTGGGCAGTGCAGACGAGGATCACTGGCGATTGGGATTTTTTTGACATTGTCAATGAACACAGAACCACCATAGCCATTGGGTCCTCGTTGCTATATGCGAATGTTAGATGGCAGAGTTAAAAGCTGGCAATGAATTCAGCCTGTGCCTCTTTTATCGACAGGAATACCTGAAGGACACGCAACATTCGCGAGCTCATCCTCAGGACAAAGCTGTTGGAGCGGCGAGCGCATCGGGTGCTGTAGTGTAACCGGATTTAGTCGCCATTATGAGGGCCCTCGCCATGCCTGGACAGGCAGCAAGTTTACTTGCTGCATTCCTCCTAATATTAACCTTAACATTGGCCATGGTGCGATTCGGGTCGGTCTTCGTAGCCACCGACGATGGCTCGGCATCGTTGTAGTTTCCATCCTCCATGGGTGACTCTGCTTTGTATAAACACGAAACACAAGCAATAAAAGGCAAAGGCATCAAGGCGATAATGAACACAAATAATTACCCCATTCCCGCTCGTGGTTCCCAACGCGTAGCTGACTTACTTGGCTGATTGTTAGCCAACGGTGCTCCAGGGAATTATATCGCTCAAGAGGGAACAGTTAAGTTGCCTCTTTCTCTCTGTTTGCCACCATATCCATCTTGGTATTACAATAATCCGCGTTACTGTAGGCTGTGTTGTATCCCTATTGGAATATACTGTGACATTTATGGCTTTGACCATTGTCGTAATGCGCACGACCACGCTCCCACCAGCCTCTTGACATGGCAACTTTATCTTGCGGTAAAAGGCCTCCTTTATAAAACCACTCTCCCTATCGGCAAGTTCTAGGATAGCAATGGTATTCTCTTGGTAGGATCTCCTTGTGACCTGCCTGGCATTGCTGAGGGCAACAATATCGAGGGCCGCTCTGGCTACTGCGAAGTTGATGTACGGGCGGCGGTCACCTTCCTCGATCTGGATCTATCGCCCCTTTCACAAAGTCTTGGCATATCAGGCGCGAGAGCCGTATGTGGCCCTGGCCATCCCAGATCGGGATAGGTGTGGTGTTCGACCTACCTCCTCCTCTACAGTGAGGGGATCGTCCAGCCGCGTTTCCGTCTGGTGAGCCCAGCTGCTCAGCTCGTTATAGAGCCGCAGCATCGAGGCCGGGTCGACCATCTGCCGGAAGCCAGACAGCCGGACACCGGGGGCAAAATTTGTATGGGAGACTGAGGTCTCGCTAGGGGTATGAGTCGAGGAGGTGAAGAGGAAAGCTGAGAAGATGAGCAAGTAGATATTGAAATGTTTGTTCTGAGTCTCCTATGTGTTTTAAGGGACTGTTCAGATCCCAAGGCGATTTGATCATTGGCGTGCCGATATTACAGAGCAGGTGCTGCTACCAAAGAAGCTTGCGCATGGTGGGCGGCCCCGTGCACTTTATCTTGTCCCAAAGTCTTGTGCGAGTCCAAAGGCAAGACTTCCATGACGGGAACGGGTTCAAATCGATGCCTTTGACAAAGCAGTATTCAAATCTCTTCTCATTTGCGATGGCTTTTTTGAACCATTGTACAGTTTTAATTGGGAAAATGAGCCAGTCACCCCAGTCCTGCCATCGATCAATTCGCCGCACAGCAAACTAACGGGAACGAGAGGATGATGCGGATTGTGACGAATGTGAACGCAACCAGATGTTATTTTCCGAACCCCCAGCGAATTTCCAGCTTCTATGTGATGACTCCTGTGTACCGGGTTTGACGTCGGGAATTGGACAATGCTCGCAAGCGTTATCAGCGTGTCAAGACACCTTTTCGGCCCAAACATGATTGAGTCAAACCTTTGATCGTTTACAACTCTCTCTTGCTGTAGCCAGTAGAGTTGTAAACACTTCAAAGTGTTCGACATGAATCTAAGCTCTTTGGTTCTGTCATCGATGCCTTCTAGTCACCAATGGCAGCTAGACAACGAACAAGCTGTTCCACGGCTTCGAGTTCTGATATAATTGGTACGAACATGATGGTGAGCTTGTATCGACCTTCACCCTTGGGAGCCACTTTACAAGTCCGCCTGCCATTAGTTGACCACCCTGAGTCTTGCCTGTCCCCATTCGCTCAAGAGGAATGCAAAACGGGCTGGGCCCCCGTCGCTGTATCTGCTGCAAAGTGCCCTGGTTGAAGCCAAGTTGAGTTGCCTACCATGTTCCAATAGTTTGACTATAGTGTTTGGCGATGGTTCGTGAAGATTTTTGAGCTTCTGTAGACATTCTTTGGTTTTCCCCGTAAACATCAGATATATCGTCGATGAGGTCCGGAGTAGCTCAGTGAGCCAGGTCGAGGATTAAACCTCCCACCAGGAGACCTTTGGGGAAGAAATTTCCATGAAATCACGAATCTATGAGCAGAGCACCTGTTAAAGTGTGGAAGCGATCCGTCATTTCTGTAGCCCAAGTCCCTGGGATGTTCTTCTGAGGAGTTGGAACATGTCGGCTGGTATACGCATGCTCGTATTTGCTGCACAAAACGTCCATCCGCCATATATTTGGGTGAAACGTCACAAGCTTGGGCTCGTAAATACCCAAACTGCGATACCTTTTTGTGTGGGTGTTGGCTTCCGTGATGGACGAATGCCTTAAACCCTCCAATCAGGAGATAACAGTTGAGGATGAGCTTGCTTTTTGACATTTTCGAGCATGTGCCAGTCGAATATACCAATAGTAGTCTTTCCTAAAATTGTCCTGGTTCTTGTTTAGGTCGTAATCTTGATGAGACCTGCAGCCCAGCCGAGCGAACGAAAGTCAAGGGCCGATTGGTAGTGTATAGATGGAAGTCAGGGCGCGTTCATTCATCATCCTCGCCTTCGAAATCATTCCCTAGAAAAGAAGCAGACCTAGGGAATTCTCTGAAGGTTGTACGGGCGAGGATCTTCAGTTGTCCGTTCGGGTTTCGCCTTATTCTTCTGATGTGCTCGGTCACGCCAGAAGCACATGACTATTTCCCTTATTGTCTTCCAATTCCATGTGCAATTCCTTGCATGAGCTTTCACTCATTGGTTGAAAGGCAAGTAAGTTCAAATCGCTGTGTTTCTTCCAGTACGCTGTGTAATACAACTACACCATCGCCGGTGCCTTGATTGACCTAATCCAATGTCATGTTTTTTTTCGGATGCTAGGATCATTTCCACGACATTTTATGGTATTCCGCCATTAGCTTGAATCCCACGCAGAGAGCCGCTTGTACTTTCTCTTTGGTCCCTTTGCATGCGCCCTGGGTCAATGCTCGCCCCGACGGTAAAACAAAGGACGGTCGCAATAAAAAGTACAACCTGTGCATCTCACCGCATTCATCCCCCTGGCATCATGGAGGTCCAGAGTCTGATGTTGGATGCTTCGAAGGGATTTCAAAGGGTCAAGGGGTAGAACCTTTGCCAAGTAGATCCACAGTTCCAAGATGGCCTCGAGGTCGACCGCATCAATTAGACATTGGTTCAGGCAACGGGTTTCGAAAGCAGCCACTATGGAAGGCTCGTACCAATCCCCGCCTTTCGTCGTAATATGAGATATCATTTTTGCTTGGTTCGCCGTCAGATCAGCGCTGAAGATATCTGGGCAGAAAAGTTCGCAAAGGTGAATGCACCGGGCTTTGCTGTGCGTCAAACCACGACGGCAGAGAATGTATTCGACAGGCATGCAGGGTTGGGGGCGAGCAGAGTATCAATTTCCTTCCGTAATTCGTTTCTGTAGCGGGGTTTGTATTTCCTCTCCTTGCGCAAGCTTCTGTCAGTGTCGAACATTTGCTGGGGCATCACCTTCCACCACAAGAACTCTGGTAGCCATACCAACTCCCCCAAAATTCGAGGCAAAGTTGACATAAACTCGCGACCCGTTTCACAAATTTCGGGCCCAGCACCGTCAAGCCAGGGATGGTGGAAGCCCGGTGGGCGATGTGAAAGGCGCGAGTCTTGGAAATCCTGTTCATTTCGCCTCGCGAGTTGGACAGTGCCTGGACCGCAATGTAGGTTTTCAACTCCTGTACCAGCTTGTCAAGAACAGCCTGGTGTTCGTCACCAATGCTTGCGAACAAGGGGTTGTATCTTTTAATCGGCGGTCTGGGTCCTCGATCAGGGTATCAAGAAACTTTTGGCCATAGTCCCTCTAAAGAATGATGGATCCCAGTATTCTATTGGTATTTTTTCCCCTTCCTGATGGCACCGGAAAGCCAGGACCGAGCCTACGTCCGTTCTGATTCTTGGATCTCCATGGCCCGTCGCGAAAGTTGAGCTCCTTTGGCTTCTCAATGTTTCGTAGGTCAAAAAGCACATGGGCTCCCACCATGACCCTCCATCTGCCGGACAGCAGCGTGGACTCGAACCTGGTGTTGAAATCACATGAATGATTAATCTTTCGCGCCCAATTGCCACAATCCCGCGCGTATACAAGGCTCTCTTGCGCCTCCATCAACTCAAGTGACGAAATGTACCTCTACACCATCGAGCTTTTCTTCAACTCTTGGCGATCGGCCGAGCCAATGCGCAGGATTTCCTCTGCTCTGCTCTCTACTCGCCCAACCGCGACAGAAAATAGGCGGCCAAAACACCTAGGCGCAAAAGAAATATGACCAATTGGAAAAGGTAATCATCGTTTTTTATTTCGAATTTGCTTGGTGAAGTGGTGAGCCTAATCCCATTTGGAATAGATTGGAGCGGTTGTGCTTGAACCCCAATGCGATCGAAGCTTCCCTAGACACAATCAAGTCTCGACTCTGCTCTGCAAAGCCCAGTGACTACCATTAATTCATCCTCGCCTGACCCCTTTCTTTGGCGCGTCAGCGATTGGTATTCTTCAGGCCGGGCAGCCAATACAAATAGAACAATGTGGCAGACACGACTTTCTCAATGCCAGTGACCCTGTATTGAACGTCCTTCTGTTTTAGCTGGATTTGGCTGCTCGTTATCTTCCTCCTCAGTCCTTGTAAATGTGCCACTGAGCAATAGTGCTGGAGCAGTGTTTGTTCTAACTTTCCGAGCATGTCCACGTGCTGTATTGCCGCGAGGATAAATAGTAAGGATATCGAAGTCGAATGAATGCATTCATACCCTTGTCGAACCGATAGATGCGATCCTTTAAATCTGATCTTTCAGGTTGCTGAGTGACCTGGAGAGGGGTTGGTTCGCGAAGTTGAACGGCGTCAGTAGTCGAGTATCATTTTCGCCAAATACTCATGTTGTGTTCTTTGGGTTCGACAAATTGGTCAAATAGCCATGCTCGTCCTCGTCATATTTATCCAGGATGAATTTGATCTCTCAAAATTCCCCTTGGTTTCGTCAAGTGTGGCATAAGTTCGGCCAGGTGTAGGTGGGCTTGTGATCCCGCGTTGATGCAAGCACAGGCCGGGCAAAGGTAGGAGGTCGTCAACTCCATTCTAGATCAAAACCCTCTTCGTCACCAGCTCTGGTTCGAAACATTGGTGTTGCTGTTCTTCTGGGGCCTTTGCAGCGACTGAAGTGAGTTTGCTGCGTCTCGGACGCCACATAGTAAACTCATGTAAAGAGTCCTTCTTTCTCATTGCACACGCTACAGTGATCATCTCCGTGCTCTTTTGAGGTCAACCACCGCAACATTGACAAGACCAAAACGGGCAGACCTTTTCGTGGTCTTCTTTTCCCTTTGTGTAGAATACCCCAACAGGTTTTACACGTCCCAAGGCAGTTCATTATGTGCTCTTTCATTTCTTCGCACACACTTGGACACTTTCTTTTCAAGTGTGACAAAGACAATAGAAGCGTGTTGAAGAAATTCTGGGCTGAGTCATTCTGTCGCCACTCGTGGACCGCCGCATTAGTTGGCTGGTGACCGACCGTTGGGAATGAGTCGAGAGAGCCAACATACAGCGTCTCCCGGAATTCAGCGTCATTCCCCGCGAATATGATTCAGAATTGTGATCAAACACGCTTCGGTGATGATCCCGCATAATACATGACAAGATCCGAAGCGAAAACACTTTGTGTTGACCCATAGAATGGTTATTGGCTCGAAGATTGACATGTTGAGGCAAGTTGGCTGATGGCAATATAATAATCGATGTTGATCCTGGCCTGGAAATCATCAGAGCTTTATATCCTGCATTGCCCGTCCACTCGAATTCTGTAATCTGCTCTACATCTGCCATCTCTTCGTCCCTAGATGGCCGAGGGCGTGGCGGTTCTAGGATGATGGGACCTCTGGTTGATACCGTCTCCTCGTTAGGCATCACCAGACCATCCAAAAATGCATCGTATTTCCACAAAGGACGGATGTCGGTGGTTGGTGAGTCAATCGATGCGAAAGCGAGTGCAATGAATGGATATATCTGACTGGTTAATTCCCTGTCAAGCTTCGGTTCCATGCTGTGGCGGGCATTGTGGACGTATCCCAATGAGACAATGTCACACTCGCCGGATAGCAGCATAACCCCATCGAGAAGAGGAAGTTAATCCCGGGGATTCAATTAAAAAAGCCCGTCATAGTTGCGAGGATAAACGCGCGACCAGATCATTATACCAATCTTCACCGCTGTCGGCGGTCATTGGAAATAATCGAGGAATAAGATCATCTTGAGGGAACCGAATTCGTTCAACCCAGGTGGGCTCAGTAATTTCAATCATGCAACGTACAAGATGAATGCTTTCAAATACTCGTGACGTGGTCAAGACAAAGCCGTGTCTCACATCACCCCATCACAACTTGAGAGATCCGAGTGAGCTGCCCGCAGGCCATGCCAGCGATGTTTTCTTGCACAATGTCCATGCTGTTGAACAGATTATCGGCGAGCCTGTTCTGCTGATCGGCACTGAGGACGGCGCATATCTTGGTGGATCGCTTCCATGATAAACTAGTAGTCTCACGGCCCTCCAGATCCAAGAACGATTTCTGTTCTGCCAGCTGGACATCTAGAAATGCTCAGGGATCCGACTTGCCATGCATTGGGACACTTTCCTTTGCACACCAAGGTGAGCCTCGAAGTGGCAGTCTGCAAACTCTTTCCTGCATTTCTCACAGGTGTGCAATTTCTTGACAAAGGTAAAAGCAGCACGCTGGAGTCCCAGTTGGTGGCAGCGTTTGCAGTTCTCGTTCTGAGCATTTTCTTGCTCGCAAACCACGCCGGCTTCGGCACATCGACCGCACTTGCCTTGGCATGTCCGTAAATGCTCTGAATGTCTTGACTGTAAAACAAGTCTCTCATACTGCTCGCATGATAAGTTGGAATCATGGATACATTTCAATATATCCGTCCAGTCTTACTTCGTCAGCTGAGGTGAGCCGTTGACCTTGCGAGTTGCTGATTGTCGTACAAATTATTATTATATGGTAGGCTTTGGATCAGAAACAAGATGGTTTGCTCAAAAACCCCCAGTTCTCGGGAAACCCTGCATCCTGCCGTTCTTTTGTTACTTTGGATTCGCTATTGGTACGTCGGAGCGGTGCGAGCTCTCGCTTTTTCACATGCATTAGAGCATCATAGATTCTCCGTCAATTTTTCCATTCTGTCCGGGTTTTTTTAGAGCCAGAATGGTGATGAAACCTGTGACTTTCAGACTTAATCGAGCTGAGGAAACCAAAAGAGAACCAGATTGTCACTAGTATGGAGGCAGCATGATCATTGTCGGGTGGTCCACTTGCCTCGGCAGCGCTGTACAGCTTTAGCTTGGGAGTAGTGAAGTGTGCTGCAAAGTTCGCATTTGGCAATATACTCAACATTCTCATTTTGTCATCAAGAGCGCATAATTCTGGTACCCATCTTGGAGACAAAGTCAAGACGGCAGGCACACCGGAAGACGATCTCCTTGACGTTCTGGTTCTCGGGGGTACACTCTCCTAAGTGCTGGTGGGATCCCAATTGGCACACCCAATCCAACTGTTCTTTGCTCTTCAGTCTCAAGTGCGAGGTTGCCGGCGTTGCTGGTCACTATGTTCGTTCTCTGCACATTCTCCTGGACAAAATCATAGCCCGGAGAGTTCTCGGCACCATGAATGGAGTAGACGACGGTCTCTTTCTCCTGCCCTGGCCGGTGCACCCGGTTCATCGCTTGTTGGTGAGAGTACGCGACCATGACTCGCCCAGTTCGCCGTTGTGACATCGGCGTGTGTTTGTGTGAACATAGCTTACTTCCACCACAAGGATGCCGTGCATCCCTCGCAGTCGTAGTTTAGATATGAGACTGCAACAGGCTCTGGAGAAGCTGACGTGCTCGGTTCTTTGTACCAGATGCAAGGTTTTAGCTCCCGACTAACTTCCACGTTCTGAATGTTCAGCGTGCGAATCCCGCTGGCCTCCCCACTCATGTTCGAGTCCCAGTAATGTTGCAAGAAAGAAACCACTCCTTTGAGTAGCGACAACCGATCTTTATTGATAAAGATGGCGCATGACCAACAGAAGATAGCTTTGCACACCAAGCATTGGTGCCGGTCATCGCAAAGCAGAAAAGGGAGCTGTTATATTGTCCGACTGATAGCAGTTGGCTCATCTCCCAGCTCAACATCCACTCGGAACACAACGCACAAAACCAACATTGCGCTCGATGATTAGGAAGACCTGACATGTGACCAATAGAGTATGGTCACAAAGTGAAAGGGATTGAGACCCCCGCAAGCCGGGAAAACCAACAGTACCGCATTTTCCGCAGGGGAACCCAAACGTAAACCCAAAGCATTCTATGGCGAACCAGATCCCAACAAAATAGGAAATCCGCAATGTCAGCACAACATAAGCCAAGATCCAGATGCTGGAAAATCGTCCAAGCTGTAGAAATCATGAAGCCCACAGCCACAATGCAAGGCCGACGCTGGAAAAACGGTGTCCGCTCCAATGTACGACATGCAATCTACTTCGGCATCTTTCTCTGTGTCAGCGCTTGTGCCTCAGCACGGTCTTTGCTCTTGCTGGTTTTCCTGCGCTCTTCTCAGCACCCCAAGGCTCTGCAAAGAACTTTGCCACTTCGCGACCTCAGTCGGATGAGCTCACGCCATCAACGTCGAGACCACAATCATGACTCTTGATTTCGTCTTGTGTGGAGGGTTCGGTTTTCCGGTTCGATCCCACTCAGATTGAAACTCTTCAATGATCAGAAAAATTTTACTGCGAAGAATTCCGCCGGAAGAACAGCGTCGAGCCGTGGGAAAGCACCGGCTTTGACAAAGTCATCCAGCTCCATTGCACTCCACACATCTTAAAGACGTCACAGCTCCGAACTCTTTGCTCGGGAATGTTCTGTTGGCCAGTCCCGAGGTGGGCCATTAAAGTCAAATGGACGAGGGAAAGTCCGGGGGGACGGGTGCAGCGCCAAGCGTGGATGTTGTTGATAGTATGTAAAGTAGTGGTCTCCAGTGCCAAAAATTGTGTGTCCTGGAGGCCTCAGGGGAATTCTGTTCTGCTTCGGTGCGGGCTTCCAATCGCGGCACGCCTTGGTGATGTGTTGCGGTCAAGAGCTTCTCTTAAACAGTCGTCGATCACAACAACGCACTGGACTGTTGCCGACTGCATGAGCCTGTCGATGGAAGAAGCAGTCCTGTGGCGTAAATATCCGGATACAGGTGCAGTAAAAACTACGAGTTGCGACAAGCAGCACAACACAGGTAGTTGGTATCGGCAGGAGGTCTCGGGCGCTGGTGGCCCTCAATGGCGAAGACCTCCGGTAGCTGCGTCTGCAAGCTGTCAAACATTTCAAGTTCGCCAAAATCTTGCTGGTCCCAATCATCCTCTGTGGAGATCTTCTCTTCCGGACTCGTAGCCTGGGAGTCACTGGAATCGTCTATGCCAGTAGGAATGTGTGCGGCAACCTCATGAACCAGAGTGATGCCCTCTTTTCGGGCCTTTTTCCCAGCCCTTCTGTTCCGCTACTTAGTGCGGATGCGAGCCTATTCCTCGGGTTTCTTGCTAACAACTGACACTACAATGTATTAGCATCTTCTTTCTGCAATTTAGTTTTATTCTAGGGGTATAAGTGCTATCAAAGCCGACATCTTGTCGCCCCTGGTAAGCATCTTGCAGATGACACTTGTCAAAAGCAATTTCACCCCAGTACATTGCCGCTGACCAACCTTTACTGTGTCACTGTACAACAAGAACTTTGTCCAAATCCCACTGGGTTGTAACAAGTGCATTGGTGCAGATGAGTGCTCATTGCTTCCTCGGTTGTTGTCTTCGAGACGTCTGTGGATGCCCCAAGTCATTCTCTCATCGCTGTCGTATCTCAAAGGTAAGGCGGCGGAACCGGTTCCGAGAAGTTCCAGTCTCCCTTACTCGTCATCTTCTCAACAGTCAGCAATCACATCATGCGTGATAGAAAGAACATCAAACGAACCTTGCCGTCCCACTCAACGGGGAAGACGGCGAGAATGAGACTGGGAACTGGACCGGAGGGTTGGTGCTTGAGAAAATCGTCAGGGAGTTATGTTCTTGAAGGATGAGGGGAGGTGTCATTTCAACAAGAAAATGCATATATATATAAGTTGATGGGTGATGAAGTTGGAGAAAAGAGTTGGGCTTGAGCAAGACTCCAGAGAATATATAGCCAGATCTAGCACAGGTCTTATGACATTACAAATCATGGCGCCATTCTTGTAGACCGATTCAATTTCCGCCTGCATGTACCCTCAGTTATGTTTGTTGAAACGGACGTTTGCTTAGTGGATTCATGCAGGCTATCCATCGGCTGTTATGCCAAACTGTGCCACCATCATCAAACACGGGAATGCAAAAGGACGTGTATGTGCTCTTGCTTGATTCTAGCAAACAAACGTGAGAAGCACTGCTCGGTTCATCCGGTCCTTTTCCTAACCTGTGATCATTCTGTATGGCTGCATCAGACAGATGTGTGTGACGTCACGTGACGTCACTGTCGCTGGGAGCAAGATGATGGAATGATTGGGAAAAGATGGAAAGGACATGATACAATCCAGATGCTCTTTCTAAGCACTTGTCCGTTTTCTTCCAACAGCTGTTGAGCGCTTCACCTAGGTTGCTGCTACCCAAAGCAGACCCATTCTAGCCCTAGACTGAAACCCAACCAGGATTTTCAAGCTGCGTCTAAAGCCTCAATCAACCATCAAGTAAACATTTTGAGAGTCGCTTTTCTTCAATACTCATCATGGCTTCCGCCGAGAGCATTTCCGCGCTGGTTACATGGGCCACGTCCCACGGCGCCCAGCTGCACCCGGCCGTGGAAGTATACCAGGACGCTCAGACGGGGCTGTCGTTCCGCGTCAAGCCCGGCGCCGGCTCCGGGACCAAGCCGTTTGAGCCCATCGTCAGTTTGCCAACCTCCCTGAGCCTGTCGTACCTCAACGCGCTGCCCGGGCGAGATGACCACGACATCAAGCCGTTCCCCGCAAGCTTCCTGGAAAAGACCCCGCCCCACGTCATTGGCCGCTTCGTGCTGGTCAAGCACTTCCTGCTCGGCGACGAATCCTTCTGGGCGCCGTATATACGAGCGCTCCCGCAGCCCAGCCAGGTTGATCTGTGGACTCTGCCGCCGTTCTGGGACGACGACGATGCCGAGCTGTTTGAAGGCACCAACATAGAGGTCGGCGTGGAGCAGACGCGCACAAACGTCAAGCGCGAATTCAAGGCCGCGCAGCGGTGGCTCGCCGACGGCTGGGAGCCGAGCATCTCATCTCGCCTCACCCTTCCCCTGTACCAGTGGGCGTACAGCATCTTCTCCAGCCGCAGCTTTCGGCCCAGCCTGGTGCTTGCGGCGGCGGACCGCGCATCTCTGGCCGCCGGCGTTGTTGGCATTGACGACTTTTCCGTCCTGCTCCCCCTGTACGACGTGGGCAACCATGACATGACGGAGGAGGTCAAGTGGGAGCTTGACGAGGGTCGCACCAGCTGCAACCTCACCGTGGCAAGGGCGTACCAGCCGGGCGAGCAAGTCTTCAACAACTACAGCCTCAAGACAAACGCCGAGCTGCTCCTGGGCTACGGCTTCATGCTCCCGCAGACGGAGGCGCTGCACAACGACTACGTCCACGTACGCAAGCGGCAGGCCACGTCCGGCCCCGTCACGGAAGAGTACTACATCTCGCTCCGGCCCATCCACCACCCCAGCTCGCTGCTTGCTCGGTCAAAGCAAACAGTGAAGCTGAGCAACCCGTCCAGCATGCTCAAGGTGTTCCAGCACGTCCAGCACGACATGGTGTGGGACATTTTCTGCACGCTCGCGCCTCCGGAGCAACACCCGCAGCTCATCCCCGTCGACGGCAGTCTGCAGGGTGACGCCGCGGAGCAAGCACGGCGAGACGCATTCTTCAGCGGCAAGGTAAGCGAGGAGGGCCGGAGGTATCTACACCAAACAGCGGGCGTCATTCAGAACAAGGTCATGCAGGAGCTGGAGCGGCTGGACGAGACCGACGTGGAGACGGCGGGCGTGGAAGATCTCGAGCGAAACCAGGTGCTGGCGCTGGACTATCGGGCACGATGCAGACGTGTCTTGGAAAATACACTGGAATCTATGGATCCTGAAGAGTTGTTTGGGCAGAGCACGTAGTTTCTGGCTGTTACATCCGCAGAGTGAAGAATAAAAATAAAAAAAGTTACTGTTTGCCCAACACATTGTATACTTCCTTCTCAAGCTCGTTGTACAAGCTCTTCACAACAGGGTCTCCGTGCGGCTGGACATTGACAATCAGTGCAGCCGCAACACCCGTCTCGTGGTCCATCCACTAGACACATGTTAGTTTCCCGTCGTTTGCAGAGAAAAGCATGCCACTTACCCAGCGGCTGTTGCACATGCCGCTCCACATTAGGCTGCCCTTGCGTCGCCCGCCAGGCACATGATCCATGTTCATGACGCCGCTGATGCCGTGGTTGAGCTTGAGGCCCTTTGGAAACTCGGGGGCAAACGCAACGTGCGTGCTGTCGTTGTAGCAAATCGCCTCCAGCATGGCGCTTTGGATATTGTTGAGCTGCGGCGTAAACATTTGCTGCATCGTCTCCTCTTTGACTAGCTTGCCCTGGAGGAAGCCCCGGAAGAAGAGGGCATAGTCGTGAGCGGTCGAAAAGAGCCCCGCACCGCCGCTCTCGATTTCGTGCTCCTTTGGCACGGGAAGCGGTCCGGGCTGCAGCTTTTTGTCGTCCTTCCTGTAGGTGCAAACCACCGCCCGGTCTGCCGTCTGGGGGAGCTTCTCGGGCCAGAAGCCGGTGTCATTGATGCCCAAGGGGTCAAAGATGTTCTCTTGCATGTACTCGCCCAGCTTCTTGCCCGTCAGGGCCTCCAGAACAAGCCCCGCCCAATCCATGGCAGCGCCGTAGTACCAGCCCTCTCCGGGGGCAAACTTGATGGGAGTGTTGAAGCCTGCGCGGCTCCAGTCCAGGTTTGTAGCTGTGCGGCCAGTGAATTTAGACCACTTCATAATGTCGGGGTCAATAATGTCGTAGCCCAGGCCAAGGGTGTGGGTGAGGAGGATCCTGTCAGTGTTAGTGGTCGCTCGACAAGTAAGCGGGTTAGATGTCTACCGAAGGGTGATGGGCTTGGAGTTGTCTTCCAGGATGGGCTTGTCGTCAGAATCAAACCCGCGCAGAATCTGCATGGCGGCCAGCTCGGGGATAAGTGGTCGCACATCATCATCAAGTGCAATCAAACCCTTTTCCACAATTTGCATGATACTCGTGGTAGTGATAATCTTGGTCAAAGAGGCAACCATGGTAAAGGTGTCGGCTCCAAAGCTCCCTGAGGTCGTATCAAAGTCGATTCGGCCAGCCGCTCCAGAGTAAAGAATATCTGGAAACGGTCAGCAAAGTCTTTTAAGAGACATGTCCAATCACCTTTTGAATTGGTCACGACAAAAGACGCTCCAAGGAGCTTATTGGTAGTGTCCTCGCTTTGAGCGACATGTTTTTGGAGAATAGCATCCAGTTTGTCCATGATGAATTAGGTGGAAAGGAGGCAAGTGTGCACAAACAATGGTATTCGTATGAATGATGAAGGCGTTGGATTGAATGCTACCGTGGGTTCATTGATGTGTTGATGAGATTTATACGGTGTCAACAAAGGACAGAGGTGAGATGAGGTTCCCCTCTCTAGCCTCCAATGACAGGTCGCTCACTCATGCTGCAGTCACCTCTCATGTACCGAATGACGAACGGTTCCTGTTTGGCAACGACAGATCGGCATCGTTAATCTGGCCTCGGGCGATTATTGGTTAGCCTCATGCAGCGTGGGTGACTCATGTTAAGCATGTCCCCAACACGACTTGGAGACTGCCTGCGGCTATTCCCAATTCCCCATTGAGCAATAATCGACTGCTGAGTCAAGGACGGAGGGTTTAGAAGCAAGATTACCCGAGTTTTCGCATTCAATCTCTCCGCAAATCATGGCGCCGTCCCCTCGCAGACTGCTGGACCTGATAACCCAGGTTGACAAGTAAGCCACTCCGGATCCTGGTATGAGCCACCTTCTCACCACGTCCGCCTCAGCGTCCCCTTGGGCTTTGAAGCCGACTCCCACCCGTACTACCGGCTGTACCTCTCTCCTGACCCCCGGCCTCATGGCTTTATCCATCCCAACACCGTGTCACGTATGCCATGGCCGGCATCTTTTTCCGTTGACCATGATGGCCGCGCTGTCACGCTGATAAGCCCGCCGGCCGGGAAGAGCCTTGCAGTGCACGCCACTGATGCGTTTCAGCAGGCCGTCGACGCAGCCATTGACGGCGACATTTTCCCCATCCTGCACCAGGAGCACAGTGAGCCCTTTCGCGTCATTGGGGCGCGCGAGTTTGTCCAGATTGAGCGCTTCGCGGCTCCGCTGTTCGGCATCGCGTGTCGGGGCGCTCATCTGACGGGCTACGTGCGTGCGCCGGACGGCAGCATTCGCATCTGGGTTGCTCGTCGCAGCCGCTCGCTGTTTACGTATCCAGGAATGCTAGACAGCACAGTGGCTGGCGGAATCAAGGCATCGCACTCGCCGCTGGACTGCATCCGTGCTGAAGCGACAGAGGAAGCCTGTCTCCCGCAGCATCTGGTCAACTCCAAGGTCAAGGCAGTGGGTGCCGTGACCATGGCCAACCGCAAGGAGCAGAGCGGGCTGTTTCACTCAGACATTTTGTACGTGTACGACCTCGAGTTCCCGGAGGATGTGGTTCCGACCCCGGGCGATGATGAGGTGCAAGAATTTGTCCTGATGGGGTGTGGTGAGGTGCGGGAGCGAATGCTCGCGGGCGAGTTTAAGCCCAATGTTTGCCCTGTCATGATTGACTTCATGGTACGGCACGGGGAAATCACGGCGGAAAGCGAACAAGACTACGTAGAAATTTGCCAGCGATTGAAGAGAAGGATTCCTGTGCCGACGGCACCTGACGAGTAAGATTAGCTGCAAAGCAATTACAGACGAGGGTTGGAAAAAAAAGGAAGAGATTTCTTTTTGTACAGGGTAAATTGATTTGGCTTTTCCGTGCACTGTATCCGTCTTGCGTCCTGATCAGGACTGCGCCTTCCCACGCAAATTCGCCGCCCGCCCACCAAATCCAACCCACACCATCCCTCGCCCTATTTTCCCGTTCCCACACAATCCACTTGCCAACAAAGCATCAGGCGCTGACATTTTCATCGCCGTTGCCCGCCACGGAGCTCTCGCTTTTCGCTTCACCCGGGCCGTTTCAACTCAGGGCCGTTGCACTCGGGCCTCATTCCTCTCATTCCGCTCATTCCTCTCCGTGTTTCTCCCCGCTCATTTTCTAATTCCTGCGCTGCCGGTCGGATGTTTGCCGAAACCTACGGGACCTCATCAGCCCTTGATCTCGCTGATTGAGCCTGCAATCCCAAGAGCCAGGCACACTGCCAAACAAGCTTGGCCATGGCAGGCTGATCGCATCTCCCTTGTCTGCGCGCCCGACTTTCCTCTGGAAATTTTACGCTGCTGCGACATGCCTGTCTCAACTGGAAAGTTTTCAGTTCCCCTCATCATTCCGAAGCACTCTGGGCGGCCCGGAGCCAGATTGAGCCATCCCTTCTTCCTCACGCTCACTGCAAGGGAATTATTTCTCTGTTTCAACAAGCCGCTCGCCCTGATGGCTGCCGGTGACAGATCCTCTGCTTGCCCAATTGTGGCGCGACATCACCCGTCGTCCCCTGGATCTCATGTTTCAATTTGATTGATGCAACGTTGATGGCATCAACATCTCACCACTCCCTCGATGGTACCGCTCGGCAGTTGAATCTGCTGCGGCTGCTTGGACATTACGTTGTCGCTTGAAAATTTCGCAAGGCACTCTTCATCACATCGAAATCGCACACGGTGGGGGGAGAGCAAAGTTTACTATACATTTATTCCTACACTGCCTACGTGTAGTGATCGAGGCACCACTCTGCATCCTCACTGCATCCTCTTGTGCCCTGGAAACAAGACTAAGCAAAGTCCTGATCGTCCTCCCCACAACCCCTTCTCGCGACGCCGCATTCCGGCTGCCGGTGTCATCACAGCAACCGACGTCCCTCCATCATCATGGAGCGCTCAACGTCGGAATCATGTCCTTGCTGGCTCTTATCGGCCATCGCCGTTGAAGAAGTACCGGCTGGTCAAAAAGACGCGCCGGCAACATATTAAAAAAAAAAAGCCTTATCCCGACGCTCGCGGGGGCCTAAGAAAAGCGAAGCAGTGTGCCCGACGCCCCAAGCAACCATCAATGTGGCCAACTGCAAGCAAGATACGGGTAGCCATGCGGCCGGGTATAATGGCGAATCACGCTCCCATCCACAGCCAAGCAACTCCCCTGGTCCATACGCAAATTCATACACTCGTTCATTGACCACACACATGCGGCATGATCTGCTTCACTCCTCTTCAGAGTCCGAGTCATCACTCGACTCGGCCGTCGGGGTCGGCGCTTGGGTCACGTTTTGTGCGTCAGGGCCGTCGTTGCCCGACTTGTACATGTCACGCAGACCCTTGAGCTGAGCAATGCGCTCTTCCTGCTCCCGGGCACTCATGGGCTTATTCTTCTTCGGCTTTCCTCCCGCCGACTTGGGCTGTTTGGGGGCTGACCTCGTCACTTCGGGCGACGATGCCGGGCCCGCCAAGTCCTTGCCGAACCCGGGAAGTACCTTTTTGCAGAGCTCCCACAGCTTAAGGAGAGCGTCGTTGCTGAGCTGGTCAATGTCCAACTCGAGTTCTCCGTCATTGTTTTCCTGCAGACAGTCAGCATCAGAAACAAACAACTGTTTCCAAAAGGATACTTACATTCTGGCCCGTGTCACGCTTGATGATCTCGATTGCGCGGTCCAGGTGGGGATACTCGAGGTCGTTGATGGCATTGGCAATGGCATCTTTTTCAGCAGCATTGAGATTTCTCTTGGATGCGGCCTTCTTGGTCCCGCCAGATTTCTTGGGAGGCACGTTGCCGGCTGGCTTGCGTGGTGCTGAGCTGCTCGAGGCCTTGGGCTTGCTGGGCTTGCTCGACTTTTTGGATGGCTTACCGTCGTGCTTTTGACGGTACTCGCTCAGCGCAGTCTTGGCTTTGAGAAGAGCATCCTGCACCATGGTGACGATGCCCTGCTGGACCATGATGAGGCTCTGGTTGGGTGTTTCAGCGGCAAAGAGGTCATTCACTTTGTTGGTTTCCTCGCGCAGCTTAGCCTCCAAGTCCCGGACCTCGACAGCTGGGTCTACACCAGCGGCGGCTGCGTCTTCGACCTCCTCCTCCTCCTCCTCGTCATCGCTGGGGTGGGAAGCTGGGGGAGGAGCATTGGCCTTGGCGTGCTTGGCTAGCCAGGCGTCCTTGCCCTTCACCTGGGAGTTATAAAAGTCCTCCAACTGGCTCGCTACATACGAGACGGCATTGCCTTGCTCTATTGGGCCGTTGAAGGTGTAGCAGTTGGTGAAGATGAGCCTCACTATCTTGTCAAAGTCCTTGAAGCTGGTAATGTCACCGTTGGCCATGAGGGTTTGGACCTTGCCCAGGTGCATGGGCCTCTTGATGACGGAATAATAGGTGGGGATGTTGAGGCCCTCTGCGTCGACCGCTTCCATGAACCAAGAGTTGAGATGCTTATTCTTCGGGGCCATGAGTTCAGTGAGCACTTCTTCGGCAAACTGCAGCTCAGGCTTCATCTTCTTGCGCGAGGGTTTGGTCGTGTAGTCGATATCCTTGGACTTGGGAGCGCGGACGGTGCGCTTCGGTCTATCGCCTTCAGTGGCTGAAGAGTCGCGTCTAGCATCCGAACCAGGTTTGGAAGTCTGGGCCTGAGCAGCCTGGGGCTGCGGGGTTGGCTTGGGCGAAGGTTCAGCTACAGCAGGGCTGGGTCTGGGACCCGCGGATGGCTTGCGCACAGCGCTGACGGGCTCGACTTGAGTGGTAGCAGTGCGGGACTCGCGGGGGGCCTTTTGCTTGGGCGCAGGTTTGGGCTTGACTGGTTCCTCCTGAGGGATAGTGACGATATCATCCCAGATGGAGCGGATGGAACCCTTGGCGGCATTGGTCACATCATGAATGGGACCGTTGAAGGCCAGAGTGTTTTCGTACATGAGAATGAGGTCCTTCCTGAACTGATCCATGGTGACGTAGGGACCACTGGGATCGCGCACGTTACGGTCAATCTCGGACAGGTCGGTAGGCTTATCGATCTTGGCGAGGTAGCTCTCCCAGAGACCTGGCCAGAGTCTTTGGACAGAGTCTCGGAAGTGGCCACCCTGCTTGGTCTTCTTGACTCGCCCAAGAACTTTGCGAATCTCACGGCGTTGGTAGGGTGTGATTTGCTGCTTGTTGAACTCGGCGTTGTTCCACTTCTCCAAACGAGCAAAGGGATCGTTTTGCTGTGTTGGGGCCTCGGCGGGAGCAGAAGAGGCGACGGCAACAGTGTTACCGCTGCCATCCTCACTGGGCTCTGTCTTGGCACGCTTGGGTGCAGGTTCATCGACATTGTCGTCTTCTCGTCCACGGGCCACCTTCACTGGGGCATCCTCCATGTTGACTTCGATGGAAGGCTTGGGGATGGAACCGGACTCGGACTCGATGGCGAGCTGGGATAAGCTGGCAGGCTGTAGATCAGCTTCAGAGGTAGGTGCGGGGGCCTCGCTGGCGCCGTTGACCTTTTCGGTGGGCGTGTCAGCGGGCTTGTCAGACATTTCGGTGTCATCGGTAGGTTCCTGCTTGGTAGGTGCATCGGAGGTAGGTTTCTCTACTGGTGTTGTGGCATCCGTCATTTCGACATCTTCGGTAGGTTTTGACTTTTCTGTCTCGTCAGACTCCTTCTTGGCGTCGTTGACTTCAGCTTCGCTGGTGGTTTTGGAGGCGTCGGCGTTTTCCATTTCAACATCTTTTGCGACACCATTGGTTTCGGGGTGTTCCTTGTCGCCATTTACCGTAGGCTTTTCGGCGTCATCTTTGGGAGTCGCATGGCTGTAAAAAACGCGAGCTTGTCAGCACCCAGCGAGAGATGCAGGTAGGTGGGTCTTGCAGTGGTCGCAAACGCAGCGCGCAACAGTGCACACACGCAGCGAGAACTGAGCCGAGGGGGAACTTACCCGTTAACCTCAGGTTTCTGCTCCTTTTCCTCCACCGGGTCGCGCGACTTGGGATCCTCTGGGGTTGGCGACGCCATGATTGCCATTCGCAATGACGGTGCACAGGTTGAAAAGGCTCAGGCGGCGCGTCGTGACATGAAAGAGGCGGTGGTTTGATGAGCGCGCGAGTCGGGTCGGCGGGAAGGATGGGCGACGGGGTGAGCGACGAAAGGTGGGTGGATGCGGAAATGCGCGACGCGAGAAATGGCGGAGGTGGAGGCGGGGGGAGCTCTGCTTAAATGCCTGCGGCTTGGTGGCGGCGAGCGCAATGCAGAATGCGACGGAAGGTGGCGCAGAGCGAACTGGCCAAAGTGGTGCACGGGGGACGGCGAGCGCGGACGCGGGCGTGGGTGCGACGGGCGAGAGGAGAAGAAGGTGCGATGCAAAAGTCGGGTCGAGGGTTGAAGACGTCGACGTCGTAGGCACCGGGTGACGATGCGCAGCACTGAGATGCGATGCGATGCGCAGGGCGATGCGATGCGGATGCAGGTGGTCGCGCGCCTGAGTGGAGGCAAGAGGTCGCGTCAGGACAAAAAGGTTCGGGATTGACAAGCGCCGGAAGAAATGCGACCGAGGATCCGAGATCGCAGGCGTATTAGGATTACGAGTTGGATGCGTTTGGCTGGTGCGCAAAAAAAATATGGTTGTGGTTGCTGTGCCGAAAAGAAAAAAAGCCAAGAACCGCGAATGGCTGCGTTGGGTTTCTTTTTTTATCCTTTGTTGGTTTGGCTGGGTTGGGGTCGGCAAGTTGTAAAAGGCAAGGTAGGTACAGGTTTGGTGGTTGTGATTTGCGGCTGCGGGAGAGGTACCTTTACTTTTTTTTTTTGCGGTGTTGGGAAGGAGGGAGGGGGGGGAGGGTGTTAGGAGGGCCTGTGAGGGAAAAGCGCGTGCACGTCAGTGAATTTTGGCCGGTCGGAGGCGCGGTGGTATTTATGAGAGAAGAAGACAAACTCCGCTGAGCCGTTGATTTGTGCCTATCGGGGCACGGAAGGGGCAGGGGAAAAAATTTAGTTGGCCGAGGTGTCGGTGCCAAAGTGAGGGTGGCCCGTGCCCGGCCGCGCCCCCTCGTGCTCTTGTGCGCACAAAAGGCTTGCACAAGCCCGGGATTTTGTGCAGAACGAGGCTGGGGACCGGGACTGGTGGCTTGCACGAGGCCCTGATTGGCCGAACCCTTGCGGCTTGCCTCACCCTGGCCTGGCTCTCGCTGCCCTCATTGTGAGACTTGTGTGGCGGCGACTAGCTGTGCCCAAGAGCCTAGACGTGTAAGACACTGCACCGAGAGAAAGCTGCGACGGGCTAGAGGCGTCCTCAGACCAAACCCGTGGGTTCATGTTTGTTTGTCTGCTGCCTTTTTTGGCTTTGTCTTGATTGGCATGAACTGAATTGGCGACGGGCGTCTGTGGCTGGTGGTGATGATGTTTTCCTTAGTCGCTGCCTGAGTAGCCTGGACTGCATGAAGGCTGCACACCTTTTTTACCGCCGTCCATCCGCGCGCGCACCAAATGTGAATAATGATTCATGGGCTCAGGTGCGCAAAATATTCATGTGTGATTGAAAAAAAAGAAAAAAAGGATGAAGAAATTAAAACAAATCATGACTTACTTGGCCTCATGAATTGACGGCAGCACACACTCTAGAAGCAAAAAATGCCATCACGCCACATTTTTCTTGTTGCTCCCCTTCCTGAGTCGACATCCAGCATCGGTTGGGGGGCTATTCCACTTGTAAGAGGGCGAGTGCGCGTCGCGTCGCGGTTCGCCCAAAAGGCCAACGATGCCTCACGGGCCACACCACCTCTCACGAGCAGATACCCATCTAACGGGGACATGCGCCAAACGGGGACGAACACCAGGACCGGGGTCCGAGGCAGTCACGGCGATCCACACCCTCGAGGCAAGTTGGAGACTGGCGCTGTGTGAAGCAGGGAATGCAAACTAGGAGGGCAGCCTGGAAGGCAGCATCCCTCCATTCTCTCCTTCCCTCCCCAGCTGGCCAGTGTGCGCGCGACATGGGGTGTTGATGAGCCAACAAGGAACAGGCGGCCTCGCGGTGGTTTCCAAATGAGACGAACGGATATTTTGTTTTGCTCATGCGAGAATCCCATCCGGGACACTGTTTGACTAACAAGGCCCGAGGCCCGCTAGTATTTCTCTTCCTTCCTTTTGTTTCGGCCTCTCGGGAAGCTTGGACTACCAGAGCACGACGCAGCGAACGGGCAGCAGCATACGGGTCAGGGAAGCAGCTGCTGTTTGCAGCCAATAAAGGGCTCATTTCGGGTCCGCCAGACCCCTGAGCGCACCAATCAGGGCCCACCTCATTTAGAGGTTTCCGCGCCGCCAATCATGGCGCCTTGATGCCCTAAACAGCCGTCCAGGGTGGAAAGCCTCAGGCCGCCGTGGTTCTGCGCCGTCTCACCAATCACAGCATGCTGCGGCACAGCCACCGCTGCCGAGGGCTCCAAGTCTTCTGCCCAGCCTGATGAAGGTGAGGCAGGGGTGACTCATGCTCGCGCAGTCTTTTGCCTCCGGATCAGGAAGGAACCCATGTGTTTGTAGACACGTACCTCGCGCCATTCTTATCACCATGTGACCTGTCGCGTGATTGCCTTATCGCGTCTGATTATGTCATCCGCCCACTTTCATGCTAGGCCGGTGTGTGGGGAAAGGCCCATTGCCAAGCGTCTGGAGCCAAAAAAAAAAAGTTCGCCTGTCTCTACAAGTGCGATACTGAAATTTTCCATCAACTCGGCGCTGATAACGCTGAGGACATTGACACTCCTTGTCACGGTTGAGCCAGACGATAGAGGTGATTTTTCTGGCAGATTCATCTGCTTCTGTTTTTGATCACGCTTTTTTATTTTCTTTTGCAGCAGTTCCATCTTCTTTTTGCTAGCAGACGACATTCACACGACTCCCATCCCGCCAACCTCCCAATCACCAACAGACCCTCATGACCATGTCAACCAAGCGGAAAGCTCCAGCCAAGCTGGCAGCACCGGTAATTCGCTCCGCCGCAAAGGTTCAGAGCAAGTCTGCTATTGACGAATCCCGCGCCTCCATTGCTGGCCCCGACGCCATCCACAGTTCCCAGGCCGAGCCCATCGAGATTTCGTCTGGCGAGAGCGACGAGGACCTCTCAGACGTTGACGAGAGTGCTGCCGAGGACGACAATGCCAAGGATACAGCCAACGGAGCCGCCGACGGCACGGCGCCCGCTCGACTAAAAGCTCCTCGGAGCAAGCTCAATGGCCGGGATGCGCAGTCGCCTGCCAAGCAGGACGAGGATGGCGACTCAGACGCCGAGGCCTCTCCATCGTTCGGAGAGCTTCTCCGCGCCGAAAACGAAATCATTGATGTTGCCTCTGCCCTTCACCCCGCGGCTGCCAGCAACGCCGTCGCCGCGCCCACCCGAAATGCCATTGTCCCCCCCTCGCACCAGTCCCTCACCACCGTCCTCTCGCAGGCCCTGCGCACCGACGACGTCGACCTGCTCGAGTCTTGCCTGCACACCACCGACCTCACCACCATTCGCAACACAATTGAGCGCCTCGACAGCAGCCTCGCAGGCATTCTCCTCACCAAGCTCGCCGCCCGCCTCTACCGCCGCCCAGGTCGCGCCGGCAACCTGATGACGTGGGTTCAGTGGACCCTCGTTGCTCATGGTGGTGCCCTCGCTTCCCAGCCCAAGGTCATCCACAGCCTCAGCGGCCTGCAAAAGGTGCTTGCCGAGCGCGCCAAGGGTCTCAACAGCCTCCTCGCCCTCAAGGGCAAGCTCGACATGCTCGAGGGCCAGATGGACCTGCGCCGCAAGATGTCTCGCGGCCCGGGCCTGTCCCACGGTGCCGACTCGGACGATTCAGACGACGAGGATGTCATCTGGGTCGAGGGCGAAGACGAGCGCGCCCCAACCAGGAGGCGCAACGGCGAGGAGGACTTTGACGACTTCGACGACGATGACGATGATGCGCCCGTTGCCAATGGCTTCGTTGGCGACTCAGATGACGAGGAGGGCGATTCGGCTGGCGAGGAGGACGACAGCGCCGCCGAGGAGTCCCTTGACGAAGACGAAGTTGATCATGAGGATGTAGACGAGTCCATGGGTGAGGATGAAGAGAGCGACGTCGAGGCCCCACCTTCCAAGGTGCAAAAGAAGTCAAGGTAAAAAAGAAGAAAAAAGAAATAGGGAGCGAGCGGACGAAGAGTAGAGAGGAGAAAAAAAGACGAGGGCACTCTGGCTGATGATTTCACGGCGTTTGTCTCGTAGACTGGGTTTTCTGTACGTATTTTGGCAATATAATGAGTTGATACCTGCCGCCACACAAGAGTTTGAAAAGTGAGTGCCAATCGAGAGTCAATGTTTGTGTCATGCAAAGCCTGTATTTGCTCGCTATGTGATGTTGTAAACTATTCTACACTGATTCAAGAAGCAAAAGGGCTTTCTTGAATGCCTTTATTAAACACGATAAAAAAAAGTCAAGTCAGATGTGTATCCATTTCGACCCAGTTTGATTTCCTGCGCCTCGCCATGCTAGGGACTTTTCGTGAGTCCGGAACCCAAATTACCAAAGCAGAGCCCAACTGTCTCCCGTTTGTTCTGCGCCTTTCCTGTGATTCCCAGAATATTACACGGAGCCTCTTTTTTTGTTTTGTTTTGGAGAATCCAATTTAGTTTCTATTGTCCATGGCCAAAGTCATTCGTGCCATGTGAGCCCAAAGAGAGTTGTAAGTGGCGTAGCAGCAGCGACTAGGAGGGCAAAACGCTCTGTCGCCATTGCTCGATGCGGTTCATTGAACCACCATTGTTCGCTGGCATCTGCATCTGCATGCCAGGCTGCATCATGCCGCCACCGTATGCTCCCATTCCCCCGCCATAGGGGTTCAAATTGTTCATGCTGTTGTTCATGCCGCTGTTCATAACGTTCATACCATTGTAGCCGCCCATGGTGTTCATGTTGTTCATGGAGCTCAAGTTCATCATGGAGCCGCCAAAAGCAGGCTGCTGCATGGGCATCTGCGGTTGCATGGGTGCGCCGAATGAGCTGAAGACAGCGCTGGCGCGGTGCTGCAGAGTGTTGCCGCCGTACACTTGCTGATGCAAGGCCGGCGTGGACATGGAGGCCTGCATGGACACCTGCATTGCCGCGTCTGGTCCCAGGCCACCTGTACCATCGTTGAAAGCACCGCCACGGAAGCCGCCAGAGCGCATACCGCCGGGGTTGGGGCCATTGATGGTCGAGGGCATTTGGTTCCTGTACGCAGCCATCCTCGCTTCTTGGACATCGGGGGCCACGCGAACGACGGGCGCGATGCTGGGGTCCTCAAGACTCGTGGGCATCTGGCTCCTGTAGGCCGCCATCTTGGCCTCACGCTCTCTGGCCTTCATGTTTTCGCGGCTGACGCGTTGCATCTCCTCTTGGTTTCGCAGGTCAGATTCCCGGATAGGATGGGCACCCAGCACATTGGCCAAGCTCTTGCGCAGCTTCACGGGACCTTCCGGCTCCATGGGCCCAGACAACTGGTTGAGACTCATTTCGCGCTCTCGAGCCTCGCGTTCAGACTGCAAACGACGACGACGTTCACCCAGCGTTTCTTCCCCAGGCGCCTTGGGCGACTCCTTCTCTTCCTTCTTCTTCTTGTCCTCGTCCAGGTCACCAAATTGGCTGAGAAGTTCAGTCGAGAAGACGCTGCTGACTGGGCGTGCCTTGGGCAGAGGGTTGTCTTCATCCTGAGCGGCAAGGCGCTTCTTTCTCGAGGCAAGCGTCTCTCCCGGGTCCTCATCATCGTCCTCACCATTGTTGGATGCGTCCTGGCCTGAGACGGGTGTGCGAGGCAAGTGGACGCCACTGCCATTGGCTGACAGGTTCATTATGCTTGGTCGATTGGTGATCATCAGGGATTTGGGATCTTGCCCGTGGAGTCGAGCTCGACGTTGGCTTAGCGGCTCATTGTCTTCGAGTTCACGTCGTTCCATCAAGCCGAGAGGACGGTTCATGTCCATGACATTTTGCGCGCCTTGGGTTCGGGCAGCCAGAATAGCCAGGGGCACATCCTCATCGTCAGATAATTCCTCTTCCTCGTGGCCGTCGCCTTCTTCCCAGGCCAAGTTGACCCGCTTGTCCTTGCGATGCTTTCGCTGTGTTTCGGCGACGGCATCCAGCTCAAGCAAGGTGGCATGCATTCCGCCAGGGAACTGACGCTGAGTGCGTTGCTTCTGCTGCTGCTTACGAAGCTGAAGCTCGGCCAGGAGGGTGGTCGGCGGTCCATGGTATGATTCATCATCCAACTGTCCTTCGTCCTCATCATCGCTGTCGCCAGAGCGGCGGCTGCGATCATCATCAGTGTGGCCGGCCAGTCCATCGTGCTCGCCGGCGTGTGTGTCGGCATTCACGGGCCCTAGCCCGCTATCCGAGGCGTTGCCGTTTGCATCCTTGTCCTTGTCCTCCTTGCGCTTGCCGAGCCACATGAATGAGGACCGCTTCTTGGAGGGCTGCTCAGCAGGTTCTGGCTTGAGCAGCACATTGGGCCCCACTGAAGCACGCTTCTTTTCCTTGCCGTAAACTTCGTTGCCGAGCTTGCCAAATTTGTTATCGGTAAAAGCGCTGACGGGGGCAACAGCCGATGCGTCGAGGATGCTGTCGAGGGTGGCCATGGCCGACCCATCCTTGACTTCGATATCGGGGCCGTTGTTTGTGGGCGCATCGAAATAGGCACTTGCTCTGAGCTGTGGGGGCAGGTTGGACAGTCGCGACTTGCGCTTCTCCGGGTCCGCCTTGGTCAATCGCTGGGGCCGTCGCAGCTCCACTTCGGGCTCTGGCCTGGCCTCCTCGGGCTGCACCTCATGATGCTCCCCGTTGCTGGATCGAATGGATCGCGTCTCCGGTGCGGGGAAGCCGCCCAGCTCCTCCGTCGAGAGAGCCGCAAATGACTCTCGGTGGCCAGCGAGGGGGTCGGGCAGGTATGAGTCCCGCTTGCTGTCGTGGGTACCCTCATCCATGTGTTGAGATTCACCGTTACCTTCCAGGTGGAGAGCCTGGGAGCTTCGGTTGCCCTCCAAATCAAGGGCCCGCGAACTTCGGTTCCCTTCCATCATGATGCTGAGGACCTGGGAGCGTCGGTTGCTCCGGTCAGCCGCCTTGGGCTTGTTGGACAGCTTGGGGGGAAGGTTCAGCATTGCAGGGACACGAGCGGGATAGTACAGCATTTGCTGGCCCGACTCGGGGTCAAAGTAGGACTGCGGGCGAGCGGCCTGCTGGTGAGCGTGACGAGGAACAGCTGCGGGCACCTCGGGTTCCGCGGGCGACTCGTGCTCATTTTCTGATTCAGGGTGGTAATGCACGCCATCAAAATCGCCAAAGGCGTCCTGGCACTGCTGAAATGTGGTGTCGGAGCGTGAGCTGCTGGGCCTGGGGGCCTCCAAAGGTTGCTGTGACGGTGCTGGCTCTTGGTTTGCCACCAGGCCTGCAGACACGTCGGCGGTGGGGGAATCCGCACCAGCACGGTCGAGAAAATCGTCGTGTCCCATCATGTTTTGGAAAACATCGGTGCTGGGGACATTGGCGTCACGCAGCTCCTCGGGCAGCAGAGAGTCATTCTCGGTGCTCTTGAGAGGAGGGGAGGCGTCGGCCTTGTCGAGGGCGTCCTTGGTCAGAGCAATAGGCTCCGACTCTGAAATTTCTGCCAGAGACATCTTGGTGGATCTTACGCTTCGAACAGATGCCTTTCCGGGGCCGTGGCGTGATAAAATGGTTTCGGTGTCAAAGTCGGGTCGACCAGACGAGTTTTTGGATCCAGAACGAAGGCGGCCAGTCAGGGAATGGCTCGGGGACATAACATACCCTGCTGGGGAGTAGCCGCCGTGTCGTGCCGTGTTGTTGGTCGAGACTATGGATGATGCGATGGAGTGCTTTCGCTGCACGTGCTCGACAACGGATCCAGAGTTGCTCGAGTAGATGCTTGTGTAGTCGTCGATGGATTGCTGGGACCGGAGGTTGGCCGCAAGCAGGGAGGAGCGTCGAGAATCGCTTCGTTTTAATTCACTGTGGAGGTCACGGATGGCATCGTCGATCGAACTGGTCATAGACAGACGCTCAGCGGTGGCCTCGAGCTGCTGGATGTTGCCAACGTAGGCTCCGGCTCGCGGGTTGATGTCAGGAGTTGGGTGTCTGATGTCAAGGGAGTCCGAGTCGGAAAGGGTGCGGATGATGGTCCTGGGACGGGGCTGGGCTCGGCGCGTGTTTGGTTGCACGCTGGCGACTCGCACAGGAGACGTTGAGATGGAACTCGAGTCGGGCGAGGACGGCCGGTCCTCGGGAATTTGGGTGAGGGTGAATGGCACTGCGTGTCCAGGAGAGGTGGAAGATGCCGACGGGGGAGTGGATGCGGATGTAGAGGCAGTGTTGATCAGAGTGGCGCTGCCGCTATAATTGGAGTGGTCAACCGCTGGCGCCGGCGCTGGGGCACCTTCGTATTGCCCCCTGGCAGCGGGTGCACCGATGGCTCTGGGGCTATTTCTGGGCGATTCGGTCAGGGCTCCTCCCGGCATGAGTACAGAGTGTTGAGGATCGTCTCGGGTCGGTCTGCTAACGCCAATGTCTTCAGGGCATCCACGGGCATCGCCAGAGGCGGCAGCTGGTTGACATTTCGCGGCGTCGCTGTCGGCACGTGTGTGGTCGGAATCTCTCGCATCGGGCGCCGCAGCGCCTTTTGTTAAAGGGGCTGCGTCTCTGGGGCCGCTGGGTTCTGTGAGTTCAGTGGTCGAGGCCCGCCTCGGGCTGGCTGGCAATTGGCTGGTATGGTCTGTGGGTTTTCCGCCACCGACGCCAATGTCTGCACCACCCGAAGGCGATGCTGCAACACCAGCACTCGTCTTGCTGCTGCTATTGCCGTCGGCCCACGAATCGTCGAGGAACATGCTGAGGGGCGTCGAGTTTCGGTCGGCCAGCGACCGGAAGGGCGTTGATTGAGGGCTCGTCGACAAGACGGAGGACGTCGGGGAGGAAAATGTGACGTCGTCGGTTCGTAGCTCGTAATCGTGATTTGAATCGTGGGTACTCGTTTGCGCAGCCATGGCTGCTTCTTTGCGGCGCGCACAGCGCTTTTTCTTGCTTTCGCAGCAATGCACCCGTCAAGGGAAAGCAAGGAATGCGCAGCCGTCTTTAATCCTTTTTTTTTTCTTCCTTTCCTCTCTCTGGGATCCAGGCTGGGGTTTTAGAGGTTGGCTTACACTGGCACCGGTGTTTTAGCTCCGTGGCTACCCCGAGGGAGAATGGGAGTAAATACGGGCCTCAGCTGGCATGAGACATGGACTTTCCGCGATGGTCGATAGCCGATAACCTAGAATACGCTGTATGGGTGGGCACAAGGGTCACGGGTCAAGGCCGCATGATATAACGCCCCAAGTCGGTGTGCGATGGCGCGTGAGGGCGAGCGATGCGTAGTGTGCCTAGTTGCAGCAGCACGGGCGTGGCGGATTGGTGTGGTTTGCGAGATAGCGTCGGGCTGTGGGTGGTGGGATGGCAAGAGGTGGTCGCGTGTTGCGCGTATGAGAAGCTGGGGCGGGAGGCAAGATAAGAAACAAAAGGAGGGTCGAGGCGATTAAAACGATTGGAGAAAGCGGGCACCAAGAGGTTGCCAAAAAAGGCGAATGGTGAATGGGGGACGCAAAAAAAAAAAGTCTGGGGTCGGCGGGTTCAAGAAGGTTGTATACCTTGGGTCGACCAAGATATGTGCAGAGTGAAAATGGGGGAGCGAGGGAGGGATCTTCAATGGAAACAAAACAAAAAAAAAACTCGAAAACAGCTGGCCCAGATTAAAAAATAATAATAGTCGAGGAGTAAAACCAGATCGCTGCCAGCACAGACTGGCGGACAAGGTCTGAGAGGCACGATGTGCCCCCGGGTGGCCGTTGCACCAGGTATCCTGGTGTTTCGCTACTGTGACCCGGTCAGGGTGAGTGTCAGTGTCAGTTCAGGTACAAGCGAGTGACCACAGGTGCCCCGCCAGCCGCCAGAAGAGACAGACCAGACGCAACGACAGCAGAGACAGGGGGACGCACAGCAGCAGGATGCGCACGCACACGGAGCACGAGTTGACGACGTGGTCTCTCGTGTGAGGATATTTCGTCCGCCAGGCGTGCAGCGCAGTGACGCTTCAGGACAAAGCGCGCACGATGGACGAGTGGTTGGCGTGTGGAGTTGCACTTGCACACGGATGGCCGCAACTCTCCAGGCCGCGCGAGGAATGACGGGCCTGTCAGGGTGCGTGGTCGTTGGCGAAAACCAGAGTTGCAGCGGCGCGAGGTAGCACTCGATGGCGTTGCTGTCTATCCGGCCCAAGATGGTAAATGTGGCACTCGACGTTGCGGCACTATAAGGCGGGGTACGATCTAATGGCGACGGTTTGATAGAGCATTCCCGTGTAGTATGTAGACGGATGACGGGCGAGGGTGCTGAAGGTGTGTGCGAGTGTGTATCACTGACAGGAAAGGAGGGATTTCTCAAGCAAACAGCAGGATAAAAATAAAACCACAGCAAATGCACTGCTGCCACAAAACTAAGTCGTCCGAAATCAATGAGGACGGCCCTCTTACAGCCAGGGAGTCTGTTGCGTTGACGCAAGGACGCTCTTCGGAGACACTCGCGTCACCAACGATCCCATCCTCCTTCTCACCAACAAGACAGGGACGGGCTTGCGCTAAGTGGCAACGCCGAGCGTCAAGCATGCGGGCGGGTGGGTGTCAGTGCGACGGTCCGCATGCGACTCTTGACCCCATTGAGCGCCCTGAGCTCGCGGCACTCGAAGCCGTCGCAGGCCGGATTGGTAAAGTCGACACATGCATGGCTTAGGATTGAGCCATGCCTCTTACTTTTCCTGGATGTGTCCCCCCCCCCGTGCCAGGCGCAGCCAGCATGAATGTTTCTCTGCTGGCCTTGCCGCAGTGTCTCACATCTTCCATACCTGTTTGTTTCCAAGAGCCCGGGCACTTACAGTTTGCAGATGGCACAAACGACCGGGGCTCTGATCCTTTGCCAATATCTTTCCATCCGCGCATCCACACACAAGGGCTCTTCCAAGTCCCAGTCCCAGTCCAGTCCGTCACAGTCCCCGCGGATTCCCACCTGGGAACCCACTCTAGAAACATACGTACCCCCTCGTCCATGGCGTCCATGGCGTCCTGGCCTCGCTCTTCCGGGGACAAGTGACGAGCTTGACGATGTCGGATGGATCCGAGTAATCTTTTTGCGGAAGCAAGAGTGGCTGCCTCGGTCTCCGGGCCCACATGTGTCGCAAGAAAAAACCAGAAAAAGGAAAAACTGGAAATCTCTGACCATCGGTTAAGAGGTTTTTTCTTATTTCCCTTGCTGCAGGCACTGTAGTGTTATCGACACTGGGCGAGTGGCTCCCCGACCCGGCACGACACGACGCCATGCTCACGTCACGGCGGCCGTTCCTTTTAGCCTTTCAACGCAATCGGCTGGGCTGTGGATTTGGCACCCTTATCTCGGCCCTGCCTATTTTGCCTTGGGGCCTATCTCCAAGATCTCACTCATCGCAGCACTCTCCGCAGGGCCTCGCGCCCGCTTTCACTCCCACCCTCCAAGTTCCATTGTTCCACGCTTATCCCGGAAATGGCATCAAGCTCAGCGCCATGGGCCCCGAAAAAAGCACCCCACTAGATTCGCCCCAGGGACCTTGAGCCAAGAACAGCTCCACTTGCCATGCCGCCGACTTCCAAGTTTTGGTCGCTGCTTAACCAAGCCTTTTTTCGCCCATGCTCACAGGCTCACCCGGGTCGTCTCGTCCTGCCCCCTTTGCACAGGCTAGCGACTGCACAATGCAGGCTTTTGCCGGGCGGGCCCCGCCCTTCTCAGTCATGACGCCGTGATAATGCCAACGATGGCAGACCTGTGATCTGCGGGGTGATGCAAGGAGGTGCCGGCAGCTTCCCTGCGGCAAAGGGAGGGAGAAGCGGCGCGGCACAGGCTTGGTCATCCGCTCGCTGCCGCAAACTCTGATCGTCTGGGCTGGGCCGGGTCGGAGTTCCAGACAGCTCCTTGACTCACTCAGTAAGGCTCATCTGGATCAACTGAACTGAACTCAGCTCAACTCGATCCAACTCAACTCAAAATCAATTCGCTAGCTGTCGTTGAGGATAAGCGCCACGCTGATGCAGACCCAGGCCCCAACACTCTTCGCGGCATCGCGCTGACCTGTCTTCAAGCAGACGGCCACACACGTCAACATGACCAGCATCAAACCACCCCGGCCGCCACGCTGCAGCTCATCAGCGACAATCTTTCCGAGACCTTTGCATCGGGGACCATGTCTACGACCCTCCCAGTGGCACGCTGCAATCAATCCTGGCCAGTTCAGACAGTGCCAACAATGAAGAGTGACGTTGGTTGTAAATATTCACTTGGTAATTTTCTTTTTCTTTTCCCTTCGGTTTTTTTTAGCACTACATCTCATCATTCTTGTCATCCCTTTATTACGGGTACTATAGAAACAGTTCATGTAGTGAGCAGCTGAGCTGAGTCGGGCCCAGACCCCCGTCCGCCTATACGCGGTGGCAGCGTAATGATCCTTCAGCGCTGTCCGCCGAGGGGCCAAAGCCGCTGTTGCATCTGTGGCGTTTCGCTGCCACTACACGCCGTCGCCACGTTGTCCTTCATCTCCCCGGACGGGCCACTCCCGGCCTGATCCATGTTCTGCCGCAGGGGAAATTTTCTGGTCGCATCAAGCCGAGTTGCGGAGAGTAAAAAAAGAAGTCAACGGTTGCACAGCTCATTTCATGCAGGGGGTGGCCGCAGGCGAGGTTTTCTTTCTATTTTTTCGTCTCAACTCTTTCCCAATTACAATCCCTGTCCGCCCGTCTGTCGGGTTGAGACGAATGCTGCAGTCGCCGACGCCCAACTCTTCGCTCTTGTTGCTTGGAACGTCCGGGTTCGCGGGCCCAGGCCATGGTCCCTTCGCAGGGCTGTCCATTGTATCGTGACGCGGATCGTCTTCCCCGAACGTCTGTGCCCTCAGAAAACGTTGCGCGAGATGTGCTTCCCGTTTCCCTCCCCTCCCCTCCCCAGGCCTGTGCGCCATCAAACAATGTAACACGGGCACCCTCGACGATCACTGATGCTCGTCTTAGCCCCGTTGCAGGTAGATCTCTCTCAGGGGGCTCAATCGCATCGCATGGCGCTTGCATTCAGGTACACACGACGTCTTGATGCGACTCTTGTTGGATATTGATTGCGCATCAGCCTATCGCTTGGTTGGTCGGTGCAACTCCAAAAGCACCCCAACCCTGGCACCTTGCCACTGCATGCGCGTTGTCGCAAACTACCGTACATACATAGATACTTCCGATCTATCAATTTACACATTTTTTTCAGCTTCCTGTTCCTGGCCTGACCGTTCCTGGTCCGAGCCTGCAGATTGCTGCGCCTCAGCCTCAAGTTGAAGTCGTTCCTCCACCGTCAGGTCGCTCTTGGCAGAGCCAATCCTGAGGAAGGGAAGCAGGAATAGAGGCAGGGCGCCCACACCGACTGCCAGCCAAAAAGCCACCTTGTAGCTCTTCCTCAGCCCCAGGTGGCTGGTCTGCTGGACCGCAATATCGCCGATGCCCAAGCAGAAGCTGATGCCAAGGAAGAGCAGGCTGTTAATCAGCGCCCCCGCAAGGCCCTGCAAGTGCTTGGGCAGGTTGGTTGTAATAAAGACATTGCTGACCGTGTAAGTGATGTCGATGCCAATGGTTGAGCAGATCATGGCCGGGAAGACGTAGGCCCAGTACGACGCGCCCTCGGGCATGATGGCAAACAGCAGACCGCACATTAGGTTTCCCACTGCCGAAATAACGAGCAGCATGCGTCCCGACAGGAGGTGCAGCGTGAAGCCCCCGACGGTGCCGATGATGAGGCCTCCCGCGCACAGGGGCGTGTACCAAACCGCAGTTGTCAGAGGCGACTGGTTCAGGACCTGCTCAATGTAGAAGCTGGAGTAGAAGAGAAACAGCCCGAATGTGCCGTAGCCCATGAAGAGGGCCAGCATGAGCCGCTTCATGTACCGGGGCGCAAACAGGTCGGCCGGCAGCAGAGGGTTGCTGCTCACGCGCGTCTCGACGTACCAGGCGCCTATCAGAAACAGGACGCCCAGGATCAGAGTCACGATAATGTACGGTGTTCGCCAGCCGTGGGGCGCGTGCGAGCTGTCCGTAATGGCATACACAACCAGCAGCAGCCCCGGCACGATGGTTGCGACCCCCCACCAGTCCATGTCGACCGCCGGCCGCCCCTCGTCGCGATAGTCAAAGGGGATAGCCCACAGCGACACGGCGCAGATGACGCCCAGGATGACGGCGCCGATCCAAAAGTACCAGCGCCAGCTGAGCAGCTGGGCAGACACGCCGCCCACCAGGATGCCAAAGTAGAAGCCCAGCGGCGCAAACGCCCCGTACACGCCAAAGATGATGTTCTTGCGCGGCCCCGGCCTATACAGCTTGCCCAGGAGCATGACCCCTCCAGGGAGGTAGGCGGCTGGGCCGAAACCCTGGAGCGCTCGACACATGATGAGCATCATGTAGTTTTTGCTGAAACCCGCAACGAGGCACCACACGAGAAACCACAAGAGACCGGCATTGAAGAGTACGTAGCCGCCGTACTTGTCTCCGAGCCGTCCCATTGGCAGGAGAAAGGACCCCGTAATCAGGGCGAAAACGCTCGACGGCCATGTCTGCGAGGCCTGCGGAATGTCAAGCTCCGAAACTAGCGGGGGCAGAATAATGTGAAAGCCGCTGATGAAGAATTCCTGCACAGCAGCAAAAAAAATGTGTTAATTCATTTCGCGGTTGAAACTTGTCTGTTTGGGGCCCAACTCACCGAGAGCAGCATAGACCCTAGGAGCGCAATGCCGAAACCTACTTCGGCCCACCACGATGGAAACACTTCGGGTCGTTGTCTGCCGAGCTTCTCAACGTCCGGCACAGAGTTTCGGCCGGCGTCGACAGCCCGCTCCGGGTCGGAAACGGCCATTGTTCTAGTTTATCGCGGCGACGACCGCAGTTGAAGCTAGACAAGAAAGGATGCGCGGGGAATAATAGCTGCAACCCCCTCCCTCAAAGAGGAAAAAGACCCCCTAATCGCGACTTCGGAATGCTTACCGTCCTTCGGCAGTGGAGAAGTATTCCGTAATGCTGGATGTTTAATCCTTGACCGTTTCGAGGTGGAGAAGACTGAATTGGGAATAGTGCAGTAGGCAACTCGGGTACTGTTGAGGACACGGGATGGGAATCTGAGAAATTACATGGCAAGCAGGTGAAAATCAATGTTGCATTTATATCTACGCGACTGAACCCAGGAGCGCATCTCGAAATGCATTGGATTTCTAAGCTTGTGTTGGTTTGGGGCGTCATGGCTATATTGAAGCTGTCAGCGTCGTCATTTTCGGGCTCCAGGGTGGATACGCCAGAGTATTATGACGACCGAATATGTCTGTTCTCAAACTAATTTCGGCCTAGTAGAGGGCGAAGGGCGTTGCCTTGATAAGAATTGAACTCTAATTGGTTCCATTCATCGCACTTGACAGTGACGACCCTCGCAAATGATTTGTCACTGGGCCCCGTACTGCTTTTGTTGATTCCAGCATCAAGCTGTGGCGCATTTCATTTCTTGGATAAACTCATCACCTGCGCGAGTACTAGGCCCACCCGTAACTATGCTCAATCTTGTTTCTCTGCAGCGGGGTCACATCTGTAAAAAAGATTTCATGACAAATTTTGCAAGCCTAATGGAGTTGGAAGACAGGATAGCCAGAGACATGAGCGGTGTCGGATGCGTGATGGGCTTGTCAAATGCGCCCTCGGGGGTTGGGCTAGTGCGCGAAACCGTGCCTCAATCTCGCTTCATTATACCAAGTTGAGCGCGTGGCTAAAGAAGAAGGTAGCGATATCCACGGTATATGACCAGTTCTTCAATGCAAGATGGATTGCATAGTTGGTTGAGCAGATTTGATAATGTTGGATTGCTGATGGCAAGCTGACATCAATGAGAGTTGCCTTGACAGTAAAAGTTATTTTCAGGGGAAAGCCCTTAAAATCTCTGCTGCCATATAGAAATAATTTCCGTATTCCACCCTATCTCGGTCCGGCATGTCTACATATACTTCTGTTTTGTTCACGAGACAGTTTATAGCTGCATCAAGACCGAATGCGCTGGAGAACAGACACCAAGGGGGCACCGCGGGAATTTGGACAATATCCTGTCATCATTTGTGACTGTATTATCCGATATCCACGTTGAGATATTTGATAGTGGCTTCTCGTGATTTCTTGCCTGCTATGTAAATACCTCGTCCATTGAGGTGGACCTATTCGGCCTATCATGGCGATTGGATTATGGAGCTGTTGAAAAATGACGCGTGCAAGGTTCGATTCTATAGAAGAGGATATTTCTGGGGACTATTGATAACCCTGTTCCCATTTGCATGTTATCGATGACATGGCCCCATTGATTTGAGTTGTGCAGATAGTCCGCATACTCCATCTGGAGTCGTCACTCGATCTTTAGTATAAGAAATACCACATTGTAATCTGTAAAACTTTGATATTTAAAGTTTTGTATTGTTATAGTACAAGATAGGCCTATTCAATCCCTTACTGCATCATTTTTTTCATCAAATATTGAAGGAATTCATGAGAACTGAATATGCACACTTACCCTATACCAAATCAACAAGGTCGTTGGTTTCAGCATTGTATCTGGTCGTCTATCCGTTTGATGTGATGAGCACCCTATATATTCTAGATGGCCTATTGTGACTATATCGTACGTAGGTAACTAATCAAGACGTTACAAAGTTGCTTGGAACAAATTGTTCGATCATGGATATCTTCTGTGACTACGGCAACTACAACCGTAGCTTTATTTTCTGCCCAAGCAACATTGCCTCACAGTAGAAGCCATAAAAAGAACCATTACCACTAAATAGTATTAGCTAGAGAAGAATACCCTCATTATCACAACCATTTGCTCAAGTTGCTCGTGCCCGCCGAACAAGAATATCCATTTGAGCAACCATCTCGGCAACAGTCTTTTGTTGAATTTCCTCAACGAAAGAAATAAGCATCAATGAACCCCTCTCACTTAAATGACCATCCCGTATCCAGACAGGCCATCTACTGGCATTGGCCTCGAGGTCCGGCTTCCCCACACAGGATGCGGATGAGGGGCACATGGAGAGTGGAGACCCGGGAGCGCGCGGGGGCGATCCTTGGATGGATGAGGAACAAACGAAAAAAGGGTTGGGCTGGGGGGGTGAATGCTAATTTTCAAGACACGCAGATCTGCGGGAGCGCGCCCAAGACAGAGACCAGATTTTGGACGAGCTAGCTGAGACAGTTGAGCGCTCGATGGCGCGGCCTCTTCAGCTGGGGAAGCCGTCTCGAGCCTGTCTGCTTAGACTTTTGGGCCAACAAAAAAAGCCACCGCGGTCCATCGGCCGGGTTTGACGTGAGCCCCGATTTGGCGGGGTGGGAAAGCCGCGCTCCCCGAATGCACACTACCATCGGACCATCTCAGAATGATCTGGAACTCGGACAAGGAAGAGCACAAACCTAGCTTTCGGTACCTGGCTTCGCTTGGCACAATTACCTGGAAACAAGGGGACGAGGAATTGAGCGGTGAGCAACGTGCCCCGGCAGGGAGGGGGATGGCGCGCGATGATCCCACGTAATTTGGATGCACTTGTGCGTTGCGGCCAAAGCACAGCAGACCCCTGCTGCCTCAGATGCGCAGGGACTAGCACCCACGTGTGTGAAGCGTGGGACAGCTTGTAAAGATGAAGACGAAGACGGGAACACAGGTAAAGAACCAGGGGTGAGGGAGGGAAGGGGGAAGTTGGCTGGGGAAAGCGCATCGGCTGAGGTTTGCATGGCCACGGGTGCGAAAAGGGTTCGGCGATTCGATGGCTGGATTACATTTTAGGCTCAGCCAGTGCCGTCGGCTCGTCAACATGCTGGCGCCAAAATCACGAGAGGGGGTTGTCCAGCAGGTGTCATGCCACGAAGACAAAACACCAGCGCTTTCTGGGGCTTGGGCCGATGTGATGCTTGTGGCGGGTGCGTGTCTTGTGTGAGCGGGTGACCAAGGCCGAGCTCGACCGGCAGAGCCGCAATCACGTCCTTGTTGAACAAGACGCACCCATGTCAGATGGGCCGTTGGCGATCAACAGACCCGGCTAAAGTTCCCGGCCCGGTGGTTGCAGGGCTCATGGGCAATGGTGTGTGTGTGTGTCAGCGAGCAGACCCCGGATTTGGTGCCAGAGGGTTACATCTGCCAATATTGCAAAATCCAACGGTGCGCGTCCACATTCCGGGGTTGAGCTGGTGGGATTGTGGTGGACGGTGCCGATGGAGTGTCTCACGTTCCCGATGCTAAATGCCCAAGTGTCAAAGGTTAAAAAAACATCCGTAGGGCGGAGATGGGGTTGGCCATTGGCGGCGCATTTGAGGTGACGGCACTGCCTCTGGCAAGAGCTGCAGTTTGAGCTTTGGTTTTGTTCAAGCAGACGGGTTTGGGATAACTACTAGGCACCCTGAGAGGCTGTTGATACGCATCAAGGTGCATCGCCACGTTTGAGCTGTTGGGAGCTGGGCAGACGAGGCTCATAGCACTGCCAAGGTTTCAAAGCAGTGCCTCTGTATCGGAAGCAATCGCAATAGAAGCAGATGGGAAGCTGGATTTTACACGGACTGTTCTATACGACCGAAAGGAAGCAATGGCATGATTCACATAGAGTATTTACATTGACATGGTTCACAATCTATGTCTGGCTGTGTCAGCAGTGATGGCTAAGCCAATCTAATCGTCTCAGCAGGTCGTTTTGGTTCAAGGTTGAGTTAATTTATGATTGGCCATGGACGATGACTGTGCCAAACTGTAGCCGTTAGTGATGGCATCAAGGCGCTCTTGTCGTGCAGTGCGTTGGTGGCTTGAAGTGCTGACGTTTGATAGGCTGCTGGCGTGCTTGGCTGGGGGCTGCTGCAGGTAATGACCGTTGATGAGGAGAACCACCCGCTGCTCAAACAGTGTGGCTGGCGTGCAGTGAACGCATTGACAGAGTTGTAGTTGCACGGAAAATGCGACGACATGCAATTTGCTGGTGTTGCAGCACTAAGCAGCTGCATCTCAGAACGTCTGCGTGTGGTAGTGAGGGGAACAGGACGCAGGGGTCGCCGGATGCATCCGGAACAATTAGAGATGTGTGGTGTGTGTGGGGGAATCAAGAAAGAAGGAGGGCATGGAAGCGGAAGTCCGCGTGTGGAGCGAGCCGCTGTAGAAACGGAAACCTGGGATGGCGAGTGTCTTGGATGGTGGTGGTGGTGATGAATGCTGCTGTGTTGCTGGTGCGTTCGCCCTGCAAGTGCGTGTGCGTGCGTGCATGGCGACCAAGGTGATTGGGCAGCCAGCGCCTAGCCTCATAGTGTGCATGTTCATGACGTTGGGGACGTCGATTAGTGAGTGTCAGTGCCATGGCTGGTGGTTGGTTGAGAGGGCCACAGAGTGTCTCATCTTTTTCTTGAGAGCCGCCCGGCAGATGCGGGATGCGGGACGGACGGGATGCTGCGGCATGTGATGCAACAAAAGGTTGGAGTAGAAGCGGGGTGAAGAGGGGGAGACGAGAGCTCTCTCTGATGCAGGTTTTTTGTCGACATGACCTCTATCAGTCCGTGTAAGACGATGTATTTCGACAGGCTTCTAGTCCTGGGAAAACCCCCGTCGGGCCTAGTCGGTGTGTCTGGGGTTTTGCATTGAGTTTATGTGCGCACAAGAAGACGTGCCCGCCGGCGCAGGCTCTCTATCTCTCCCAACATTCGCAGCCACGGCTGGGTGTCACACGAGACAGCCGCATCGAGGCAACGCTGCCATGCTCGATGGGTTGCAGCGAGCGGCAGTACCCCTGCGGATCTTCATCAGAAAGAGGCAAGAGGGTGTGCGGTGTTGGGTTGCTCGAGATAAGGATGACGGCGCGGCCATCGTGTTTTGTTTTATTTTATTACAGGTCACGACAGGCAGACGCGGTGGCGACACGACGCACCATCTCGGCCGACGATGGGCCATTTCCACGGAGCCGCCTTGGCCGCGGCGAACAAGATCGTGAGTTTCACGCGGCCAGGACTTGGATGTACATACTTGGCCTTGCTTGGCTCGCAAACAAAGTGTCGGTGAGCGGGGCTGCAGGAACATCACGGCGGGAACACCCTAGCAGACCGGGTTGCACGGATTGCGCAGCCGGGTGGGTAGCTTTGGTTTGGCAGCACTCTTTTGCAACTGTCGTGACTGTCGCTGTCGTGTGAGCACGAGAGCGCTGGGTGGTTGGCTGCAGCGCAGTGCGGTGCGTTGCGTAATTGGGCCAAAAAAAAAGAGCAAGAAAAAAAGAAACCTGCCAACACGGCAACGAAACGAGATGAAATTGACTCGCCGGATTGCCAACAATACATACCGTATCCGCTGCATCGTCTAAAAATAAAACTTCCAGAGCAAACGCCTTCCCGCTGCTACTCTCGCTTCCCTCCCCCTGAGCGGCTTGGAATTTGTTGGACAGGACCGAGACAAGCTCGTGCTGGATTCTTTTGCTGGCGTTGCTCTCTGGGCGAGGGTGCCGGAATTGGCACAATCAAACAAGCCATGATGAGGGGAATGTACCAGAGAGGTGTGGATTCCCCAGGCTGAGACTGTGCCATCTGAGTCACGGCGCGGTAAATGATGGCTGCTGGCCAGCTCAGAGACAGTGCGCAACATGTCAAATGGCCCAAAAACAACTGTCCCGTGTACGCCATCTCGATGCCCCCCGTGCCCCCCTCTCCCCCCATGTTAATGAAACCCCACTGAGAGGGACCCATGGGTGGGTGGACAGAAAAAAAAAAATAAACCCACCGCCAGTTCTCGTCTGCATTTTTCGCGAGCCCGGGGAACGAGTTCCAGTCTCAGGGACTAGATTAGCGCAGAGCCCGCCTTGGGAGACGAAATGGACACGACATGCTGTGAAAAAAAAGGGTAGGTAGGTGACCCTTGGCGGCGGCGTGTCCAATCCCTCGCTTGTGTGCAGACCTCGTGGACCCGGCTGATGGTGAGTCGTCGGCCGTTCGTGTAGTCGGTGGTGAAACTCCACAGAGACGGACTCACGATGATATGAGCAGCACCAGCCAACCAACCCCCAAACCCTCCCCAGCGCAGCACATAGTATACCAGACTCGGCCGGCAACTAGTCTCCGTCCGGATTACGCGGTGCCCGTGTTCCCACTATATGGGCCACGCCACAGGTCACAGTTTGGACACACAACCACAACGCAGCGAGAGGCGCAACCCACACCGGTATGCTGGATTGGACCGTACTGTACGTACGGCCTGGGCCTAGTTGCCTCGTCCGTCGCTGTCGCCGGCGTCCCGGGGCACAGCAGAGCTGGCGCTGAGGTCCAGGCCGTTGAGGGGGGGGCGTGGGCTGTGGGCGTGGGCGTGGCCAGCCATGGCATGCCCAGGAACAGCCAAGTCTAGCCTCGGGGGCCTCTGGGACGTGGTGGGGTGGGCGTCGGATGCGCTTGTGACCGCCGCCGCCGCCAACGCCTCGACAGGCGACAGGACAGGAATACAGCCAGACAGGACGGACGAGGACGAGGACCACGGCGACGGACACCGCCCAGGTACCTCTGCCGCCGCCCACGCGCAACGGGGGTACCTCGCTGCTGTCCCCAGCACCAGTACCAGTACCCCCCAGTCCGTTCCGCCCCGCCCACTCCCCTGGGCCAACCTTTTCCAACGTCTAAGAAGGGGACTGTTTCGTCAATCCCTCGCCCGTTCCTTTCGTCACTTGTCTCGCCTCTTTTTTCCTCGTGCAGGTTCTCTACCTCCTTTTTTCTCAAAACGAGTCCTGGCGACGCTGAGAGTGCGAGACAAGCTTCCGAAATAGCTTCCTTTTTATTTTTATTTTCCCATTGCCGCCCGCGCCAGCCTGCCCCTCAACCTCTCTCGCCCACCATCGTCATCATCCTCTCTCCCCCCGGGAAGCACTGACCTGGATTATTTTTGTCAACCCCTGCCCCTCCAGCGCCTGAAGCGCCAGAATCTGCGCCGGCCGACCAGGACCAGCACCGCACACACAGCGTTTGCCCCAATTCCCTCGTCGTCGCTCTTTTCTTCTTTCCTCCTCTCTTTTTTCCTTCACAATGGCCAAGTCAGAACAGCCTCGCCGACGGTTCGCCCCCGAGCCAATTGAGACCACGTTCGAATCCTACCGCAGCTCGACCGGCAAGCAGAAGCAAGTCCTACACCCGAACCAGCAGCCCCAAGATCAAACGGCCCGCATGCGTCCCGATGCCGAACTCACCCCCGAGCCCTCCCCGCGCTCGCCGTCGCCGGTGCCCCGCGAGCTGCAGCCGCGGCGCCGCTTCGCACCGCAGCTCATCGAGACGTCGAGACGAAGCAGGCGGGTCGGCGATGTAGGTCCGGCCACCAAGCCCACCGACAAGACCGACATCTCGCCCTACACAAAGAACATCTACACCAGCAGCAAGCAGCACCGCGGGCGCAAGCAGGAGGGCCGCGCGCGCGAGGCGTCCGTCTCGACCACCCGCAGCCGCCATGACAACGCCAGCCCCATGGCCCGCGTCATGGCACCCATGCGCCGAGAGTCGGAGGACGAGAACGTCACCCGCTACCTGCTCGAGCTGGCTGCCAAGGAGGCCGAACGCCAGATGCAGGAGGCTGCGCTCGCTGCCTTCCCCAACAGTCACGCCCGCGAGGGTGGAATCGACCACTTCTACTTCCGCGAGAGCTCCGAGAGCGAAAACTCGCCAGAGGTCCAGTCGCCCGCGCGCAAGCACAGCGGCCATGTCCACCCCCGCCCCCGGCGCTCGTCGTCGGATGAGCAGCCCGTGAACTGGTGGCACAAGCACATGCAGGAGCATGCCGAGCACATCGCCAAGGAGCACGACGAGATGGCCGTGGACCAGCCCGAGCCGGCCCACGCCGACCCCAACGAGTTCCACCACACCGAGATCGATGCCGTGCAAGAGGTGGAGTCGGAGGAGGACGGCGACACGGTGATGCGCACCGACTCGGATCTCGACAGGATGGACCTGAGCCTGCCTCCGGATTCCATGTGGACCACGACCAAGAAGGCCTCGGTGCCCGGCCCCATTGGCGAATCCCTCATGCCGCTCATCCAGCCGGACCCCTACGTCACCAGCCAGTCCAGAGATAAGGCCTTCCAGTCCGCCGCCGCAATCCCGCGAATTGGAGATTCCCCCTCGCCCTTTGCATCACCGGCGCCCGCCGCCAAGCATGCGGAAGCTGCGCAGATCCCCCCGGACACCGGCTTCAGGCGGTCCCCCGCTCCCTTTGGACGCCCATTCGGCGGTCTGGGTTATAAGCCACCAACTCCCCAGTTCCAGAAGAAGCGGCCCATGGTCTCTCCCCCCATGCTCGGCAAGGATCTCATCTTCCGGAAGTGTCCGTCGCCCAAGCAGACCAAGCTCGAGCCCGACCACCCATTTGCGGAGCGCCACGCAGAGGAGAGGTACCGGGATGTCTCGGGTCAGAGGGGTCTCTGGCGAGGATACTGCTACAGATCCGAATCGAACGAGGAATCCCTGGTGCCTGCGGACTTGCATGCCCCACAGATGCTGGGCACACTTCAGCCACCCACCATCCCTGGCCAGCCGCACGCCTACCATGTCAATCACTTTGACATGGACTCGTGGGAGGAGCCCGCCGAGGTCGAGCACATTGAGTCCAACGGCCGCTACACCGAGAATCGGGGCCGGACCGGCAACCCCCACGGCCTGCACCGGCTCCACGGCATGGATCAGGACCGCAAGTACAAGCAGCCCCAGAGGAACCAGGAGCTCGACGAAAAGATTGCCCTCGACTTTGATGACACCTTTGTCACCCAGGTGTACAACTACCTGTCCCTGGGATACCCCGCCATGGCTCGCTCCTACGACGAGGAGCTGTCCCAGATCAGCCTGATGAGCATTGAGGAGCTGGAGAGGGATGACGAGCAGCAGATGGCCAAGGGCCACCTGGTAGAGGCCGAGCACGACGCTCCCTTGGAGCAGCGGTGTCCGCGATGGAAGGCCCTGCAGTCTTACATCTTTGAGTGGGCCCGCCAGCACCCCGATCTCGACAACCTAGATCCCGTTGCTTGGGGCGTGCGGGAACGCCGCGGCAGTTGGGCTATTTGATTTCTTTGTGTTTAAAAAACAGAACCCGGATATACATTTCCTCCCCCTTCTCCCCCGTTTTCGAGGTGTTGATGGGGGCTGGAGTACCTTTTTTAATGATGTTGCTATTGTTGTTGTTGTTGACAAACTCATGGACGGCGTTTGTTTAGTTAGAGGCTAGAATGCCTGTGATGCGCGCATATATATTGAAGGGATTTTCGTCATGGGCAAGTACAGGAAATGAAGGAGAAATATATCGGCACACGGATGGGGCCGTATTTCTGGTGGGGAAAGGTCAAAGGGAAAGAAGGACGTCATCGGATGGACGATAAAACAATGAGAGTGTCAGCGACTTGTGTTCGCTTGACTTGTGTGCGATGATGATGATGATGATTTTCCAACGTTTTTTGCTTGTGATTTTTATGTTGCCATTGGGCTTATGATGGGAGTGATATAGGTCTGGATTTACTGCACAGTCCCTTGCATATACATTTCATACAGAATGGAATAAATTGGTATAATGATATAACTTGCTGGTAATACAAGACCATTTGTGGTATCGTATTGTTCAGACATTGCTGTGTATCGTTGCGCCACTCGTTTATTGCACTCACGGCATGTCCTACACGACATGGACAGTCCTTACCTTTCCCATTCTTCTCATCAACATCAACCCGTCGTGGTGCCTCTCTGGGAAACTCGGAAAGAAGGCGCCCACCCTGAAAAACGTGTCGGAGCCGGGGGACGAGTACAATATCAGGCCACACGCGCCGCGGGCTCGTCTCACTTTGTCCTGGGGCTCGGCGGCGTTCCTGACCTTGCAGCTCCCGAGCAGCACCCAGCAGAAGCGGGAAACCTCGTCCATGATGCCGCCCGGCGAGCTGGATCCCGGGTCCGAGTACACGTCTCCGTACTCGTCGTAGGAAAAGTCCAGCTCAAAGCACCCGACGTGCTTGCCATCGTACACCAGCGTCCCCCTGGAGCCCGGCTCGTCAAAAGTATCTTCGACTAGAAGCTTTCGCTTGTCGAGCGCACCGAGATCCAGGACGTGGCTGCGCACCCGAAGACTCCACGTCTTGTCAATCTCGCCAAACGGGTTACTCCCCGTTGGTCTGGTGTGCGCCGCTATAGACTCGTACTCTGGCTGGAAGCTGCCAAGGCACTCGTCGTCCTTGTACATTGCGCCATGGGTGACAAACATGCCGCGACCCAGCGGGCTCCACGACGGCACAGGACAGTCGTTGTGGCGCATAAACGAAGCCGGAGTGCAGCACTCCCTGCGCGCCTTGGTCTCGCTGCCACCCTCCCAGTACCACATCAGCCCGCGGAAAAGGTCGCCTTTCCACAGGCCTGCATGGAAGTCGTCTTGCAGCTTCGCGCCGTAGTGCGACGTCAGCCCAGACAGCGCGGGCAGCATGTCCTTTGTCTTTGTAAAAGAACCGTCTTCGTACCGCGCGTACTCGCCGAGGATGCGCGCCCAGCTCTTGTAAGTCTCCTCTGTTGTTTGCGAGCTGATGTGCGACAGCCCCAGCTCGGATATCGATCTCGCGGCAGTGCTGCCCATGCTTCGGACGGAAGAGGAGGAGAAATAGTGAATGTTGGAGTTTCCAAACAAGAGCTTGCGCGACGCGGAAAAGTCTTCCTGGAATACCCATCCTCGCGTGCCCCAGCGGCTGTGGCGAGTGTCTGCGCCTGCTTCGCCAAAGACGAGGCCCCGAGGGAACCCTGCGTATTTGAACTGGAGCACGTAAGAGCCCGAAATGTCGGGTCGTCGGACGGATTGGAAGGGTATTCGGATCCGGGGGCCGCGTTGTTCAAGGAATCCTTTTTTGCACGTCGTAGACGAGGCAGCACAGATGGTCACTGTCGCGTTGGCGTATAGGTCAGCGACACTGACGCATTGCCGCTCCCAGTCGGAAATATCGTCTTGCAAGATACACAGGGCGTCGACCCAGAGGTACGGAATCTTGAGAATACGAGTTACTGCTACTGCATCTTTGAGAACTTCAGTCATCTCATCGTCAGAGACGGCCCTTTTTCTCTGGGCAATTGAAGTTGTCGTCGTCTTTAGCTGCTGCTTTGCATCTTCCGCAGGACCCCAGCAATAACTGAGGGCTGCGTAGGTGGGTGTTTGAGAGCTGGCCCCAAAGCTTCCCGGATCAGTACGGACAACTAGATGCTGGCTTTTCTCTTGAATATGAATTAATCTTTCGGGAAAGAAGGGTTTGCGGTTAGGCTCAAATTTCTGCGCTTCGGCGTCGGCCTTGAACGTTCTCGACACCCAATCAAGTCGATGTTTTTCAGCATAGCTCTGGCTGGAAGGAGCTTTTAAATCGAGCCATAAATCCGATGCCTCTGATCCTATATGGCCGTGTTAGAGTATCCTGCACATTGGATATTCCGACCGAAATTTACGAGAGGACGCTCACCCGTTAGTCCCTCGGCAAGACAGAGGAGGGCAATCTCGCTCTCGTCATCGTCAAAACATAACAGAATTATTGCGCCCAAAAGACCGTCCCCTCTGCAATCGCCCTCAATCTCATTTTTCCAACGAAAATGAATGTAGATGGAAACATTGAGAGGTTCCTTCATGTCGTTGAAAGTAGATCCGAAAATGCGCCTTGCCTCATCCTGCGTATCTTCTGAGGAAATTATGTCTCGCAAGAAGCCGCAAAAATCGCAGCCATTTTTTGAGGAATATTTTAGTAACGGCAATGCTGGTAGTGTATCTTTTTGCAGGAGCACAAGTTCAGTCACTGTTATCGCTGTGTGCTCCGATTTGACGAGACGGGCACCGCCATTTTCGTCAATCTCGTTTAAGAAGTTTTGATCATCTTTGAAGAGGACACCTTTTTCGCAGCTTGCGCATAACTTGGCAATTGGTATTGGGGGAGTAGGCATTCTTGTGATGTTTATTAGGACTGAAGACTGGATCTAAGAGGAGCTTGTCCAGGAAAGACGAAGACCAGGCGCAGGATGCCAATGTATGACGAGGCACTAATGTTAAATTGGCAACTGATTTGAAAGTAATCCTCGACTGACTAGCGTTGCTAAAGAGCTGACTCGCTTGCCGGGAACAATATTGGATCAATCAATACGTTCCTATCAACACGCGCTCTTCTAAATGTTGCTGCCCAAACTGGAAAAGGTAGGCGGTGAGGGGCAGAATCGGAGCCGTCTTGGCTCATAATGTCGTCGATGGCTTGGTTAATTTTATTAAATAGGCTGTTAGCCGCTAATTTGGAATTGTTCTCACATTCGTTTCTTCTTTTAAACGCGCATGTTGGTTGTGATTGAACTATTTGGCAAAATATTTGGATGAAACGCAGTATCCCTCTGTTACGCAATGTCTCAATACGAACATCATGTGGCAGAAAACAGCATCGTTGCGCTTCACCAGCTCTGCGCGACATGTTCTCGCTTCCGAGACGAGTCGCGTCTTCTCCGCAAGATGTTTCGCATGGAGAAGATGAAGATCAAAGAAAAAGAACTCCTGGATCTTGGCTCGCCTGCAGATCTTAAATCCGGCTACCTCACTGGCTGTCATTTATGCGCCCAGCTATGGACCCAAGCCGGTGGCAGCTTGTTTGATCCTGATTACCCAGAGATCCAAACAGACAAGATCAAAGTTCGCGTAAAAGCAAGAAACTTTGACAAGGAATATGCAATGGAGACGGAAACCTCAAAATACCAGACCTGGAGATGGAAGGTGGCACCTCCGTCAATGTTTGGCCCCGCCAACTCCACCACGACTGCTAGCTAATCGTTCTTAGCGGAGAGCTGGGGGTAATTACTATAGGAATCCCAGATGTGTGGAAGTATCAGTCTAAATCCATCGGAGAGTCGGGATTTAAATGGCGCGAGCTGTATGTGTATCCCACGTCAAGTAAGTAGACTGCAGCCACTGAGAAGACCAAGCTTACAGTGAGTCAGATGCGCAACTTAACCCGGCAACCTTCAAACAAGACCCAGAACCCATTTCATCAAAGCATGATATAAAATTAGAAGACCTCAAGTCCTGGTATCGCGAATGCGCTGAAAAGCACTCCAAGTGCAAGTCCTTTTCGGGCATGGTTGCACCAGACGACCAACTTCCCACACGGCTCTTGGATATCCGAAATGACAAAGTCAAGCTGGTATGCGATCTGCAAGGCGAATCAAAAATACAATACACAACACTGAGCCACATGTGGGGGCCGGATCCAACAGCTTGTCTTCGCTTGATGGAGGCTCAAGTTGAAGAGTTCAAGACCGATATTCCCGCGTCGCAATTGCCGACAAAATATCTCGAAGCAATCAGAATCACCAAGGCCCTAGGTTTCCACTACATCTGGATCGACTCTTTATGCATCATCCAAGACTCTGCCAAAGACTGGGAGAATGAAGCCCTCAAAATGGCATCAGTGTATGGGCGAACGGCGTGCAACATCTCCTACGTCTACCCGCCCTCAGACGACTCCAACAGATTACACTTGCGAGATCCCAGAGTCGGCATACCCTGCCAGCTCTCTTCACCAAACTCTCGAAAAGCCGACCAAGACGATGGCACTCGATTGGTGGTACAAAATGCGCCCGGCTTCATTACCAGACACTGGGCCCCGAATCTTTTCAAGGCCGAATGGCCCCTGCTTTCTCGCGCATGGGTCTTTCAAGAACGGCTACTTTGTCCCCGTAATCTTTACTATGGCCCCAGTCGATTGATGTGGGAATGCTGCGAAGGGCTAAAAGACGAATTTGTCGGCCCCTTGACAAACAGTCCTCGATCAAAGAGTCGATTTTACGCCGTATTTTCCGGCGTTGAAGATGTGAATGGAGGTCGTGATCTTGATGAGTCTTTCAAGGGACAATGGCACTTCCTTGTTCAGGATTATCGACTTGCAAACTTGACATTCGAAAAGGACCGTATCATTGCACTGGCGGGTGTTGTTAAAGCCATCCAGTCGCAGACAAAATACACATACTTGGCTGGCATCTGGAAAGAATTTGCCGAATTTGATCTTCTTTGGAGCATCAACCCTCCGACTCCACTTGGAGATTTCTGCAAGACAAAGGGGAAAGCAGGAGTGCAAGCTCCATCCTGGTCGTGGTTTACAGTACCACCCAGTCCATCCGCAACGGCATTCGGAAATGACACCATTGACTTTCGCATCTCTCGCCAAATGTATGCCCGTCATGCTTTTACAATTTATCAGGCCACTGTAACCTCTTTCCAGCATCCGGGCATTGATTCAAGCTCTGTCTTGCTCCACGACTTTGCCGGTCTCAACATCACGCTTCGGACTCGGCGAATACCGAGCACATTGGAATGGGACGGGGAGGTTCTTCGGCTTCTACCCCACGGGCGCTATGAAACTGGCAAGTCCTACATGTTTGAGCCCAAGAATGCCATGAAGTACGTCCATGACGATGTCACTCTGGAGCCAGGCTCGTCGGTCCCTAGCGGGGTTTGTATGCTTTTGACAATGCTGGAAGCATGGGCGGTTTACGACAAGAGAGATCATCGTTATGATACTGCTCAATTCTCAGACAACGTCGACTTCCCTGGTTCCAAAACCCAGTGGCAGTATGCAGGGCTAGTTGTGGCACCAGCGGGAGACGGCTCATCTGATCAGGTCTACTGGCGACGCATCGGAGTATTTGTGTTTGACGATTTTCTCCCGGGACTCAAGGAATTTGAAACGCCGTTTAGCCCCGGCCAGGAAGAGGAAGATATCATTTTAGTGTAGATTTTATGCTTGAGTAAACTGTAACCTTTTCTCTTTAAATTAATCACATCATATCCCTTATTTTGATGTTTATGGCCATCCAATCTGCTGTGGCTCATTCCCGTGTTGCTGGGAATGATGGAAATGCATAGGCACAGCACTAAGATAACCTAAGACTACTTCTTTTATGATTCAGTTTTGAATTGTATTATTTTAGGTGTCCATGGTATCGGGACGTGTAAGAGGATCTCCGCTGAGATGAACTATGGGATGCAAAACAGCTCTCAGATTGGAAAACTTCCCATCAGTTCAAGAGCTCTGTTAAAATCATCTTTTCAGGTTCATTCAACTCATTTGCAAATTCCATGAGCCTTTCTTTATTCGAATTCGGCCTTGTGAGATCAATGCGTCGACTCCGCACAAATTCAATTACCTGGCTCCCACATGCCCTTCCCTGCTGCATTCGAAGCTCTACCGGGGTTTTTCCATCGTTATTTTCCTCGTCAAGATTCTTCGTGTGACGTATTAAACCCTTCAGAACCCTTGGGTTATTATAAGAGTAATGTAAAGGAATATTGCCCTGCTGGTCTTTCATTTGTGTCATGCAACAGTTGTTCATAGTTGCGAGCTTTTCAGCAACATTTTCGACGCAACGTTTTGGAAAGTTTATGGTCCAACGGTTACAACCTATAACTAGATGACTGAGAGGAGTATGATTGGTGTTGCTTGTAATATTGAAATGGCTGTATTCGAATAGACCGAGAAGACATTCCAAGACGGTGCATACCCGTTGTCTACAGGCACACTCCAAAATGGATCCCTTTGTACTATCAGAAAACAGGGCTGACTGCAACTGCTTGAATGTATTCTTCTCGTCCTGTGTGGGCTCTCGTGGCCTTGGAGTTGTCCCGTCTGCTTCGGAAAGATCTGGAAACGCCGAGCATATCAAACGATGCAAGCACAGTATCGTTGGTACAAATGAGTCCTCAGTGTATGAAATTGTCCCGTATCCTTGAGGTGTGTAGCCAATATATTTGTGTAAAATTTTGTAAATCCTGAGTCGAACGTATTCCGGGGCCAGAGTTAATAACAATTCATCCACAAATAATGCCGAACCTGAAGTTATGGCCTCGATCAGGGCCTGCTCGCAGCCATTTTTGTCCTCCTTCACTTCTGATGTAAGGAGTAGTAAGAATAGCTCAAAATCTTTCTTCCTGATTGCCTCACTGATTGGTGTGACTTTTTCAGTATTCACCAAAACCCCTTTGGTAGGTTGGATCCCTTGAGACATGAAGTACTTGCAGGCTTCCACATGGCCATTTCTTGCGGCAAGAACAAATGGAGGAATTTTATTTCCTCTTTTGGTGTTTTCTAGAGAAACGCCACTTTCATATAGCCATTTTATTCTTTGTAAGTTGCCCTGGGAAGCTGCTTGGTATATATCCAGCTCTCCGTTATCTTTAGACTTTGGAAACAAAGTAGCCTCTGACTCTCTAGCATGAAACCGGTTCGCATGTATATCAAGAGCCTCTTTTGACGAGAACCCATTGGTTTGGGCGTGACATGTTGATACTGCACATGTAAATGGTCGCTCATGCTGTCGCGTGTGCAAGTCTCGGTCTTGTTTATCGCAAAAGCCGGGGGTGAAGCTTGGACACATTATTCTCTGGCATTTGAATCTTTGACAACCATTGAAGTATAAAAAGTGTTTGAGTGCCTCATCGCTTTCATCTGTGACGTTGATGGTCTCCATAACAGTTCGTATAGCAATAATCTGCCTCAGAATGTTCAAGGCATCCTGTTTCGTATTTTGCCACTTCTCTATTGCCGATTTAATGATCTTGACCTTTTTATGCTTTGGGTATTCAGAAGAATTTCCATTCAGCATGAACCTTTTCAGAAGATCTGTGGCTGCATCTATCACGATCTGGCGATCCGGAGAATCTGGCTCACAATGAAACAAAGTGAATTGGACATGACGATCCCAAAACTCTATAGCATAGTCCAGTGACCCATAGTAGCCAGTCAATGCTTTCTCTGTGATTGAATGGGCAAGAAGCTCCTCAGAAAAGGGGGACGAGGTTAGGTATTTGCAACAAAATATGGACATTGCAACGTGCTCTTTGATGAGACAAAGACGGCCCGTGCTCGTAAGGTATCTGTGTTTTGATTAGCAACATGTCTATGCAGTTTTGTGATTCCTCTTAGAATGTATTACCTTCCTGCTGTGGGATGGACCAGGCTGATTTCTTGCTCTGACAACTCGTCTCCATAAAGTAGGCAAGGACTGGTATCAATCAATGACCCACATATGACTTTACAATTTTTCTCCCGCCTCTTTTTATAGCTGCACGTGGCATTGTTCGGATCAATGCAAAAGAAGGACTGTATCTCTCTCCATCGCAGAGATCTTGCAGAACACACCAACAACCTTAAGATCATTTCGGCAGATTTACGTTTGGGTAGTGCAGCGCGATCGAAAACCCTAACTGCGACGCGTTCATACGCAGCTTCTAGTCCCCGAGGGAAGTTGTTTTGTTGGAGTTCCTCCTCTAGCTCTTCTTCTGATTCCTGAAGTAAAAGATTTTCCAAAACAACCTTCGCGTAGAGGAACATCCCTAAGTAACGAGTTAGAAGTCAGACGTTAATTCGTTGGATGGGCAATACCTTGTGCTACTGAGCTAATCTTCTTGGAAATGTAACTCTCCATGCTGGGTTCTAGTTCGAATTGCTTTTGGATCTTTGCAGCTTGAGATTGAGCGTAGCTGTTGATATCTGATATATGACCCTTGGCTGTATCAATATCCACATTAGGATATTTCGAGAGCCTTGTTTCGATCTTCCCGTCTCTCTGGCCAGAGATAAAAAGTCTGATTTGGCTGGCGTGGGACTGGTTGTTAAGAAGCAATTCATCCAAAAACCATTCGAGAACCGGTGACCCCGCTCCGGCTACCCCATGATTTTCATCGTATTCGTCTAAACCATCAAGAATAATCCATACTCTTTTCTGGCTGGTCAAAACGTGCTTTGCGCAATCTTCAAGAAAGCTGTCAAACTTAGCATCAGAATTGGTTTTACTTGCGCAATTCTGGTTCACAGTTTCGATGACCGAATCATCCAGTTCAATTAATTGTGAAATAATTGCTCGAAACATGTCCGACCTGGTCCTTTGCATGTCTCTTTTGAGGTCGTGTTTGAAATAGAAGAATACAACGGGTCCGCGGTACCTCTCGCTGTTTGATCGCATATGGTCAATGATTCGTGAGGTGATGGTGGTCTTGCCTGGGCCAGGCTTTCCGTGGAGATAAAGGACACTGCTCATCTCAGATTCTCCGATGGCCCAATCCACAAATTGATGGTCCTCAAGGATCCAATCGCCGGACTTTACCGAATTCGATACATGCCGTTGTTTTAATGCCATAATTTGATCTTTTTCGTAATCCAGGGAGTTGAGTTTGGAAACGATCTGTGTCTTTATATGATCAAAAGACGCTTGTTGATTTCTATCTTTTGCTTCTATAGCTTTCATTAACTCTGAAAATTTGTCCTTCAAGTCAGTGGACAGCTCTTGAACTTCCTCGATCATTACGGTTAGTTTTTCATCAGACAATAAGTTCTTGTATCGATTCAGGCTGTCGATAATGGGCTGAAATCGCGATTTAAACGTCGGACATGCATAAACGAAGCATTTTTTCCATCCTACGATAGGTTACTTTGACGATCTTCGATTCATCGGGTTACTTACCTGGCTTCGAGAACACTTTGAGGACTTCAAAGTGGAAACGAAGAACTCCACGAAAGTACTCTTCTAAAATGATCCTTGCTTCGGAATGGTGTTTGAATAGTCGATTGTATTTATCCACGCCATCAAGAACATCACCAATTTGATAGTAGGCGTCAAGAAGCATCTCAAAATAGTCTTCCCTTGTGGAAGCAACCTGATGACATTAGGATATGGGCGATGATGAAAATCATTTTGGACGCATACCGTCATACTAAGTTTGATGGGACCCTGGAAGACATGAGTAAAAGAAGCGCGCAAGTATAATTTTGAAGCGTACCCAGATAAATGCGCCGACCTCGCTGATCTGAAGAAAGACTTGGACGAGCTGCTCCAAACTTTTCATGCCCCGGAGGAATTTAGCAAGGCCCGCAAAATTTCGTAGCCTCTTTTTCGTCCCAACTTGATCTTGGATTTTCTCAATCGAATCCTCCACCTCCTCAATATTGGTGGATGAAAATATTTGTTTTTGGTCATCCGTTAAGCCCTTCCGGAACTCTTCAATGACCTTCTTGAAGCCATCATTGCACGTCTCCATAGCGTCAGGCGAATACAGATACGGTTGAGTGATTTTAAATTGACGGTCAAGAGTGGGAGGGGAAAAAGCTCGCATAAAAGAGGCAGCACGGCGGTCAGCCTGCTTTCTGCCTTGCGCCACTTCAGTGCATTGATGGGCTAACTCAGCCACGCTGCCTTCACCCAAGGCAGAATCATGTCAGCAACTGAGAATCATGCATCATCATTTCTTCCGATGTGCTGTTGACGCTCATCGAATAATAAAGAACCCAGAATATCCCGAGTCTGATGCCCTGGCGACCTAAAGCATCTCGCAATGACGACCACCAAGCGCAGAATCGAGCAGCAGGCCCACCGAGGTCCGGCGAAGCGCTTCCTGCTTCACGACCCTGAACACGGGAGCCACGATGATGATTTGAGTAGCAGCACAAGTATCTCGGGCGACAGCGATTATGATGATACCAAAGCTCTAGAAGTACCTACAGATGACGTTCTCATGGAAGATGCATCGCCGATCGGTCGGTTGGTGTGTTATGGGGCTGTAAGTTGACCTCATCAACGGCCCCATTTCAGCTGAATCAAGAACTCAAGCGGACTTAGCTGTTCAACGTGAAGGCCAAGGCGACCTTTATCAATAGGGCTGCTGTTTCGGTTCGACCATGGTCTCGTTTCTATTCATTTCGCGTCGTGAGGCGTGGCGCATGCTATTTCATGACGCATCCGGCTGAAACAACCGATGATGAATTTGCAGTGCTGGATGTCTTTACAACGTCCTCCCTCAATTCTCTCAGAGAAATTGGGAATATTGTAATCAGCGGGGTGGTTGCGCATGCTACGCTGGACACGATACCAAAGAAAAAGACAAAAAAGGGCACCATCATCGATCTCACAGTCAACATTTTAGGACCCGAATCAAATGCCCAGGTCGTCGGCGAAATATTTGCCAACGCATCTGCTTATCTTCAGCATCCCGTTTTCCTTGAACCAGATGTCGCATACCTGAACCCCCAGTATTATTATCGGACAGGGAAAATGACAGACTTGAGACATCTGATTGGTCCGGAACGAGACAACTCAAAGTCATCTCGGGTGTCTGATGGTGTGGAGGACGCATTTCATTCACTAGGCAATACAGAAGGCTTATTCGAAGCTGAATGTGATGTTGAAGCTCTGAGCAAAAGCTTTTTGCTTGAAACAACATTGACAAGGTGCCCACAGCCTGTCCTCATGTTGAATGGAATGCTGACTTTGATAGACATCAACTTGAAGGAGTGAAATTCATTCTTGCTAGAGAAAATCCGGTATTTTGTCGAAATGCAAACCTAAATTTCCAAAAGCGCATGAATACAAAGTAAGCTTGCTTGAAATTCGAAATGTTTGATGCTAACAACTTGTAGACTTGATCAGCCACCTTTAGAATGTCTCGGTGGCATTCTAGCGGATGTTATGGGACTGGGGAAGACATTGACTATGCTCACAGCAGTCGCATGTTCGAAGCCGACAGACTATGGTGTAGAGAGTGGCCCAGCCACCACAACGTCAACTTTGGTTGTTCTTCCATCAAAGCGTATGTGTACTCTAATAAGGGGTGGGCATTCATTGACATAAACTAGAATTATTGGATGTATGGGATGCAGAAATTAAAATGTGGGTTCCTACTCTTCTCTCTGATACAGCTACTGATCTTGTCAGGCGCTTTCACCAAGACTACCTACGGGTAGGGCACTTTCATGGAGATAAACGCCCCAAAACACCAGCAGCCTTGTTGAAATACGATGTGTTACTGACAACTTACCAAACGCTGGCCGCCGATTTCGGAAGCAAAAAGCTACTGCAAAGTATCACCTGGTTCCGGGTTGTGCTAGATGAAGGTGAGATATGATTTCCAGGGACATTGAAAGTTTTTAGAGCTAATTACAGCAGCCCATTGCATACGAAATCAAAATACGAAAATATTCAAAGCGACTGAGGCTCTCTGCACCGAAAGACGGTGGTGTATAACGGGTACACCCATTCAGAATGGATTATACGATTTGCGTTCCCTCCTGAGGTTTCTCCATTATGAGCCCCTTCAGCGCTCAGAAATGTTTGAAAAGCACATAATCGACCCTATTCGAAATGGCAGCGAAGAGGAGCAATTCAGAAATTTGCAATTATTGCTTCAAACGATTTGCATACGCAGATCTGAGCAGTGCATCAGCCTCCCGCCTTCAGTTACCGAAATCATCTCGATTAATCTTACTAGCGAAGAGTCTGACAAATACCAGCAAATACTTGCTGACTGCCAGAAGCAATTCGAAATAGAATTTTGCAAAACTGGGGTGCAGAAGACGTGGCTCTTGTTTTCCACGATACAAAAGCTGCGTATGCTATGCAACCACGGCACCCTTCCAGTCCAAACGACGGCCTTGCCAAAAACACCAACTAAAAAGTCCAAATCCACCAAACATCGAGGGCTGGCAGAACATGAATCATGTGGCTTTTGTAACGGCGAAGATGGCACCGCGGCCCTTGAAGGACTTGATCAATGCCCCCTATGCGATAACTGGCTGGGAAATTCCACACAAAAATCCACCAAAGCAAGTGCCAAGACACTATCTGTCGATACAGACATGAGTGGTGCTTCTTCACCTCTTTCTCTGTCCCCCTCGCCTATGCCAATTGCAATTGAACACTCCTCCAAACTCACGGCAGTCACGGAAAACGTGGCAGCGGCATGCCATGCATTGAAAAAGAGGCAAGTCTTATCTACAGCACAGTCTATTACCACCTGAAGCTAACATAGAAAAGCGTCGTGTTCACATCATGGCGCTCAACCCTTGATACTTTGAAGCACATGCTGTCTCAGAAGGGTATAAAGTCAGTTAGTATTGACGGCCGTGTCAACCATGCGGATAGAAGCACGACTCTGTCGCGGTTCCGGAATGACCTCCAAATCTCTGTGCTTATCATGACGATGGATTCAGGCGCTGTTGGGTAAGTAAGATTGAAAAACATTCAAGTGTTCTGAACTAATGATGGATAGTTTGACTCTTACAAATGCCAGCCAGGTTCATCTCGTGGAGCCACATTGGAATCCGGCAATGGAAGCACAGGCCATAGCGAGGGTCCTTCGAATGGGCCAGACCCAAAATGTCACTGTGTTCAAATATGTCACGATGAGAACGGTAGAACAGGCAAGTACCATCAAAGATTCAGAGTCCAATGCCTAACTTGACCAGAGGATCGTGGAGTTGCAAGAGAAGAAGAGCCGGATTGCCAAGATTTCATTGAATGAGTCGACGCAAGGGGAAGGTTCAGGAGTTCTCGATGTGAGTACTTTTATTCATAAAAAAGTGTTAACTAACAAGAGATAGGACTGGAAGTTTGTTCTTGATCCAAATTAGCCGTGGTGTTTTACCAGAGTTTAGCAAGTGTACATGAGGACAATCGGAGATTTCATTTTGTAGTTTAGTAACTAGACTGATTCAATTCACGACCGATTCGTTTCATTCTTTCAGATATTTTGGTGAAATCTAAGACGGAGCAAAAAAGAAAAGCAGGTATACGACAGCAAGATGGCTATTAATCGCTGCCAACTTTTTGCCAGCCATGTTGGAATTTACTGATTTTACATTCTTTGACTATATACATGTCACTTTTATAACACCACCCTCCAATCATCATCTAGTGAGAGTCGGCCAAGTCCATTCCGCCGACATCCTCGCTGAGGGTTTGGCCATTGACCTCGATAGGGGTTGAGTGCATCTGGACAAAGGCGACGCGTACCCATTCGGTGCCCTCGTTGGTCCACTCGTGCATAGTTCCTCGCTGGACCATCAAGTCGCCGGGGCCGAGGACTCGCTTCTCTCCTGAATCCAACTTGCACGTGGGATTTCCGTGGATGACGATGCCCAAGTCCAGACTGACGGTGCGGTGCATGGGGGAGCCGACCCCGGGAGGGATGTCGACGAATCGGAGAATGGTGCCGCCGTTCTTGATGAGGCCGTCTGTCAACTTGTTTGCGTACGACACTTTGAATTCCTTGAGATCTTGGTCCTTGGCAAGCGGGATGGGCATGCCCTGTGTTGAGTATCCCAGCTCGAAGCCCGAGGTTTGACCATTGCCCACGGGGACAGTGAAGAACTTTAGGGGCTCCTGGACATCCTTGTTGAAGACGCTCTTGCCTTGCTCATCGTGCTCGGTGATGTAGCGCTTGGTCTTGGGGAGAGGGCTCTCCCAGTCGTCGCCGGCTGACATGGTGGTGGTTGAAGTGAGGGAGTGGATGGAATACAGCAATGGTTCAAACACCAACCGACTTGGGCATTCAATCGAGATATAAATACACAGGCACATGTCCTCCTGACTCGCCCACACCGCCCCCCATAACCGAACCTAAAATGATGCGGGTTCTCTTACGAATAGGCCAACAACCAAGCCAGTCTTCGGAATCGGGATTCAGCTGCAGCGGCGGCTATGTCCACAACGTGGGTCGGCCCGCTACAGAGCCATGGCAAATTGCCAATGGGGATCAGTAGCGGTTCCGATAGTCTCAGCTACGCAAACCATTGCGAAAATGGAGCTTCCTCCGCACACTACAAACTCTCTGTCCCACTGTGACGCGCACTTGGGGCGCCCCGTCTCAACCCCTCATTTTGCGAGTCCGGCTTATCATCGGGACCCCGCGAGAACGGCCACGACCAGCGATAGCGTTGCTGCTTCTCCTGCTTCTTCTCCTCCGCGCACACAGCGAGTCAGTGACCATGGGCAGCATTTCACTAAGAGAGTTCATCAAGTGGCTCCCCGACGAGGCTAGCGAGCCGACATCCACCGTCGTCGTCACGTCGCCGGGGCGGCGCTACGTCGACCTGCGCATCCTGCGGCCCGAGGGCCAGGAAGCTTGGGCCGGGCAGAAAGGTACTCGCTCTCAATTGATCCGACTGCTCTACTAGCCCCGGCTCACCTGAATAGATGCGCTCTCGGTTGACCAGCTCGAGTGGGGCATCGCCGGCACCTCATCATCCTGGATGCGCGACGACGGCAAGGGTGGCCAGATCAGCCACTCGCAGTGGGAGCACTGGATCGACTCGCACACGACGAAGCCCGAGGACGCCACCGACGAGGGCGACATGTTCCCCCAGCCCGACGGGACCACGCTGGAGACGGGCAGCATGGTGAACCCCGCTACCGGCAAGGACACGGCCTACGAGGAGCTGTGGCGCGACATCGACCCTGCCCCGACGACGACCCCGGGCGTCAAGAGCATCGTTTTGCACTCGGAGACGGATGCCGGCAGCAGAGGAGCCGTCGTTCGCCTGGGCCACTACTGCCAGGGCCTGATGCGCGATGGGGACGCGCTCACGGCCGAGCGGTGGGAGTTCAAGAACGGCGAGTGGGCGAGGACAATTCGAATGGGAGACGGCGTTTTGCCTTGCGAAAAGGTCCTCGACGACAGCTTCAGGCCGGCCCTGGATGAGGTCATTGCCGTGCAGGGCAGGGCCTGGAAAGTGGTGGAGATTTCCGGATAGCCCACGCGATAGATTCGATAGTCCAACAACATGCCGAATTATTGCCATGCCCATGATGGAAACCCGCCGCTAGCTTGGCAAGATTTGGGGAATATGTCGATCAGTAAACTCAATTGCTCCCGAGGTACAACAAGGCTTGCGGCTCTTGGCAGTCCCCATTGCCCAACGGCTGAGCAAGCAATTCAATCAGGATTCAAGTGTGGGCCAGCTACTAAGACGGTCTCATATTTCGCTTCATCGCTCCCAAATACTAGAGAATAATGTCTCTTCCATGACGAGTCATTAGTTCACTCATGGTCTCACGGCACGGGGTCAGCATCCGACTACAAACCAGGGTTCCTCACCAGCGGCGCCTGCAGGGGGCAGAAAGTCTAATTTCTACCTTTTCTTGCCGGTTTCATGCCTTTATAGCCGCTCGCACGTCCATAATCAGCTGTCATGTAGCTCTTTCGAGCAGATGCGACTCGCCACGTGGCGCAGATCGTTATACAACCATGTCTTTGACTCCTCTGATCGGCAAAATTTACCTTGGTTGCCCGCAATTCGTGCAGAAACATTGACAGCATATGATGGAAAGCCACCATCAATCCCAGTACCGATACTCCCCGGTCAAAATCGCAGCAACGTAGCCCTTCACATGCACGACCCTGAGTCACCAACCTCTGAGAATGGATGGCGACGCGATTTTTAGGGCTGTGACCGATTATACACCACTCTTCCGACACAAAAGACATGTCCTCTATAGGCCCGCGAGTGACGGACTTGACTTCGTTTGTGACACCAATGGTGAGTTTGGTCCAGCCGGTGTTCTTTGCAACGATCACTGCCTTCATGTCGAGGGAGAGCGACAAGAACTCTAGAGATCACACTTCATTTTCGGGTTATCCTTAGGAATGATTATACAAGCATCTCGACCAAATCGAGTGCTACATTGTATTCGTCCCCATCCCCAGCCATACTTCCTTGTCAATTATTTTTTCGCGGCACTCTCACCCACCCATGGGCGATTTTCCAATGTCGTCAATACTGCCTCATGCTTTCCAGGGTGTAGTTCAATGAGCGCCCTGACCTGGCAGTGCCCAGGGCGTGCCTGGGACATGCCCGATTTGGAGCCAGGTGCTTCTGAAGAATTTACAGGAGCTCGGCGTAGTTTTGCTTTTGTTGATGGTAAGAAGATCCATACTGCAAGTCAACTTTTCGTACAACGGGATTCTCAAGTCGTCAAGAGAGTGACGCCGATATTTGTTCCACGCGCGAACGAGTGAATGCAAGGTCCCACTTGTGCAATGCGCACCTCACCATCACACCCACGGCCTCAGATGGCACGACCATCCACTACCAGGTGCCCCAGGTCTGCCCTCCCTATGCCCTTGCCAATCCCCCGCCGCCGCCTTGGGTTAAAAAGGCACGAACGACGAAGCAGCGCGGGACAAGGAAACGGGGGTGAGAATGAGGAGCTGGGGATACTCACGGCGGCGACAGACATCTTGGCGGCCTCAGTGATGCGCCTTCACAGGGCCAGAAAGGCAACACAGAGTGCGAACTCGCGATGTTATTATGATTGTTGCTATTTCTGAGGAGGAAAAGAAGCAAAGAAAAAAGGCAAGCAGCAACACAACAACAATTGGTTCGAGGAATCACTGCGCGTCGAGCGGCCGGGTCGGCGAGACAGCTGGCACACAACCGACTGGCGAACCAAATAATAAGAAAGTCCCCGGACTAATCTAATTATCAGCCGTAAACAATTATGGACATGGATGAAATCATTGGTGCAAAACACTAGCAAATTACGACTGAAGCACTCGGTTTTCCCTCGGCGATTAGTAAACCACAGAGGCACTATGGGCCCAGAAACCCTGGGGATGAAGTTTACCACTATTACTATCATTCTAACTAATCGTGCGATCTAGTTTGGATACGGAGCATGAGCCAACACTGACCATAGTTGGTCTTCACGGCGCATCATGAAAACGGCTGACTATTGCCAATCACCCCATCGAAAGCGTGTGGCTTACGCCTCGTTCGATATTTCTCATCACCCGGGCAGCCTCTATAGCCTGCTTCCGAATAACTTCGCTCAGGCCGGATTCTTCCTTTGCAAGTTCCTCAAAGCGGTCCAGCCAGAAACCCCATCGTGGCAAGCACATGGCAGCCGGGCCGTGGTATAGTGGACCTGGTTCAAAATATATTCTTACATCCTCCACCGTGACGTCTGTATATCCAATATTCTCTTGGGCCCATTTGAGAAGATCCCTGCCGCAATGGGATATCCAGACACAGGCGATCCGCACCTTGGATTCTACGACTTCTGATTCTTCGAGCGCATTTTGCAAAGCATATATCGCCCTATCATAAAGGCCCAATATGCCCGCTTCAAAACAACGAGCTGCAAAGGTGTTCATATTGAACCACAGTTGCATGTCCTCAGTAGTTGGGTCTCCTGGGAACAAGGCTGGATCTATTATTATCTTATTAAAACCAGAGCATTAGACAAATCATGGAACTGAAACTCGCACCTTTAAGAGAAGCGCTGAAGCAATCGTGAATTTGAGGAAAGTCTTTCCACACACGAACATTTTCCTAAGACATAATGTTATTGACACCTAGACTGGAAGAGGCGTGTGAATACTCACTCCATAAAGGCTCAACTCTCCCTTTGCGCATTGCGAGAGAGCTCGCAAAATACCGACAAGGCGTTCCTGTACTGTATCTGTTGCATCAGGACTCCCAGCGATGTCCATCATGATATCCCAAACCCCCCGATAGTTTTAACTGTAATTTCACTTCTTTTTGTATATTTGTTCAGACAACCGATTGATTGATTATCTTCTTTATCTTCTTTATTGATTTCTTTTTTTAGCCGACCTAATAGATTAAATAATCTAATTTATTTACTTTTCTTTTTTTTATATTTTTATTAGAAATTGTCGGTTGACTAGGTCTTTGGTCAATGAAGGCACGGGCTATAAATGAGGGTCTTGTATGAGGGTCATTATTATAGTTATTGTTCCTTGTTGTTGTTCCTTAGTTGTTCTTATCTAGCTACCTAACCGGGCGGGGTTTTAATGTTGATGGCTATTGTAGGCAGCCTAGTTATGTGATAAGGCCTTAGGCCACAAGGGCTATAGCCATGATGGCTATAGTGTAATTGCCTGAGTTATATATATTAATATTGGATCTTTTTTTTTCTTTGATAAGGGCAATTATATTATATAATAGGAAAAAGGAAATACCAAAACTAGCATATAATAAATATGATTCTTAGGTTAGATAATCCTCCCATAAATACCTCTAGTTTATTTATAGGTCAAGGTCAAAGCCAAGTTAAAAGGTTTATTGGGTTAAAGGTTAGGACATTTATTATAATAAGGACTTTAATATTTAGTATAACTAAATTTAAAGCTACTAATAATGGTAGGATTAATACTATTATTATCCTCTGGATTAATTTTAAAGTTTTTTAAGACTAAGATTAGGCTTAAAGCTATTGGCGGAGTTGATTGTGAAATTATTAGCTAGGTCGGGCTTAAGGGCCTTAATTAGGTTGGTAAGAGTCAGGTCTAATAGGATTAATGAGGTTAGTATATGTATGTAATAGGTAGTGATTGCAGAAGGTCTTAAATAATAGGCAAGGCTGCAAGGGTTCTTTGTAGTAGGTAAGGCTGCTGGGGTTATTATAGCTAGGCAAAGCTACTGGGGATAATAGGCTTAAGATGCCGGAAGTCTAAAGTAGTAAATAAAGTTGTAAAAGGATTATTGTAATAGGCGAGGCTGTAAGGGTTATTGTAGCTAGGTAAAGCTATTAGGGATAATGGGCTTAAGGTGCTGGAAGTCTTAAGTAGTAGATAAAGTTATAGAAGGATTATTATAGTAGGTAAGATTGTAAGGGTTCTTTGTAGTAGGTAAGGCTGTAAGGGTTATTGTAGTAGGTAAGGCTGTGAGAGTTATGGCAGTAGGCAAGGCTATAAGAGTCATTATAGTAGGTGAGGCTATAAGAGTTGTTGTAGTAGGTAAGGCTATAAGGGTTCTTTGTAGTAGGTAAGGCTGCAAGGGTTCTTGCAGCTAGGCAAAGTTGCTAGGGATAATGGGCTCTAGGTGCCGGAAGTTTTAAGTAGTAGATAAAGCTGTAGAAGGATTGTTGTAGTAGGTAAGGCTGTAAGGGTTGGTCATTGTAGCTAGGCAAAGCTACCGGGGATAATAGGCTTGAGGTACTAGAAGTTTTAAGCCGGGTAGGGCTACAATAGCTATTGTAAAGGTAAGGCTATAAGGGTCGGAAATAATAGGCATAGAGGCTACTGGAAGTCTCTAAAGACAATGGGTATACAGGCTATCGGAAGTCTATCTAATTAGCCTTATTAATTAAAGTCTAGTATTATTAGTAAAGGTTATTAGGGTATATTAAGATTAATTAATATTGGTTAATTAGGTCTTTAGTTAACAAAGGCATGGGCTATAAATAAGGGTCTTATATAAGGGTTATTATTATAGTTATTGTTTCTTGTTGTTGTTCCTTAGTTGTTCTTATTTAGCTACCTAACCGGGTGGGGTTTTGGTGTTAATGGTTGCTGTAGGCAGTCTAGTTATGTGATAAGGCCTTAGGCTATAAGGGCTATAGCTATGATGGCTGTAGTGTAATTGCTTGAGTTATATATACTAATAGAAATCTTTTTTAATATTTTTAAAGTTTAATTTTATTTTTAATATTTAATTTAAATAAGGCCTTTAGCTTTTTTTTTTTATTAATTAAGGAAATTATTAATTAGTTTTTTAGCTTTATTTTTTTACTTTTATAAAATCTTAATTTTAAAGATTATAAGCTTAATTTTAATATAAATATTAAGGCCTTTAATATTATTATTTTAATTAAATATTATTATTTTATTTTTTATTTTTTTATTAAGTTTACTAAAAATATTATTAGTAAGGGTAATTTTAAGTTATAAATTATTATTTTTATATTAATAGCTAATTTTATTAAATTATTTTATTATTGGAATTAGCTCTTAATCCATTACTAGCAAAATATTGGGTTAATTAGCATAACCCTAGTATAGTAAGATTAACCCCGCCTTATATAACTAGCTTGCAATACTATAAGCTAAATAGGTAATTAACTAAATAAAATAATCAATTAATTTACAAAAACCCCCAATCTAATCTCTATTATACTAATATATTATAATCCTTTTCCCTTTAAAACCAATATTAATTAATAATTAACTTCTAATATTATAAATTAATAAGAAA